>ML675638.1:3132737-3370472 GCA_007922155.1 Mesoclemmys tuberculata
CCCCCCCCCCCCGAGGCAGTGCGGCTCTACCCAGGCCCCCGCCCCGGAGCCGAGACCCCGGCCCAGCCCGGACCGTGCCCCCGGAGGCGGGCGACGCTCTAGCCAGGCCGCCGGCCCGAGACGGCGTCCCCTGTTGCCCCTGACAACGCGTCACGAGCCTCGGCCGCCTCCCGTTGGTTCCCAGCGGCGCGTGCCGGCGGGGGTCGGCTGCCGTCACACGAGACTTCCCGCCCCGAGCCGCAAGGGCAGCGGGTGCAGGGGCGCCAGGGGAACGCGCCGGTGCTGGTCGGTGTCCTCTGCAGCCGGCCCGGCTTGGCCGGCCAGCCCGCGGAGCACGGCTTTGCACAGAGCAGGGGAGGGTGCCGCGCCCCTTCGCTTGCAGCGAGCTAGGGGTGCAAAGCCCTGGCTGGTGTAAGCCCCCACCATTGCTACCCCTACGCCCCCTTTCATTTCGTCACATCACCCACGTTTGACTGAGCCCTGCTGGAACATCAGAGTCTGAAGAGAGGGGAACCAACAAAAACCGTTACAGGTGCAAGGCATTTCAGTGCCATGCCACAACAGCATCATTCATAGGGGGAGATAAGGGAAGCTACTCTGCAGGAGAGGGAGGTGCAAATTTGTATTATCCATGATTTTGGCTCCCTGGTGTAGACATGAAATTACATGATGAATAATAGGTTGAAGTGGTTAGATGACAAATTTAGAGAAATGCAGAGTGCTTTGTAGATGTTAGTATTCGCAATACTCCATGGGAAGCATTTTATTCCCATTCTACAGATGGGAAGGGTTAGTATACAGATGTGAGGCTCCGTGCTCAAGGAAACACCAGACCTGCTTCTGCAGAGACTGACAAAACTCCCAGGTGATTTAACTAGTGCAGGATTAGGCCCCTACCCACTCAGTGGCATAAAACTAGAATTGAGGCCTCCTGCCTTCCCGTGGAAGCTCTATCCATTAGCCAACATCTAAAACAACAGTTCACTGGCCTTGCTTTGTCAGTGAACTTCTTCCATAAACTTTCAAACTTTACACCAATCTTGGCAAACTAACCATAAGTGGTGGAAAATAACAATTCAAGATGAGTTTAATACTATATCTTTTCTGGCCTGAATACATGCAATAGTAGCAGCAATAGCAGCAGCAGCAATAGCATATTATTTATAGTACACAGTTTCCAGTGAAGGAACATTTGTATCTTGTCAAAAACTCTCCCACCCCTTTGAGTTCCATAAAACTTTGAGGGTATTATTTACAAATACATTCTCTGTTTTCCAAAAGAGGCGCTTAAATGGGGAGGAAAAAAATACAGTACTCATTTATTTTCTTTCAAATACTCTGCTAGAAATAAGAGATTAGGCAACAATAGTACCTAACTATTTTGTCACAGTCCAAGGTGCAATCTTCCATGGCAGTGCTTTAAAACCAAGTCCTCCCACCTGGAGGACTAAATCTAGACGACAGAAGTAGATACCTTCTCCCCCAATCAGGCTTCTTCCAAATCATACTGATCCTTCATCCTAGGCAACATTTCTAAGACCTGGCCTTTTCTATCTGTGTGCAGAGCAATCCAGGGATTTTTTTCCTTATCAATTATCCATAGGCAGGTAAGACTTCAGATTTGGTAGTCTGGCAAGAAAAAGTGTTTGTCCCACTTTTCCAGATGTGGTCTCGTTGACTCAAGGAAATTAAAGTGAAAACTCATACTGTTGTAAGCATCTAAAGGCATCTCTTTGCATTCTGCTTGTTCTGTTCTGGATGATTGTGCCTCATTTCTGGTTTCTCATTTTCTTTGGTTTTAATGAGTCTGACTCTCACATGCTCATTTAGTTTTTTCCCCTCACTCAAATATAAAATTAAAGTGCCACCACCATCAGCACACTCGGATGACAAGTCAGAGCAAAGACTAAACCCCAGTAGCAGTAGGAAACTGACAATACTTGAAAACTTTGCTGCAGCCTACAGGTTCTGACAAAAAGAGAGTCTTGTTACTTTCACTTTGCAGCTGCTGCTTCTTGCAACACTGTGAACATCAATCCCTAGAGTAAACTGTGGAGCTGGCTACAGACTTGTGAAGATAAAACTGTACTGAGTATATGCAATTTGTATGTGGAGGACTGCATTTGCAACCATAAGTTTTAGAAGTTTATTTTAAATGAAAGATTTAATTCTGCCGAGGTTAATGATTTAAGCTCAGCCACACTTGCCAGGAAAAGCTTCCCATTCTGCATTGGTGAGTGGTCTGGCACAGGTTTTCCAAACCTAAATCTACTCTTAAGTAAAACCTTGAGTAGAGGCATTGGAAATGCAATTTTCCCTATATGGTCCATCAAATAGTACTTAAAAATAGACTCACCCATCTATTCCCCAGTATATTAGACAACAGCTGGAATGGTTAATCAGGGTAATGCAGTCAGAATATATTTCTGGATGGGTGTGTGTGCACATGTACACATACTAAAAATCTTTTCCCCATAATTTTCCCTCATACAAATTGCAACATCTCATTTATCACTAGATTTTTATTATAGGAATTTAAAAACAAAGGCCAATTGCTAGACTATATTTAAAAAAAGGAGCAGCCTTAAAGACTAAATTTGATTTTACACATATACAAGGATCCCGGGCCTTGAAAAATTGAAATTTGCTGGGTCTTGAAAGATTTGTTCTAATGCAGACAATTCACTATTTCATAAACCTGAAGACTAAAGCTAGTAACTGCTCCCGAGCTTACCTCCTGGCTAGGTTTGTTTTGGTGGTTGGGTGGATGTGTATGTTGTACGTGTGCATGCATATATGTGTAATTAATAATTTAAGATCTATTTTTACTTTAACAACATTCCTAATATAGGATCCTAGACTTAAGGCCAGAAGGGACCAGCCTGATCTAGTCTGACCACCTGCATATCACACTCCACAGAATCTCTTCCACCCACTCCTATAATAGACCCATAACCTCTAGCTGAGTTACTGAAATCATGATTTAAAGATTTCCAATCACAGCAAATCCACCATTTACTCTAGTTCAAACCAGCAAGTGACCCATGCTCCATTCTGCAAAGGAAGGCGAAACCCCCCTAGAGTCTCTGCCAATCTGACCCAGGGGAAAATTCCTTCCTGACCCCAAACATGGCAATCAGATCCCTGAGCATGAGACTCATCAGCTAGACACCAGAGAAAGAATTCACTGTAGTAACTTGTAGCCCTTCTCCTAGCATGTCCCATCCCCTACCAGTGGAGATATTTGCTATATGGAGTTAAAGATGGACTATGTGTCATTGTAGGCAATCATACAATACCCTCCATAAATCTATATCCATCCACTGCTCTGAGCATATGTATGATTTGTACAGTATACAAAGCTTATCACGGAAACCATGAACACCCCTTTTCCCCCTGATCTATTTAGAAGGCACAGAAATTCTCCCTTACTCCAGCCGTTCTCGCCTCAGAAGACTGGATGAACAAATAACTGGAGTGCTTAGAGGCTTGTATTATACCTAAAAACTAATTGACAAAATGGGTATAACGCGCTCTCTGCTAGATACTTTACAGAGCAGTAGGTAGCCACATTCTGTACAAATAGCCCAATGCCAAGCACACTGCAGTAATCCAAGCTCATTATCTAAAACACTGTAGTAATCCAAATATCTAAATGCCATTACTTAACACACAGAAGCCTCTTCATTCTTCTTTGGCTCTGCATCTACAGTTGTGGAGAGGCTGTTCCAGACTGGACCAGGCTTTTCCATGCTGTAGGTTATTAGCTCCTTGCAGCCACTGGGCAAGCCTGCAATTGTTTGAAGGCAGCTTTGATAGATTAGTGATGGTGTGAGGCTTTAGCCTGGTTGGTTTAATGCATGTAATTTGTATTTCTGTGCATGGTGCCTAGAGCTAGCGCTAGGCGCTCTGTGCAAGCTGAAAAATCAAATTGTAAGCAAATAATCTGAGTACTGACAACGTATACAGCTCTGGATAAGCACATTTAGAAGACAAGAGGCTATGTATAACCTAATTTAGACACCCACACCAAACAGTTATGACACATTGTATAGCAGTAAGCAGTTCAGATGAAGATAAGAGACCCATGCTAGCCCTAGCACATGAAAAGGAGATAGCAGTTCAAGATGAGGGCAGCATGAATATAGGCACAAAACCATGTGTGGGGTAAACCTGTTACTTTACCAGGCAACACTATTGATTTCAGTGGGAGATTCCTTGCATTAGAAACGTCTGTAGCTTCAGGCCCTATGTGAGGAAGAATTAGAAGGCCTTTATCTTGTATGCTCTCCTCCTGCTGGAGTTGGTCCCTGGACATTCCCTCTGCCTTGAAAGAGGACTGGAACATTTGCGAGAGAGAGACCATGAACAACAATTGAATCAGCTCCAAGCCTCTCAAGCCCCTTGCCCAGCAATGAGAGTTTTTCAGTTTAGCCTATTTATATGGAAATACCACTGTGTTTTCTCAAAGGCAGCACTGTATACATTATTCAGAAACAAAAAAAAAAATGGATTTGCAGTTTTACATTTTTGGAGACAGCATTCAAACCTTTTTATTCAATGGCACATGAAGAATCATGAGTAGAGCTTTCCAATTTGGTCAGCACCTGTGCTACAGGCGTCAGATTCTTTTACTGTTTGTTTTTATGCTATCAGATAAATTTCTCTACTGCTCCATTCATTGTCTAGTCACATTTTCAAGGGTTATTCTGAGAAAGACAGATATGAATGTATATTTTTAAAGGCTGTCAGTAATTTCTCCATCCAACACACAATTTTGGTGGCAATTTAACAGTTCTTACAAATTACATTCTTATCGTTTCTTGGTTGTCGTCAGAGTAAAAGTCATGTCTTTTTATCACAATTTTCAGTTTCCTATTGCCACTGTATTTAACAAAAACTTCATTTTTTCTTTTTTGTCCTTTGCTGCTATTTTCTTATTCCTCAAGGGCAGTCTCAGAAATTCAAAGCTGGATCCTGATTATCAGATGATGATCTAGTATATTCTCCTCTTTTGGCAGTTTTGTAGAAACTGCTCTCTCTCTCCCTTCAGTTCCTTCCACCTAAATGACACCCCTTACTCAATAAATCACCCTTTGTCTTTCAAACAAATGGCTCACAATGTGGCATTTTGAATGTATAATAGCTGTTTTCCAATGTATACCTTTATCAGGGATCAAGCACAAGGCCAACAGAAAGTCACTGGTGCAGAAAATCAAAAGATTTGCATATTTGTGCTCCTGCCCTCCCATCTAAAACAATTGCTCTGTTCTGTATTTTCAAAGTTTGATTTTAAAATGGGAGAAGTTGCTCTTTTTGACAGAAGAGCTTCCCTCCTACCCCAGCCCTACCGCATTTAAGTTATTGAGCAGATTTTCCTGCCCAAATGGTAGAAGCAATGGCATCTGCACAGGTATGTGCCTCCTTCTCAATCTGAATAGAATATTATCTTCAATGTGTGTCATTTAAAGTCAGAGAAGGAATGGTGGAATCTGACTAAACCTAATCTAGCAGCAAACAGGGAGAATTTCTCCTAAGTGTCAATCTTGATGCATGTGAATCAAATGTGTATTACCCCATAAAATTGCAGGGGGAGGGGAATGGATTAACTGACCCCTCGACATCCCCGCCAGACGTACATTTTTCTGAAAATTGGTTGAACACAAGACATTCTCTGTGAATATCTGAATTTTTCAACAAATCTGGTTCCCCTATGTTCATTCCCCTTTCCTATTTGATTTCCTTAGACAGTTTATAGCCTGAATAGTCAGACAGGACATTTGCAATGAATATTGAAGAACAGCTGTAGAAAGTAAAGTATGCTGACCTGGGATTGTGCATATTCACACAAGTAATCTAATGCTAATCTAGGCCTCGTCTACAGTACATTAGCAATTATGCCGGCAAAACTTTTGTCGCATTGAGGCAAGACCCGGCCCCCAAAAGATTATCTATAGATACCTTTGTGTATTAATACCTTTGTGCTTTATAAGTAATTATATTAACTGGCCTGTGTTTACCCCTTTGTCCCTATTAGAATACCATTGTAAATCACAAGTTAGAAGGATTGCAAAATCTTCCAGTTTTCTGGTACTAACATTTGCTCAGCAGTTTCCCAACTTCCCACTTTAACACTACTTCAGCACTTTATCAATCACCCCATGTTAGCCTATGGTCAGGTGTAGCATGCAGCAATGACTATATTCTAATGGGCTAATAAAAGGTAATTTTCAGTCTTTACTTTGCCTTCCTCTGTCTCTGTAAGGAATCATTTAATTGTTAGATAAGGTGAAGCAAGCTCAGGCAAACCTCAACCTTCCCCCATTATCAAACTTTCTCTGTGCTTCCTAAATGCAGTTTGGCTTTGTGGTTAAAGCCACCCGGCCCTGTCTCTGTCTGTCCTTTTGACTCTGATCTAATATTGAAACTATAAGGTGGCTGACTTCCCTTAATTCAGTAATTTCTTAGGAACTTATGTTAACCCCTAAACCAGCAACCTTTCAGAAAGCCCCTTCACCAACTTCCCCCTAGTAACAACAATTCAGCAATTTTGTCTAGATTGCCAATAGACTAATGAAAAACAAGTTAAGGCCCACTCCCACAAGGAGGTGCGAATGCTGTTAAGTAATAACAAGCCAATCATGCTATGTAATGTGTAATAATGCTATGTATAAATATTTATGTAATCTTAAAATGTATATAAGGCAACGCCCCAGTATAATCGGGGCTCAGCCTTTGTGAAGCTATTCCGCTGAGCCAATTGGCGCCAATTAATAAACTGCTGTTTCCTCATATCGGTGTCCATCTCGTAAGTGTTCCTGAGATCTTGCTACAGCATGGGGGGTGGAAGGGGTGTTTTTCCACACCCCTGGGCAACAGAAGTTTTGCCAGCATAAGTGCTAGTGTAGACAAGTCTTTATTTTGACTCCAGTGAGCTCTCACTCAGGTCCATAATCAAGTCAGTGTGAACTCTGAGCCTGCGCGTCATTTACTCAAAGGCCTGTTTATATCACACCTGTAATATAAAGGAATTGTAAAATAGGAATAAATTCTATTTATATCCACTTCAAGGACAATGACATGACTAGAGCAGTGTAAAGTGGCCACAGTATAAAGAAGCAGCCCTTGGAATTTTTCTATTGAGTTCAGAGGGGCCAGAATTTTACTCTATATGTCTTATGAACAGCATTAACATGCTGTTTGGAAATGAGCTACAGACCATGACTTTTTCCACAACTATTTGGTAAATAAGCAGTATTGCCAGTCTCAAGCATTTAAAAACAAAAAACATGAGTCAGCCCCCAAAAGAAATGAGCGTCTTGAAAATCTCAAGCAAAAATTAAATGCTGAGTTCTTTTTAGTTACCTGCTGGTTTTGGAAGCTTTAGGATATTCTCACTTCAAGCTTTTCACCCCAACCATGAGGGCTAGAAATTTTTTTTTTTTTTTTTTAAAGTAAAAGAGAAGCTGCAATTCTCATGCACTCTCTCAATTCCACGAGCTGGGGCTTTCAGAAGTACAGCCAAAAGCAGGAGATTCACAATAAAATTGCAAGAGTTAGCAACACTAAAGGGCGTGACCCTGCAACCTGCTCTGCATGGCCATCGGGGGAGGGAATAAAAGGAGCAGGGTTGGGGCCATGGAGAGGAGCCAGCACTAGGAAGAGACTGAGCCCTTCCTGCACCTGACCAAGGCTTGCAGTTGTGGGGGGCAAGGGGGGAGGGCGAGTGGGCAGCAGCAACACCGCCTCCTGCCCCAACTATGCCTATGTTAAAAAGTGGAGGGCCTGGCTACAGCCCTATCCACCGTAGGACTCAATCTGTGCTTGCAATGACCATCATTCCTAGTGTCCTTTTAACTGTTTTTGACAGAGCTGAAAAAGAGCACAAGAACCTGATTCTTGTGCAACCAACCAAACTAAATCAAAGCCCAGAGATAATGAAGTAAGGACATTTATATAAGAGGTGATCTCAAATCTGAAAGTTATTCTCAGTTAACAGATGCCTGTTAGAAGGCAGGATTGGCTGCTGTTCACTCTCCTCTTCTTCTTTTCCTCCTCCCTCATGCTCTTCTGTTAATGCCTATTAGGGCTGCAGCATCATCTTGTGCACTGAATAGAAGGTGAAATTTTGGCCTTAATGAAGTCAATGTTAAGACTCCCAGGATTTCAATCCACTGGGGTACATCTGTAGAAGTCTTAAATAATCACTGGTTTCTCTCTATCAGCCCACTGCTGCACAGTGGGCTGGTGTGTGCTAGGCTTGGGGAGTTTCAGCCAAGCGGTTGTTCTGGGTCCACATTTCTGACCTTTCCTGACTCTGTGATTATGAAGATGGAGGAATTTCCAGGGAGCTTTCCCTGTAAAAAAGGAGGATATTCTGAGAGATCATACTACTTTTCCTATAACTGTTGTGCTGTATGAGGAACAGACAAAGCTAGGCACTGTGCAGACCCATGGGAAAATGCTCCTTGCCTAAAAGATTTTTATAAGAAAGGGTCATGAGATGGGTGAAGAATGTGGTACAGTTAGACACATGCCATTTTTATGTAGTGTAAACTGGTGGCAGGGAAGGTAAAATTAAGTTGCAAACTACAGCTCAGTTCATGTCCCTTTCCTCCAGGCCACTTTAAACACAAAGACAACTTGATAACACAAGCACCGTGACTCAGAATCAGAGTTACTAGTTGACCTTGGGGTCCCTTCTGTAACCCCCTGCCAAGATGCAGGATTTGTTGTGTCTAAACCATCCATGACAGATGGTTATCCAGCCTCCTTTTGAAAACTTCCAGCAAAAGAGCTTCCATGATCTCCCTAGGCAGTCTGTTCCTTTGTCCTACAGTTCTTACACTTGGAAAGTTTTTCCTGAGATTTAATTTACATCTGCTATACTGTAGTTTGAACCCATTGCCTCTTGTTCTTTTGCCACAGAGGGCAGGACAATTTTTCCTCATCGTTTTTATGGTTGCCTTTCAAGTATTTGAAGACAGCTCTCATGTCCCCCTTAATATCCTTTTTCCAAACTAAATATACCCAGTTCCTTTAGCCTTTACTTGTATGGCTTGCACTCTATCCCTTTGACCATCTTTGTCACTTGCCTCTGGATCCTTTCCAATTTCTGTACATCCTTTCTGTAGAGTGGTGACCAAAACTGGACATAGTACTCCAGCTGAGGCCTAACAAGCACCACACAGAGGCCTATTGAGGGCCTAATCACCTCCTGTGGCTTGCATGCTGTGTGTCTGTTAATGCAACCTAATATTGCAATTAAAAAAAAAAAAAAACACCCACACAACAGCATCACTTTGCTGTCTCATGTTGAGGCTGTGATCTACCACAACTCCCAGATCCTTCTCAGCAATGCTGTTGCCATTCTGTATTTGCACATTTGGTTTTTTTTCCCCCTGAGGGGTAGCACCTCATATTTGTCTTTTTTGAATTTTATTTTGTCGTCTATAACCCAGTTCTCCAATTTATCAAGATCCCTCTATCCTCCAAGTTTTGGCAACCCCCCTTTAGCTTTGTGTCATCTGCAAGTCTGATTAGTAGGCTCTCTAATCCTACGTCCAGGTCATCAAACAAAGTGCTAAACGTCTGAGAACACTTGTAATTGCTGCTAGAGGCCCCTCCAGCTTCCAACAAGCTGAGAGGATAGAGAATACACCCTTCCCCCAGGAAACAACGGCTAGAGCAGCTTTGCCTGTGTTTTTATAGCTGCACCCAGATCACCCATGTGTCAAGCAGGGGACCTAGGGCCCTTTGTAACCTGTTAGATGCTGGGACTTAAGGAAAGATCATAAAGAGCATTCCAGTACGAGAGAGCTAGATCGCTGGTATCTAGCAGTAAGTTTCAGCTGGACTAGCCAGCT
The DNA here is from genome assembly GCA_007922155.1 of Mesoclemmys tuberculata. Lineage (NCBI taxonomy): Eukaryota > Metazoa > Chordata > Testudines > Chelidae > Mesoclemmys > Mesoclemmys tuberculata. The sequence goes on from ML675638.1 coordinate 3,142,604, forward strand.
CAGTGCATCCCACCTCACTGTTGTCATAGTCTGTATCTAAAAGCTGTCATGTGTGGTATCATATATGGCCTGGTAACATGTTGGTCATTAATATTGGGTGGTATATCTACCAGTGATGTATGCAATGTTATGAATGTGCTGGAAATATGTTCTTAAGACGTATTTGGAAGGCCAGGTTTAAGATAACCCAAGACAAAGGACTGGGGTTCTATCTGTTTGAATGCATCTTCCGTGAAAACTTAGCAAGGGGAGACAATGCAAGTGCATTTACACAAAAGGTAAACAAAGCCATTAAACTAGGGAGTGGGAAAGAAAGCTACTTAACTAACCTGATATGGGGAGAAGGCTGCAAAAGTTAACATAGCATCAAACTCCCTAGTGAACAGAGCAAATAAGCCTCTAAGATGTGTTCCTGATTTTGAAAACAAAAACTTTGAGGCTATAAGCAGAGTGAATGAGTCATCTTGGCATCCTGCATCTGAAGAGACAAAGAAACCCAGCACTTGGCCAAATACTAGCCAACCCTGTTGGAAGGCTGACTGTGGTAAGAAAACTACTTTGGACAAAAAAGACTCTAGTTTATTAAGTTAGGTTGTAGTCTTAAGACTATTTTCACTTTTGTTTGTTTGTAACCATTTCTTTCTACTTGGTATGACTTAAATCTCTGGTCTTTGTTAAACTATGCTGTTTTATTGCACAACCAGTTTGCAATACTGCATTGAGATGGAGAGTAAAATCCTCAGCCAAATCATCAGGCTGGTGCTGTGTATTGCTGTGACACTGGCAGACCAGTTACCAGCTTATGCCAAGGCACCGAGGCCTCACTGACAAACACAGAGCTGCAAACCAGTTTGGCTCACTTGCGTGTTGGTATTGTTAAAGCAGGTATTAGAGATATAAGAATGGGTTTGTGTGTTTAGACTTTATGGAATGCTTCTGAGTTGCTACATGGATGAATCTCATTTATAGCATCAGTACTCCATGGTAATATTTAAATGTTTACTCTATAAATCATGAAAAAGTGCTTTAAAACTGCAAACCCCCCTTGTCAGGAGAGAAGCATTACCACCTGTGAAAAACTAGTTTGCAACAAGTGGTGTCATCTCCTCCGCAATAAAAGAAGGCCTATAGATGATATCCGACAAGCCACCGTAGAACATCAGTGGACAAGAGACTTGGCTGATTGCTTCCTCAATGCCCACAAAGAGGAGATATGCACAAATACTCGTCACATCAGCTTGAGCTCTGGGGAAAGGGACTAAAACTCCCTATCAAGAAGAAATTGTTATCCCTAGGCTGCTTGGACTTCGGGGAGAGAGGGCACGACTTCTAAACATAAGCAAGGGGTCCCCAGCCATTTAGCTTGAGTCAGTCTTAAAGGTCATCTAGAACTTGCCCATTACAGCAGCTTCTATTACTTTTTGAAACCCAAGACTGACTAATTTTGGTATGTATGTTTACCTGCTTTAACCTTGTAAGTAACTCATTTCTTTTTCCTAGTTAATAAATCTTGTTAGTCTATTATAAGATTGGCTACAAGCGTTGTCTTTGGTGCGAGATGCAAGGTACAACTGACCTGGGGCAAGTGACTGGTCCTTTGTGACTGAGTAACCTGAACATTATTCTGATTTTTGGTGCACAGCCCCATCTATCACAAAGACAAGCTTGCCTGGGTGGCAAGCTAGACCAGAGTACCCAAGGGAACTGTCTGTGGCTCCATATTAAGGCTGTTAAATACTTCTTAAGGAGTTCACACTTGATACTTGGTTGGTGAAATGTACATATAGGACTCGACCAATTTGGGGTTTGTGCCCAGCTACTTAATGGTCATCTCTGTGGTTAGCACTCAATCGTGAGCCACTCCAAACAGACTGACAACTCTATCTTTACAGGAGCAGCAAAGGTTTTGTAAGTGCTACAGTGAGGGGGCTGAGCACTGGAGGGAAGATGGTTTGTGGCGGCACTCAGGCTTGAAGAGGTTATTTGTCACCCTGCAAGGAGTAACCAGGCTGGAGGAACCAAGCTAAAGTCACTGTACTGTAAGCCGGCTGTCAGTGTCCTGTGCTGTGTAGCCTCAGCACCCTAAGCACCCAGGGCTACAGGGCAGCTGGTGACAACCTCTTACAGGTCTGGGTGAACCTCCAAAGCATCACAGACATCTTTCTATCTTTGCAAAAGTTAAGTGTATGTGAGACAGAGGCAAATTACACCACAAGGCACAGGGCAATGGATAATCTAACCCCGGAGGGACCTTGGGTCAGTGATTTAATTTATCTGGGCCTTTACATATTTGCAGTAGTTGCAATGGATAAGTAATGCCATCCCTTATCATCTGCCCATCAACTTAGCCCTCTTTGATTGGGTGATTGCTTATAGTCATCCTGCAGAGGTGGGTCTTGCAAGATCTGGAGGAGGAGAGATAGCAAATAGCATTCGCTCAAAATCAGTATGGGGTCGGCATTTCATGAGTAGGTCACAGCGTGAAATATGCAGCAAAGTCAATTGTGCAAGAAGCTGAAAAAATGAACAGGCACTTTTCACACCATGAACGAAAGATTGAAAAGTCTTTGCAGAAGTGGTCATGATTCAACCCCCCTGCCTATGTAGCTTGGATTCTCCTATTGCATTTGTTCACCTTCTGTCTTCATCCCAAGCAACAGTTAAGCCAAACATTATTTTATTATCTCAACATCTGGCAAGCAGTTCTCAGCAACTCTCTAAGCCTGTCACTGTAAAGATAAATGAGCATGTTTCCATGGCCGACTTCATAAAGACATATGAAAAAAAAAGTTAACTAAAGGATATTTCACAAAGCCAGTAATATAAATGCAACCTTTGAGCTAACTAATTCACTAAAGCGACAGTAAAAAGGGAAACCAGCTTCCCGTCCGTGGGAATAGATGTTATTTTATAGAGGTTCTAATGAGTTATGCCAGGTCCTGCAATTCATTTAATTTCATCAGGAAAATGATCGCGCCCTAGACGCTGCGGACTTCACAAATAATAGTTCTTTTGTGGTAAACAGAGAGGGTTAATGAAGCTGGGGGAAGAGAAACTGCCTGTTCGAAGCGCTTCTCATGAGGCCCTGGGAAGTGACAGCCTCAGTCACTCATTTTCAGCTGTGGCCAAATGACTGAGTTTTTAGCTGTGCTGAAGTAGTGAATAATATTGAAGGAGGCATGCTGAAAACCCAAGCCCAGCTTTGCATGGGTCATTCAGCAGAAAGCTGTGAAATCTCATCATGGATGGAAAGCCAAGGTCAAAACCAAACTAACTAGAGTTTTCCAACGAAGAGCTGTACTTTGTGGGAATTAGTCACATGTTGATGCTTTTCATATTCTTGACTATCCAAACTAGCTCTCGTTTCTTCAGACCAAGATGGCCTGTGAGGTGGTTTCAAATGCCAGGTCCTGACAGTCTCAGCAGGATAGACTTCAGTTCAAAATCTCTTGTCACTTAAACCTGTCTGACCCTAAAATGAAATCTTCCTTTGCCTGGCTATAGTCGTCTTGTCAGCTCAACGATCTGCCATCTGGAGAGGGCGAGGGTGGAAGGAATGATTTAAGCTCCATTCAGAACACTGTTAATACTGCTCTTGGTTCTATAGCCAGTTTCTGTTTATTTTGCACCTAGTCTGAGCATCTCCCAGGCTTTAATGAAAATCTACACAGCCCCCGGGGAGGCAGGAAAGTATCATTAGAAGTTGCTTGAAACTTTTCCATCAAAGGACATTTTCTGATAGAATAGTGGGTTTTCAACCAAAAGATGTTTGTGGAAAGTGACTGTTTTCCCTCAAAAATTCACATTTAATTTCTGAAACGCAGTCTTCCAGCTGGGAAGTGTGAACAATACACAGAGCTGTTCAGAAAAACACCTTCATGCCTCCCTCCCCCCCAGTTGAAAAAAAAACAAGGACTTTTTAGTAGCTTTTGGCCAAATGATTTAGAGTTTTGAGTGCCAAAAGCCAGACGTATTTTTGGTTTTCTAGTATTTGTGTTACCCCCCCCACAAAAAACATCTAAATTGTTCATAGAAAACACAAGCCATTTTCTGACCAGGTCTAAGTGTTATTTTTCCATACTGATCAGCTGGGAACCTGAGGAAAAGAGAAAGGAAACAAATGGCCCAAGGTCACTCATGGGTGTTACTTTTCCATTGCCCTGAAGCTCGTGTGGTCATTTGCGTTTGCGCAACGTGAGTGTAAAATTCTTTGCACAGATGGAGATGACTGCACGAGGTGCAGAGCAACAGAGAATAAGTCTCTGGGAGTCTGTGTCAGCTCCATGGAGCGTACTCCAGATTCCATAAATCTCAGTCCACCATTGCCCTGAGACACAGGACCATGATTCCTACATCAAGGTGAAGGTGGAGCCCATGCCATCTGGAGTTGCCTCTTTTAAAACCAAACAGCCTCCTGCACAACAAAATTGATTCATTCCCACTGTGTTGGAGGACTCCCCGCCCCCGCCCCCCCCCCCCCACACACACACACACACACACACACGGAGTCCAGAAGAACCAAACCCAAAAAGGGAGAGGCTATTAACCAAAAGGGTAATTCATAAATAGCATTGCATAAACCCCACATTCAGTCTGCTCCCCAGCTTTGGTGACTCCATTCAGACCTGTTTACCCAGGACCTGTCCAGTGACTTGCAAGATGTTCCTTAAACTTTACATGTAATAGAACACATCTGAGAAAGAGATGACACCAGAACCCCCTCAGCCCTATTACTGCCTTCCAATTAACCATTGCTTATTTACTCTATATCTATTAATCCTATTTCTTAAACATAGGAGACCTGAGAACTCATGCTCTGTTTGTTTTCCTCTTAGCCAAGATCTTGTCTATAGTAAGTTTGAATCAGTGCGGCAATAGATCTGCACTCATCGCATACCCTGAGAGTACCTGGTTTAGGAAACGGATGATCCAATCAGTGGACCACTTTTCACCCAGGCACCCATTTTGGACCTACTTGCCCTGCCCAGATTACCCTGTGGCGTTGATGTGACATGAAGAATGGTCTGCAGCTGATGTTGGAAACCCATCTCTTATAATTGATCTGACCATACGTGTAGGCGGCTTTGATTTGCCACATCGTTCATGGGCCCTTTTGAACCGATTTTGAATAGATCAGAGTCAATATGCAGCCAACTTTCACCCATAGGGGCCAACAAGAGGATCCCTCTGTGACACTGGCAGACCAGTGTTATAAGAATGTGTTTAGACTTTATGAAATGCTTGTAGGATACTGAATGTATTAATGTTATTTATAATAATATCTGTATCCTGTGTTATAAGGTAATATTTAAATGTTTGCTAAGGCAATAAATCTCCCTATTTAAGAGAAAAGCATTACCTAGTGTGAAATACTAGTTTAACCGCAAGAGGTGTCATCTTATGCCCAACAAAAGAAGCCCTACAGACATCAGACAAGCCATTGTGGAACATCAGTGGACAAGCGACTATGTTAATTACTTCCTCCCCACCCATGAAGAGGGTATGTGCACAAGTCCTCATCCCACCATAGCTTGAATGCTGGGGGAAGGGGTAAAAATCCCTGTCAAGGAGGAATCACTAAGCCCTCTCTGAATCCCAAGTGGCAACATTTCTAAGCATGAACAAGGGATCCCCAAGCTGCTTAGCTTGGGTTAGCCCTAATGGGCATATAGAGTTTGCATATTACAGCAGCTTCTATTATTTTTTGAAACCTAAGGCTAACTCATTTGTGTATGTTTACTTGCTTTAACTTTGTAAAAAACCCTCATTTCTTTGTTTATAAGTCTTCAGTTAGTTTCTTACGCAGAGTTGACCACTACTTTCATCTTTGTGAGAGATCTAGGGTGCAACTGACTGGTCCTTTGGGACTGAAAGTAACCTGAACATGGTTGTGATTTTTGATGTAAGGGACAATCTATCAGAAAGGCAGGCTTGGCTAGGTGGCAAGATAGTCCCTTTGGGAACTCTGGTCTGTCTCGGACTCCATGTCAAGGCTGTTACAGTATTTTAGGAGTTCACACTGGTTACTTGGTTCATGAAATCTAATTATAGAACTCACAACCAGTTTGGGATTTGTGCTCTGATTTGTAACACTCTGCCCTGAGGTTGGCACCCACATTTGTGAGCCATTTCGGAGAGCTTGTCACCCACATGCTGTTGGGGCCAAAGAGACAAATATCACACATCACTGACAACGGTCCTCTCACCAGATTTAGGATGGCCTGAGGGCTCTGAACTTGGTTGATGAGGCTGCTGCAAATTTGCTTGGCAAGCTCTGCCTCCGATAAAAAGCAGCGATCAATATTGCTAGCATGCAGCTTTCAGCTACATGAGAAGAGGTCTGAAAATGAGCCCAAAGACCAGATTACACTGCAGCAAACAGAATCAGAGGGATGGGTCAGATATTTGCCACATAACTTGGTTTAATGAATACATCCTCTCATTCATGCTGGTGAAAATCAAAATCTTGATTTGCCTTCCAACAAAGACCTCCCACACATTTCTAAGGGGCTGATTTAGCTCACAGTAACAAAGCAGAAGGTAGATTTAGTACTGGGGATCTGGGTGGAGGTCTCTGGTAGAGGGTCAAGCTCAGCACGCTCCGGCATCTCCAAGTGGAGCAGACACACGGTAGGAGTCCGGAGATCTTCCAAATGCTGAGGTTAATGACAGATTTAGAAGAGTTTACTCTTTTCATTGCGTCTCTGCCTGCAAATGGTACTTATGAAACAACCTTAATACCCAATGAGATCATCCATGATTAATGCTTCAACAGTACATAGCTAAGGGATTAATCAGGAGCAGGCCCTGAGTCAAAAATATTACGTATTGCCCTTTTGCAACAATATTTATACTTGAAAACCAAGAATTCTGAGTGCTCAGGCAAATGGTTAGTAGCAGAATTTCCTCTTGCTCACACTGCTGAAAGTCAGCAGTAACTCCATTAAATGGACAAGTCACACAGGAGAGGAGAAATCAGACTAGACACCCTGTATGTTCCTGTTATGCACAGCGAAGCATAAAAGCCCATCAGCCTCAGTGATGTACAGGAAAAAGTGCCAGCCTGAGCAGAGAGCAGGAAGCAACTGCAGGTGAAATCCTAGCCCCACTGAAGTTAATTGCAAAATGCTCCCATCAGCTTCAATAAAGTCAGGATTTCACCCTGCTGTTTTTGAAAACAATATCTTGAAAAAAAAAATTGACTAGCAAAAACCCAGAAGGCCTAAATCCACACTGCCTACAAGTCCTTCTGATTGCTAGCGCGTGGGGCAAAGGTACCAGCTTGAACTAAAGAGGAGAAAGTATGACAGTAAAGCTAAGTGCAAGCAATTTAGAGGAGTCTGATGCCATCAGGTAACAAGCAGCTTTTAATTGGCCCCACTTGGAAAGCAGCCATGAAATTTAACATAAGGAGCAAGCATGCATCCAAAATACAGAAAGGTACAACACCATTAAAATACAAGGCAGCATAACATCAGCGGATTGCCATTTGTTTGACATAGTGCTACAGTTGTGCCTTTTCGGAAGAATCTCTCCATGGAGGCTAATTAAATGCTAGAAAACAAACTGGAATTGGCTGCAGTTTGCTCTGCCTGCTGTGCTAGCAAACAATCCCTGATGCAGAAACCAGCAAATTGGGCACCAACCAAGTGACACGGATTTTGAGACACTGAAATCCCTGCTATGCATTCAGCCTTTGAGCATGGCTCTGGGCAGCTTCTGCCAACATCCATGTCTCAGAATTTCAGTGTGGAGTCGAGTCTCTCTTTCCTTCTCTCTTGCCTTCACAGCCTCTCCTCTCTTTGCCTCCTGATTTTTAAGGGCCAGGATGGTGACTTGTCATAACAGATTGCAACACAGGCACCTAGGTTTTAAAAGCCTGTGTCACCTGTCCTCCAAGAGACAGTTGGGAAGATATTAGGCTTACTGGGGGAGAAAAAGCAACCTCTTTTTGGGATATCTTGACAGTCCCAAACAGTGGCAAGGCTAGTCAACAACTTTCAAAATAGGCCCTCAACAGCACAGCAGTATTCCCTTTCTTCAGACTTTATATACTGCCCAGAAAGAGCAATTACTTGGATTACAAGTATCACCAAAATTCTCACACACCTGATGGTTAAACAGCCCAGATGTTTAAATAGGGGGCCCAGCTCAAATCTGAAATGAACTGCTTTGTGCCACTATCTTCTCTCTTGCCTCCAGCAAAAGGAGACATAGGGGAAAAAGGGGGTGTAGAATTTGGATCAATAAAACTATGCCTAAGCCCCTTTGAAAATGTAACAAACATAAAAAGGTGATGTCTTTGTTTTTATTATGCAACTGCTGTGATGTACCTTTACTGTAAAGTGGTGTGGAAGGTTGGCAGTGAGATTTATAGACTGTGGGAGGTTTAAATTCTGTGCATCATGGCTTACACTGCATTATTTATATGGGGTGGATTACCCACAAATCCCAACAGGTAATTTCTGAAGCTGGGTGGGGGAGCAGGTGGTTAGAGGACAGCTTTTCAGTTTCTATGCCCACAGGTTTCCATGTACAATTAACTGCTGGCACAGGTGAGTTCATTTTAGTGCCCAAGAACCAATACTTAGGGGTTTCTGGGTAGCTAGATGTTTAAATGACAAACCCTGCCCACAATTGTGAGAACCTGTAACATGGGCAGCTGCCAGAATCAAGGCTCGGTTAAAGCTGAGCTGAACATTTGGCCCCATCTGTCTGCATGTCTCCCCCATGGCGATACTGCCCCTGTGGCTCTGGAGCGATCTGCTGTGCCTTAAAGTCTATGGCTTTGTCTGGAGTGCCTCTTGCTCCCCAAACACACAAGGCAGCTCGAGGAGTGTTAAGCAAATGAATGGGAGCAGCCAGAGTCCCTTCCCCCATTTCCCAAATTAAGGAAGTCAGAGGAAGAGGAAGGTTGTCTCAGTGGCTAGGATGCAGGCAGAGACTCGGGAGATGGGATTCAGATTCTCTGCTCTGCCACAGGCTTCTGCAGTGATCTTAGCCAAGTCACATAGGCCCAGCCCCTCAAAAAGGTATCTAGGTGCCTGAGTCTACCATCTAAGCCACAACAGCATGTTTGAAGCCACAGCTCAGCTGCCGCTCAACTCTGCAGGCATCTAAGTTTCTACTGGTTGCCATTTGCCAAGCCATCTAAGTAAGCCCTTACTCCACTCCTTGCTAAACAGCAGCTGAGAGCCCTCACCCAAGCTGAAGCCCTAAAGCAGGATACTCAAGCTAGGTGCGGAAACGCCTGTCTCGCCAGCAGGCACCACCCTGTAGGCATGGTCTGAGCCACCCAGTACCTGATATCTGTCAGGCTATGCAGCAGAAGGCCTGAGGCAAGCAACTGATGGGGCAGAAGGGTGGCAGCAGAGCACCTGTAGAGAAGGCTGCTGGGGACCCGGGTAAGAAAAGTAGACAGCATGAGCAGGAAACATACATATGGTTGCAGCCAGTGATGATATCCAACCAGTTCGCAACGGTTCGCACGAACCGGTTCTTAAAATAGAAAAAATTCAGCAAACCGGTTCTTAGCGCTCCCCGCCGCCGAAATTGACCAGGGAGGGTCAATTTCACTGTGGAGGGCACTGTGAAGTTTGGGTGCTGGGTTGTCGGGGTGCTGTGTGCATGATGTTTAAGAACCTATTCAGAATAGGTTCTTAAATATCACCTGCCTTTATAGAACTGGTTATTGGAAATTTGGGATATCATCACTGGTTGCAGCTGTACTGACTACTTAAGCAGCCCCGTCCTGGCATTACTCCTGGCTAGCTAGGCAGTCCCTGCTCTCTCTAGGCAGTCCTGGGCACCTAATTCAGGGCGGAGGATCCCATGAGACATGGGTATTATGAAGCTAAGAGTGCGAGGTGTCAGAAATGATGGTAAATGGGAGAAAATGCCAGACAGGCTATTGAACACAGGAAGGAACAAGTGTGACAAAGTGGTGTTTGTCTTGCTGCTGTTTTGTGATCTTCACATTCCTGACAGCAGGTTGCGAGTTTGCAACGTGACACATCAATGTCATCATGGCAATGTCATTACCTTGAGGCTCTCACACCATTGATGGATAGAGTGGTTCTGGGTCTCATCAGGGTGGGGTCCCACTGGTCTAGAGAGGCATTAAGGCAAGTAGATAGAACTGACACGCTTGGGGGAATATATTGTCTGAGGCATTACTAAAGCAAAAGGTTTTATTTTAGTTAAAGTCCAGTGAGGGGAGCTTTTGAAGAAAGTTTGTCTCAGAGATCATTGAAGATTTAGTAAAAGTATCCCAGGAAGATTACTTTCCAAACCAGTTCTCTTTCCAGAAATAGAAATGCAACATTGGTGCAGGGTTCCTAGATGCTACAGTAAGAGAAAAATAAGAAATAACACTGATTTACAGTGTTGCAGGTACCCCGTGCTGCAATCCTTAATCATATTGAGTGAAATGGGACTACTTAGGTAAGAACATATCACTCAAAGTGAGTAAGGGCTGCAGAACTGGGCCCAGCATGTGCGAAGATTCTCATTGTTATAGGTGTATGCCCACACGGAGCAGCTTTTTTCTGTGAACACACTGCATTGGACAGCAACAAGCACAGTATTGTTGCATTAATTTGCCTTTTTAAAGTTAAAAGGACAGCAATGAAAATAAACTATCCTAAGTGGCGGCACTCAGGACCTGATCAGGGAAAGCTTTGTACTAGCTACACTGGAATATATAAATCCTCACATTCTACAGTCCCTACGGAAGATTTCTTTTCCCTTCCTTTCTCAGTCCAGCACACAAGCTTGCAAAGCTCAAGGGTTTCAGAAATCTGTCTTTGTGAGTGCCTTACTTAAAAAAAAAAAATGTTGTACAACATTTATACTGGGCTAAGGCGTCTTACTTTACTGTCTTTCAGTCTCAAATGAAGGCAGCATTTGACATCTAAATACAGGTATAGGTTCCACGTAACTGATCCAGGCAGGTTAGTACAAAGGAGGGGGGAAAAGAAGCCAAAGCTACTATATTAGGAAACAGCCAACTGCAACCTGCCATCATCCCAGAGTTGTGCATTTCCAGAGCGCTCCTTTCAGCATCTGCAAGATGGGGTCCTTTTCAAAGCACTTGAATGTGAATTCCTGGCATGCTTTTGAAAGATTCCTCCAGAATCTGTCAAAACTTCCTGAAGTGCAATGTTGAAGCTGCATTCTCAACTGCAATATCAGCTTGTTAGACGAATTGAAATGGAGAGGGAAATTCATTAAAGATCTCTCTCGTTAATACCACTCCTTGCAGGCCTGGAGAAACAGATTTTGTCAGGTTGCATTATGACTGAGTCCCTGCTGCTTCCACAACTTGCAGAAACTTGAAACAAAACAAAAAAGAGGAGGGGAAAAAGTTACATTTCCCACTCTTGAATACATATAGTCTACCTGCATGGTGTGTGTTTATAGATATAGCTGAATAAGTGTAAATGTAGAATTTGCTGATTTCAAAAGTCTTCTGCTTGTGAAGTGCTGCGTTAAGTAGCTCTACATTTTTCATTTCATTACAAAAACAATTTGGAAACGCTTTAAAAACCATGTATTGTAACTCAGATGTGAGCTCAGAAGAAAATGGAAGTGTGACTAGCAGGCAAAAAATAAGTCTTCTCATACTCAGAAACACAACATAGATTCCAAGGCCACAAGAGACGTTTGTGATCATCTACTCTGACTTCCTGTATAACACAGGCCATAGAACTTCCCCAAAATAGTTTAGATCTACAATTTATCAACATCCTTCTTCCATTGCCGACACCAAAACCGAATGCTAGTTCCAAAGAGAGGAGGTAAAATGACCTCTATATTTGAGGTCGTATTGAATATAGGACGAAAACCCTTTTAAACACAGATGAGGAGCATGGACAGTGGCTGAATCTTTATAATTTACTTATTTTAAAAGTACTTTTTCCACTATTAAGAATGTTTTAATACTATTTCCCTACATAGAAAGCCAAACAATGGGCCAAATGAAAGAGGATTTCCTAAGAAGATCCTGTGATACCTTTATTACATCAACGTTGGTACAAAACATAGTCCAACAGGATTTAATCATTATCACCAAAATTTAAAGCGGTACAGAACATATTACCAAAAACTGTATCCATTTAATATTAATGCTCAACTGTTATGTGCTCGAAAGTCAGAAATGTGACTTGACAACCTTAATTTTGCTCTCTACACTTATAGAACGCAACAGGGCCAGATCTTCAAAATCATGCATACATCTGCTCATGCTGAGTTTAGGTGTGCAAAGGTATTGCTTCCCGTGGGCCTGAGGTTACAAGTTGTTATGAATGTATGTCCTTTTGACCATAGATCTGAATGCTGGTGATTTCAGAAGGGGCCCACCATGGCTCGATGCCCAACTCAATTAAGTTAATAGACAGCAGTTTTAAAACAAACATAAGGAAATACTTCTCACAATGCAGAGTCAACCAGTGGAACTCAGTGCCATGGGATTTTGTGCAAGTCAAAGTATAAGTGGAATCAAAAGAATTAGATAAATTCATGGAGTTAGATCTATCAATAGCTGTTAGCCAAGATGGTCAGGGACACAATCCCATGCCCCAGGTGTCCCTAAACCTCAAACTGCCAGAAGCATTTGGCACTGGTCACTGGCAGAAGACAGGATACTGGGCTAGATGGACCATTGGTCTGACCCAGTATGGCCATTCTTGTGTCGTTTAATGACACTAAGGCTAGATCTACACAACTGCCACAGAGTCCCAGCTGCAACCACACCCCTGCAGCACAGTAGTGTACACACCTGCTACAGTGCTGGAAGGGGTTCTGAGGACACAGTAGTAAATCTACACTCCCCCTAGCTGGTAGCTGTAATGGGTGCTTCTGGGGGGCAAGCCCATGCTCTCTGGGGAGGCCAGCAATGCCAGCTTAGGCACTCTCTAACCCAAACATGGGGGGGGGGAGGAAGAGAGAGACACACACACAGACCCGCAACAATAGTGCCTCCATTAATACTTCCCTAAAGTAAATCTCTCCCCCGAGTATTATATCCTAGAGACTTGCTTTTATTAGGCACTCAGAGGACATAATTTATAATTTTTCATGGGCGTGTTTGTAGAGCCCTGCAAATCTGCGGATATCCGCTTGATAACCACAGACCATGTTTGCGGATCAGATGCAGATACAAGTTTTGTATCTTGGCAGGGCTCTACTTGTTTGAGACTCCTTTGGAAGATCTCTGCTTCCAAGACATTGCACTCTCTGGCATTTGAGAAACACCAGCCTATAACTATTTCCTATATCACCATCTCCCAACTGTAAGCAAATTCTGTTGTCACTGCACTAAATTTTGCTTTTAAAAAGACATTTCTGCTTTGCACAGGGACAGATGCATACTCATTGACATGTGTTATTTCAGTGCTTTTGCAAGTTGCCAGGATTTTAACAAACTGAAGCCACCGTAAGACCAAAACGGACACACTCAGCTGAGGAGCGAAAGCATTTCTCACTTGGAAATGCCAAGGAAAGAAAGCAAAGTGAACACCCACACCCAGAGTGACTTTGAAGAATCTTTACAGTGGTGTAAAATCTGCGCAGGTCCAGTGACTTCCACAGAGCAATGGTGACTTGAACCAGCTGAGGATTTGGCTGAGCATCACCAGTTCTTTTCTTTGGGGGAACATGCAGTCCTTGAGAGCAAGCCATGGGTAATTTTATATTAAAAGAGGAAAAATTCGTTCCAAAGAAATGATAGAGGAGAATGCACTAAGATCCAAGAAGGTTGTTGCTGTATCCATTTCTGAAAAGGACACTCTTGGTATTTTTTAATTAGATTCCCTGCTCCCCAATGGGCCTGAACCAAAATCCAGGGTGATGGTAAGGAAAATCCAGCTCTCCCTTCCTTGCTAAATAAGAGGAAGCTGCCGCTGGCTTGGCTAGACAGCACTGCTGCCTCTCAGCTGCACCTCCTGTTTCAGTCTTCAACTACTGGGGAAATCTTCACTCCGGACGTTGGCTCGGTGTCTCCATAATATAACAGGCAGAACCCCAGATCCAGGGGGGTTCAAACTCTGGATGCAAAAAACCAGAACCTCCTAAAGCCTGAGCCATCTGGATTGGTGATCAGCTATAGTCCATGGGACAAGCCCCAGTTTAATTCCACATCTGAGTGTTTGGTTAGGGACCATCTCTGCTGTGCTCTTTCATGGTTTATAAGTAGCTAAGGGGAAACATGCTTGCAATGAAATCATGGGCCGTGTGAAAACTCCTAAGACACAGATTTCAGGGTCAGTGTGCCAAAGAATAGGCTAAGATGACAGCACCGCATATCCTGTGGCAAGCTTGCTATAAGTTCTGGGCAAGGCTGCCTTGTTTCTGGTGGGGGGGGGCTCTTGTGAAAAAGCTTTGACAGTTTCAGGCAAATTAAAAACAGGATTTTTAGTGAATTAGGTATGAAAAAGCAAATACCATAGTAAAGGATGCTTTGTCAGCTTGGAAGAGAGATGACAGTGTGGGGAACACGACAGAGGTCTGCTACATCACGAATGGTTTGGAGAAAGCAAATAAGTAAGTATTCTTTACTCCTCCACTTAAACACAGATCCAGGCGGTCACCCAATGAAATTAACACGTGTGTGTGAGATTATATATATATAAAATAAAAAACCCACTGCCTAAAAGTATTTCTTTGCACAAAACACAGTCATTCTGTGGCACTCGTTGCCAGGTGATGTTGTGAATGCCAAAAGTATGACTGGGTTCAAAAAAAAGAACTAGATAAGTTCAAGACATTTTCTCAAGCATCCAAAAGCTGCACAGGGCACAGTTGTCTGCATGTTGGAGTTCAATGATGGATTTATTGACAGTCTCTGTCTTGGATTGGAGGTGAATGAGGTGGAAGAGCCCACCATCCATTCTGTACTGGACGTTAAGTTTGGAGAGGACCTTTTCAGTGATGACAAGGAGGACAGCAAGGAAGATGGAGAAAAGGGTTGAAACAATGACAGCTTTGCTTCACTCCTGTCTTAACTAGGAAGGGGTCTGTTTCAGATTAATTGCTGATGACCATCACAGATGTCATGAAGGAGTTGGAGGACGCCAACAAATTTTGGCAGGCATCCAAATTTAAGGAGCATTTTCCACAGAACCTCATGATTGATGGAGTCAAATGCTTTCCAGGGATCGGGGGGAGGAGTGTCGATGAAAGCCATGTACATAAGTCGATGTTGCTCATGGCACTTTTCCTGAAGTTGGTGGGCAGTGAAGATTATGTCAAATGGTACCTCGAGATGGCCTGAATCCACACTGCAATTTTGGAAGGATTTCCTCGGCCAAAGGGAGAAGCCGGTGAAGGGGAATTCTGACAAGAATCTGTCTAGAGGGGGACAACTGGGTGATTCCTTGATAGTTTTCACAATCCAAATTCTCCTTTCTTGATGATGGACATGATCATGGCATCCCTAAGATCAGCGAGGCTATCCCCTGAATTCCAAATCTTGAGGGTAAAAGACGTGAAGCTGGTGAGCCAGTTCTCCTCCTCTGAAGATTTCAGTGGGGATTCCAGCAGGTCCAGATACCTTATTCTTCATCCATTTGATGGGCTCCCTTTACCTTCCGTAGCAGCTTGTAGTCCAATGAAGGCCAATGGTTAAAGTACACGTGCACGCATCAAGAAATTTCGTTCTTGCCCTCCCTTTGCCTCTGATCTGCTATGTGACCTTGGGCAAGTCATTTCACTTCTGTGTGTCTTAGTTTCTCCAAACCTTAAACAGGTTGAATTATACTTGCCTACACATCACAAAAGCATTGTGCTGCTTACTCAGCGAGAGGCAGCGTGGTTTTGTGGATCGGGTATTAGACAGTGGGGCAAAGGAAAACTATTTTCCATTTCTGGCTATGCTACTATTCTGCTCTGTGACCCTGGGCAAAACTCTTTGCCACTTTCACTGTGTTTCTGTACAGTGCCTAGCACAATGTGATCTTGATTAGGGCCTCTAGAACCTTCCATAATACAATCAGCAATAATCGTTATTGCATGGAAAGTATTTGGGTCGAAGGTGCCACCGAAGTGCAAAATGTTACTTCTTACGTGGGATTTCTTGAGCATGAGTATGAGATAGCAAATCAAAAACTAGCAGGACTTGGATTGCTGGAATGACACATAGGTTTACATCTGCCACTGAGGATCTGTACTTAACTGCTATAAAAACAAAGCAACACCCCTACATCAAGTCTCTAAATACATCTCCAGCAACTGGAAACATGAAATGCCAGCATGTCATCCAGCCTACTAGCAATTTCCTTCCTTATTTAGCTTTGTCATCACAAGGTAGTCATTAAGGTCCAGTAAGTGCTAAACAGGTAGAGCACGCTATATAAATTGGCATTACAAGCCGTTGGAACCTAGAAACATTAACTTACTTCCAAAGGAGCTAGCTGTAGAATAAATTGAAGTGTTATTGTTGCCCAGGCAGTGTTAAGTATTCATTGGCTTAAAATTTAATGATTGCAAAAACAGACAGACTAGCTCTGGAAGAGGCAGTTTATTAAGGCAATAATCTATACCTTACTAATCGGATGAGATGAACCTTAATCAACTGCTTCACGGTTTAGATAAAACAACCCTCAGATCAATAGAGAATTGCTGTTTCTGTCAGTACAGTTGTCAGAGGCTTAGCTCACTGTATGCTTCACTCTTTCACTGCCATGACAGAGCATGGACAGTTCACAAAACCAGCACCCCGGAGAGAATGGATCTGCGACACACTACGATGTTTCAGGTGGGAGTTTGGGTTGCCTCATTTCTTCAGTGATCTAGGCCTGGAATGGATGGAGCGGGAAAGCAGGTCTGCTAACCTCAGTCAAGCCTCTTGGACCGTTGCCTGGAGAGCTCTCCCTGAACAGGTAGATGAATACTGGCATGTCAGAACTGATGCTGGATGAAGTCAGCTGGCGAATTAGACAGGATGTAAACCCCTTTGGGCCAGAAGACCTTACAGTTAAAACCAAGGATGGCTACTATGAGATGTCTTGTATGCCACGTCACCTTCAAAGGGACCAGAACCATTTTCTCTCTGCTTCTGAAAGCCCCACAACTCCTGTTGACTCAATTGTAACCACAGGTGCTCAGTGCATTTGAAAATCCTAATGACCCCATGTTAATGTATCAGTTAACATTTTGGGCTCTGTACACAGACAACTGGGAGTTTGGGGAACTTCAGTGACCCATGATCAGGCCCCAATAGTTAAGTGACAAGGGAAACATGCAGAACTAGGAATCACAAAACCTGGGTCACTCACATGTTTCAGCTTCATCGTAGGACCATAGGCAAGTTATTTAACATCTGTGCCTCCATTTCCTCCTCTCCTCTTCCCCCTCCTCCATTTGTGAGATGGGGATAATGCTCTTTACCCACTTTGGTAAATGTTTTGAGATCTATAGCATATAATTATTGACAAAAGCCAAGACCCTCAGATTACAGGGACCTTCCTTAAGCTACACATTGGGTATTTAGAAGTTTGATAGAACCCCTCAATGAAGTGACATAGAATGTGCAGCTATTTATGCATTTGTTTGTCATACAAATAAAAGTTCTAGATACTGTGTTTTAGCACTCTCGTCTTGAGCACAGAGACTCATCAAGATGCAGCCATAGGTTACTATTAATCATGTTTATTATTCTAGTTCCTACAAGCCAACTATAACAGGGCCCATTGTGCTAGTCACTGTACAAACACAGAAGAAGAGATTCCCTGGCCTAAAAAGCTTGCAATTTAGCTAGACAGGATGGGGAAAATGATAGAATCTACAAGCTGCTTGAACTGCTTCCTGCAGCTTCTGTCCCAGCTTCAAGACCCTATGTTTGAGGGCATGGAGGATGGATAGGGACAGTCCATATCATTTACTCCATTTTGGTTTAAACTAGTTATTGTACCATAGGACATCGATAAGCATGTTTTCCAAGTATGGCAATCATATAAAAAAAAAGCCAATCTGGATTTCTCCATGTGAAGAGCTCGGCCCCTGTGACATGAAGTGAACCTTGTGTAATATTACATTCTAAGTTTTTCTATACCCTGATTGTACAGCCATGGTCTCCAGACCATACTCCTGTAAGCTCAGAACGGGACCCTAATGCACTAACTAAAGCGCTTTGTCAACATGTTTTAGCAATAACGGGCTGGACATTGCAACACTTACTCTCCTCATTAACTAGCCAAGTGAGAAAGGACCACCACCCTGGAAGAGAGAGCGGGTAGGGCACCAAATGGGACTCAGGAGATCTAGCATCTCTACCTTGTCTGGGTTTTGGCACTGGCCTACTCTGTAACCTTGGACAAGTGATTTCACCTCTTTGCCTCAGTTTCCTAACATGAGGAAGGGGGATAATGAGAATCCTCCTTTATAGAGAGCTAGGAATTTTTATTGTTAGTGCGAGTAAGGATTGCAAGATCCAGCTCATCGCTGGGTATTTAAGCCACTACCGATTCTCTGGCCATCATCGCAGATGATCCGTTTCTGTGTTTTGTTCCCCTCCTGCCCCCTGTTCCACAAACATGGTCTGTGGCTTGAGCATAGATGCCTGATGGAACTGAAATTCCAGGCATGCCATCCCAGAGTTTGTACAGATTTCCAGAAATGTCAGGTCTCTTTTTGCCACGTAAGGAGGAAAACAAATTCAGTTTTCAATGCTGCTAAACAAGGTGTTAAAAGGAAGTTAATCTTGTTGGATGGATCACATGGTAGGAGTAAGAGGGAGAGCAAGGAGGAATTGGTGGGAAGAATGAGAAAGACAAATCGGTTGGATCATTTCTTCCAAGGATAAGAACTTTTAAGAAGAGCTTGAGGCTCATCTGATTTTTTCCCTTCCCTCCCACCTCCTAGGTTAATGGGGAGCCAGGAAAGAAGCCACACAATAATGATCTTAAAAATACAGCAATACCCCCACTTAGGAGAGCGAGGGCTCTCGGGAATGAGTCCGGCCATCAACATTCAGCCTGTGGCTCTAGTTCCACATTCCCTAATGATTGCACCTAAACTTGAACTATATTTAAACACATGGAAGTGTCAGACCCACATGCAAAGAATGGTAAAAAGGCATCCATGCATTGACTTTAGTAGCTGGTTTCTTCCATTGAGTCCATAAGTACTGGAGCAATAGGAACAGCCAGAATTACTAATAGTAATAGCGATTAGAGAGCATCAGTCATCGCCCTGCTAATTAGGAACTATAAGGCCTTATCTGAGGTGCTGAGCACTCTGAATTCCCAAAGAAGTCTCTGGGCCCTAAGTGAGACAAGGCTGGACTAACTCAGGCATATAGTCCAGGAGAGGAAGTATGGCAGGCCCATTAGTGAGGCAACTGGAATTGCTGGAAAAATTAGGTTTAAATGAAGAGGGGGTGAGGTCAGTAGGTGATTGGCAGACAGGGGCATGTGCTAAGAAAGCTGGGAACGGAGAATTGCTGACACAGATGCACATTTTCAGGAAGGGGGAAAGCCATCATCGCAGGAATTGGAGTCATTTGGAGATAGCACAAGGCATATACATTATTTAAGCCCTCAAAACAGGGTGCATAGGCCCTGCTGCGTATGAGTGAGTTTAATACAATGAGTGACTCTTTCAAGATGCTTAGAAATTAGCAGCCTAGCTAGGGTGGTGTGGGGAGAGCTATAATGTTGGGTCCTCTGGTGGGGCAAAGCTGTCACTGATTCCTCTGTGCATATAACCGACTCTGCATGGAAAGGGGATAATACGGTCTTCGTTTTCAGATAGCACTGAGCTGTAAAGCCAATCGTACAACTGTATTAGCTCAATTCCTCTCACCTCTAGGCAGCTGCAGCATGCATCACCTTTCCTTCCCTCTCGTTCAGTCTTTAGCTGCAGATAAATACTCTCCCCACCACACAGTCTTATTCAATCCTTTCTGTAGGCTGATGAAGACTTGAGAATGTCTGGTGTCTCAGCCACGTCAGTTGTTCCATCTTGATTGTATTATTTTGATACATTTTTACAGCTGTGTGTGTTTATATTGTCCCACTCCCTGTAGGCTCTTGGGTCCAGATCCACAAAGGAATTTAGGCTCCTAATTTGCACTGAAATCAATGCACTTGGAAAACTAAAATGTCTTTGTGGATCTAGGCCTCAATACCTGTGCTGTGCAACTCCCCTGCCTTTTTATTTATAATCTAAATAGACAGGTATCACATCCCCCATTTTGCAGATGGGGAACGGAAGTGGAGACTAAAGGCTAGGTTTTCAAGTGCTCAACATCTACAAGCGGAGCTCGATATTCCAAAAGGTGTTTGGCTCTCATCTGGGCACTTAGTTAAGGGATAGATTTGCACCTTCTTGAAAAACCCTTCAGTAATTTTGGTACCTAAAAAGAAACTGGAAAAAAATCCAGCCCTTCCATGACCTGCCTGAAGTCACACATGGAGTCTGGCTGAGGTAGAAGAAATTGAGTCCAGATCTGGAGTCCCACCCCTGTGCTTTACATCCAATGCTATTCTTCTTCTACTTCACAAGCGTTGATTTGATTTTCCTAGGTGATAATGCAATGGAAGAACAGCTCAGCACTGAAGAGGAAGGTTGTTCTGGTAATTAACAAGGGAAGCAATTTCCACTGCTGCTCTAGAACAGAAACACCAAGCAGCACATAACTGAACAGGGGCAATTTATCTGTCTACTTTACGTTTCTCTGTAAAAGGTTGACATACTTGGCTTGTTGAGGGGCATTACACGTAGGATCCAGATAGCACCCCATCTTTAATGGAGCCAGTTGGGCCAGTTTCTTTGGCATTTCGCTTGTAATAGATAGTGGTTGGGAAGGCAGAGAGAAGTCTTTGTTTGGCATTTCCTAGATTGTGACAATCATTTCCATATTTTCCAACTATAAATTTGAACCAGCCCCTCTCCCCCTCCAGGGATTTTTCATGGATGTAGAGCCTGCTAATATGTAGCTAATAGGATTTAGGAATAAGGCAGCTTGAATGTAATTAGTAACAATGAAAGTAAGAAGGTTTTAAGGAGGTTAGTTATATACGTTGCTGTTTACAGGAGAATAATAATGTTAGCTCCATTAAGCACAGCTATCCAGGCATGAGCTAATCATTTCAACTTAATGAAGTGAATACATTTCACAGGGACAGTTGCAAATATCCTTTACTGGCTGAAGCCATAGAAAGGGGCTAGCCTGTAGGCATGCTAGTTTACCAGCAAGCCCCGACCATGACTATCTCAGCCCTCACTTTTCACAGCAGTAGTATCGCTCAGTGGTAGCCAGTGAACTCACCCCCAACAGCCTGCTCTAACCCCCCCTCAGGTTCCTAGGTTCTAGACCCAGTCTGCTACTGACCTAGCATGTGACCTTGGTCAAGTTCTTAATTTGCACCTCATTTTACTATTAACACTAAAATCTTATAGGAAAACCCGGGGCCTTTTAATTGCCACAGAACCTGCCATCACATTACATTAGAGCATGCCCTTTTTTGCCCTGCCTTTAGAATAAAGGCCTGTGTCACAGCCACATAAATAAGAGTGCTTTAATTTACAGTAACACCAACCATCAACCAGCAGCCTTCACGTGAATGACTGTACCCCAACCTAAGAAATGCAGAAAATAAGGCGTATGGCGCATGCTCTAGGCCCACACTTCCTGCCCTAAATTAACTCCAGCTCTGATTATGCTCCTTAAGCCAGGGCTTTCCATGAGGGCTGTGAACACGGGCCAGAAGGGGAAATACAGGGGGAGAGCCAGTGTCAGCTGCCAAAGGAGACTTGGTTTGTGCATGAGAAAACTGTAGAGTCTGGGCATGTGAAGTCCTGAGCGCCTTCCTTTTCATTTCAAGTCAATGGGAGTTGAAGCTACTTAGCACCCAAATAGAGATGCTTAGCACCCTTCATATCATGCCCCTAGTGAGAGGGGAAAGTATAGGGTGTAATTGTATTGGAAGGCAAGAAGGGGGGGGGGGAAGACAGGAAGGCTCTGCAAAAAGGGGGACACATCAAAGTTTGATGTGGACCCATTCTGTTCACTTGGGAGTAGCAGAGAGGAATACACCCACCACTAGTCCTGCAAACCAGCCTTAGCTCTCCATGTGGCAGCCACCATCTTGGCCAACACACCAGGGACTGAAGCAAAGCCTTCCAGCACTAGAAGCACAAGTGGCTACAGCTTGAGCTAAGGAGCTGTAACAGGGTCCTGGCCTCTGCAACTCGGGCACAGGCAGGGAACTGGAACAGGCACCAGTGGGCCACACTGGATTTCCCCCTCCCCTATTCACGCTAAGTCTACTTTTGGAGAGCAGAGAGAAAACCTCAAAGCCATTCTAGCAGCAATTTTGTTGCTAATTAAGCACAAATGATTTTGCTTCTGCTGCGTGTAATAAAGTGATATGACAGAGACAGAAAATACCACTTTGTGCTTTGCAAAATTAAAAAAAGCCTATTGCCTCAGTCTGCCACCTATTCCTTCTGAAGCAGCTAATCAGGTACAGCTGCTATGTTAACCTCACATCCACTTCAATTAAAGATACCCAGCCCAAATTTGGAAACCATTAAAAACCCCATCATCATCATCAATTTGCCATTATCTGAGTCTATTTTTTGCCACAGGGAAGAACATAGGTAATATTGCCACAGATGCCACTTAGGACACACTGCCTCATCCATCCTAGGGTACCTTTGCTCCTTATTAAAAAATGCTCACTCACACCTTGTTTGACCTTCATGCTAGAGATGGTTTAGTCTTGATTTATTCCAATTAGTCATAATATTTATTTTTTTTAGTGAGCACTTCTGCAGGCTTTATTTGCTTCATAACCATCCTCCTCCTCCTCAGCTGTTGTGATATGCTTCAAGGAGATGTCTTAAAGACTTCCAAGACCTCCCTCTCTCTTTTAAAAAAAATATTTTGCAACATTAAAAAAAAAAAGCAAATCAAGACTAAACCTGGCTTTTGGGGGTGGGTTGGAGGGTGGGGGTGGGAAGCGGATCAGCTCTGGAAGGCATTTGGGCCTTTTTTTGGGGGGGGGGGAGTGGGGAAATTTGCAGTGCAAACTTCAGTAGCAAATACATCACTCATTTCACCCAAAAGAGCTAGGCATGAGATAGTGCCGAGTCCCCGGAAGTTTTGTTTTTGTGGTGTAGCTTAATTACTCATTGGGAGAAACTAAAGATGACAGACTGTATTCAGTCCTTGGATAAGCACAGAGCATCCTAACATGGACATCAGGCAGGTCCCCTCCCATGAGAAAGATGGTGTTCACGTTCTAGCACAAGACTTAGAAACAGTTTGTGCTGCACCTCAGAGCAGGGAGGCAGAGAGAGGGCAGCTTTAAACCACCCATGTGCTGCTCCGATTCAGAATCAGCTGATGGCCAGTGCATATGTCGTAAGTTACAGCAGCCTCAGGAGTTTTTCTAGGTTGTGATAGCTTCTCCAGGACTGTGTTACAGCCCAAAATCCCTATAGCGACATGTGCTGCAGATGCCCCTTCCAGCTCCATATGCCTCTGCATGTGCTGCTCTGTCCCCACCTGCCTGACCCGACAAGCACCCTCTGCAAGGCCCATGCTCCTGGGGTGGACCCCCATCATTCTGGAAGTTCATGCAACCAAACTAGATGTCCTGTATTCTGGGGATGAGTCAGTGGCCAACCTACTGGGAGTTGATCAAGAGGAGAAAAAGAGACCCTGTTGTAATAATTGGCCATGCAAGTTGGCCCTAATTATGAACTCAACTGTAGGAAAGTGGATAAAGTTTTTTATGGAAGGTTGATGGGGAAAAAGTGCAAAAGTGCATTTCGTCTGAACAAAAAGGCCTACTAATTAACTCAAGGACTGCGTGTCCTGTAAGCAAGAAGAGAGAGAGACTAGGAGTCGATGGACCAAAATTGGGATGTCAGAAATTAGGCTTAATTCGTGGACAACATAATGAGAGGATGGGATATTCTAACCCTCTCTCTCTTTTGGGGCCCTTACAAGAAAATATTTTGGGTGGAGGGAGCCAAGCATGAAGGCAACACTTGCTGACTGAAAAGGGGAAGAAATGAGTTTCACCATCATGGCTGCCACCCTCCATCATCTCCTGCAACCTTGTGATCCACTGAGACACCATGGGACCTGTGTCATCCTTGTCCTCAGAAATGGTGTGACCAGACTGGGCCAGGGAGAGGGACCCAGATGACATTAGCACCTGCACTGGCTCCAGCTAAATCTCAATCTCCACCCAGGATGTGAGACTTGGTCAGTGAGGCAGTTACAAGTAATGCCTGAAAGAGCCCAATGCTACATTCAAGTTTGCCAGGTCTCAGAGGGGCTGATAAAGACTGTGTGCCATACCTGTGCTTCTCCAGCAGTGAGTTTGCACGTGAGAATCAACATCAGAGAAAGAAGTTGCATTTTCTCTTTGCTGTTCTTTTCTCTCCCCTTTTGTGTTGTCTTAGAGGGTTACCATCTTTAATACCCTCTAAAAGACTGCCAAAGAGGGGTTTTCCCTTCTAAAAATTCTCTCCAGCTACACGAACAGGAAACAAGGGATGGTGTTAAGTTAGTGTTTGAAATGTAAAATATTAAATAAGGCTTTAATTTTTTCCCCCTCCTGTATCTTTAATAAACTGTTAAAAGAATGTTGGCTGGTGTTTGCGCTATGGTACTAAACAGGCTAAGGTCTCTGTATACCAAGCCCCAGACCTCATTTAAAACACTGTTCAGTGCTGGATAGTTTACTGCATCCTTTTAACACCTCTGACTCTTTGGGCCCATTTACTTGAACAAAATTAATACAGCAGCCCTCAAAAAGAATTGGAGAGCAAACAGCAGTCCACATTGATTCAGAAGATCATTCAAAATAGAGCCAGCTGAATGTAAAGCATGAAAGGAGACTCAAGAACATGTATTGTCAAGGCATATCAAAACCTCAAACACCAAGGAATTCAAGAAAAATAATATTTAGATCAAGGAAAGCAATTCTCCCACTCCCCAGCCTCACCTTTATTTTCAAGTAGCAATAGGAGATATTAATCAACTGGAAGGACATTTGACAAATGCATGGCTATGGGGGTTATAAAATTTAAATTTAATGTTTTATGAGCTAACCTGCAGCTGACATTGCAATTTCTGGCCTACACTTGGCTTGGAGCACAACGTTGACATGGCAAAGCATGACATGATATTGCAGTATTTTCAATTTATTGACTGCGAACACTGATTTTTAATACATGTACACGCAACTTTTGGCTGATTATGTACTCCTGTGTTGGGCAGAAGTTATCCAGCCTTTATATTTAGTGCACATATACAGCAGCAGCAGCTTAACCTCTGTCTCCCCTTACTATTTTCTACTAGCTGTTAAACCTACATTGTACAAAGTGTGCCCATGTGTGCAGTGTTCCTCTGATTTAGAAGAAACAACTAAGAAAATGAGCTCAATTCCTTCTGCAGGAATACTTACACTGGAAACTTTTAGTATTCAGGCACATCACTGCAGAAGCTAGAGAGGGGAAGGGTTTGTCCACATTACATGTGCTGCTTTGAAATACCTCATCACATAGGGGGAAGTTGAGAATGGAGTGGGAGCCTTAGCTCTTAGGTGCCAAGAAAAATAAGGAAACAGTGTTGTCCTCCATTTTTGGCAACCAAATCCTACAAGCTCAGGCTCGTGCAGAACAACGCCATTCACTCCGTCATCAGGCCTCAAGGGTTGCAAACTAGCAATCCCAACCCATCCCTGTGAAAGAACCTTGGGCAGCAATAAACCCTGAGCTGCTCCACAGAGCTTATGGGAGATCCCCTAAAACAGGTCAGCATCTGCACAGGAAACTTCTACCTGCCAGCCTCAGTTGCTAGAGGGTCCAAGAGACCCTGCCCATGTCTTCCACTCCACCAAAGACTTCATGGAAGTCCTGTCCCTTCCCCAGAGCCTTCCCCACAACCATGTACAAAATATACTCATACTCCACCTTTTAGGCTATAGGTGGGAATGTTTGGGTGCAGAGTAGCTTCGTGGTTGCTGATGCACAGCTAGGCCTTGTCACTCTACACAGGTTCCATCCCCAGTGAGCCGGTAGACCAGGAGTTCCTCTGTTGTATTTAGCCATACTGGAAATCTGAGGTGATCTACAATTCATGTTGCTTGTTATCTATTTCAAATGCAAGCTGCAGCTCTGTGGCCCCAGTATAGTGTTCTGGACACTATCCTCCTCCCGCCACAACCAGAGTCTCAGGCAGCTTTGGCGTTCAGACAGACCTATCCAGAAATAGCACATGCATGAGACTGCTTTGCTGAGCAGCCTCTTTTAGACTTTCTTGTGTCTCAGAGATACTCAATGCTCTTGTACAGGGACAATATGCTACATGCTGTGATTGTTAGAATTGGTACCTGAAATGAACGGAAAAACAATAAAAGATTACCTCACCCACCTGGTTTCTTTAATATCCTGGGATGAACACAGCTACACCATTACTGCATATGGAAAAACAGTGACGTGTCCCAAAAAACGGGGAGGGGGGGGCGTGGAAAGTCAGGAAGCCAAATTTCCCTTACAATTGTCCAAAAGAGCTTTAGATCTATATGGAACCAAGTTTGCAGCCTCACATCTTACAGATGGCAAGAATTGTATTCTGCTGTGTTTTTTCAGGACTCTGCAGTTCTTTCTGTACAAAGGATCTTCATTCAGTATAGCGGATGATGCCTCAAGGCAGCAATAAAGCACACACACTTGCTGACAGCAGCAACAAACAGCATAATGCAAGTCACTGGCTATCTGATTACATAATTACATCAGCCTCTAGCTTTGATTGGGTGTTTTTAATCAGGACTGACTTTTTTGTATAAATCTTTCAAACATCTGGTCTTCAATCTATAGCTAGGCCTAAATTATGCAGCCAGGCATCAATATGGATACCAGTTATGACATTTGCACTATTGGGAACATTTTGTTGCACAATAGGATTTGAAAGATCTATTTAGGATAATTTCTTAGCATCCTTTGGCAGTGCAAATTATTTTGCTTCAAGGGGTATTTATATCGATAAATACAAAGCACCTCAAGTGCAGATAGTTGCTTGGCAAACTAGTATTTTTACTAACCTTTTGGAGTAATTTAGAGTGGTTGATAGAGAATATCATCTTTTTGGCTCATGGTACAGCAAATGAAGTACAATTCTTTCTGTCCTGATGCTCCAAGTTACATTTAGATATGGGATTAAGGGAAGGAGGAGGGGAGGGAAAGGAAGAAAACATGAATTTGATTGACCAGATATTGTGACTTTAAGGAGGCGTGGCACTGGAAATTGCTCCCTCTTGATTGCATTCCATTGGAGCACTATCTGGCAGATCCATCACATAGAAAGCTCATTCCTCTCCAGATATAAAAAGCTCCTTTCATTAAAATTCTGTGCATCAGTGTCTTCATATTAAAGCCGATATTAAGCCATAAAATGTAATATGTTATGACACCATAAAATGCAGCATAATTGCTATAAAACCCTAAAATGTAATGTAATTGGCATAACGGCCATTATCTCCCTGTGTTATGGTTCTGTTTGAAACCATTATCTTGCACTACCGTTGAGGACAAACAAATGATTCACATTCTTTGCGACTATTGACTATAACGGTGAAGTGATTCAACACGAACCCCTCTCATGCAGGTGCCTAGTGGACTCACTTCCTGTTTAAAGGCAGTGGACAATAATTTCAAATGTTAAAATGAATGCAGGAATGCTACGTTGTTCAAAATAGTTATTTTCCCCCTTCATTATCCATTTGTTGCCACACCAAGGGAAATTTTAAAAGAGCTTCCATCAGTTCAATAATTAGGTAACACTTAAAAACAGAGCTACCTTTATACATAATTTTATTATTCAATACATGGCATTCCATAGCATACTGCATAATAACTGAAAAAAAAAAATCACACACTAAACAGGCCCATATACAACAATACCTATATAATAGGTCATTATTTCTAATGGCTTGTCCTAGCCTCAGCTGTTAAAATGTTATTGCTAGTACATTTTACAACATGACCTATAATAAGTTAAGGAATTCCTCAGATAGTAAAACCAAACACAAAACAAAGCTCTGATTAAAAAAATAAATTAGCCTCCTCTTTTTTTTTTCCCTAAGTAAATAAATATGTAAAGACCATTCATTGCCTAGTAGCTTAGGCTCTGTAGTTATAGTTCTAAGGCTGGCTCTCATAAGGCAAAGTTTCTGGATTTTAAAAGGTTAGGCCCTGTCCAGGGGCATTTGTTACCCTTCCAAGGGAGCTGCTCATGAGTATCTGAAAGCAGAATTTGGTCCTAAATCTCTCTTTAAAAAAAAACAATCCAAACTCATCAGCTCTGTTACAACAAAATTTACTAACAACCAAACAGCAGCAGCTGTTCCACTATTTCAGGATACCATAAAGTTTGTTTTGTGCTGCAAAGATGGCTACACCAAAGGGCATGAAAGTGTGGGACAGGAACCTCACAGGATCAATTTCCACTGACATTAGCACCAAAGCATGCAGAATCAGATTCTCTGTTACTGAGCTACAAGAGCAAGAGTTTCCTACATAAGGCCTACAGCTGTATCATTGATTAGGGCTATGAAAACACAAAGTTGGTTTGTGTGCCATTAGATCAAGAACAGTGAGGAAGCAGTGGGAGAAGTCAATGCTTCCCAAAAGGAAGAGAAGGACTAAAACTGTAGCAACTATGAACATTAGCTTGATGGGGGCCCCTTTGTCATCCAGGCCAAGGTGAATTATCAACATGCAATGGCAGCAAAAGAAGGTTATTTGGAAACAATGATCTTACCTTGAGAAATCCTTCTGCCAAAGGGACCCCAGGCACATCAAGAAAAAGCAAGTCAAAAGCCTCATCAAGGTTTGCTCTAAATCCAGTTTCAAAACTCCCTTTCTTCAGGGTCAAGGCAAACAAAACCCAGGCTCCTTCTTCTCATGGTTAACTCACAGGTATTAAAGCAAGCACCCTTTTACACACAGTTATTATCCCACAACATATCTACTAAACTCTAACCAACCCCCACAGCCAGCCTCTTTCTTTTCCTTGTATATGCCCTGGCTGGGAGGCTAATTGACTCCAGCTGCTTCTGATTCTTGCCCATTAAACCTTGTTTCCCTAGATTCCCATGGGCTTTTGGCCTCAGTCTCCTTCTTGATAGCCCCAGAACCCAGGCAAGTGGTTTGCCAATCACATTCCTCAGTTAGGCTTTGGTCTATTCTGCCCAGATCCACCAAGGGACTTAGCTTTTAGGCACCTGCAAAATCCATCCACAAAGCCTGAGTTAATTGCTTAGGCTCCCTATACAATGAAAGGGGAGAAATTAATACCTTGGAATGTGATCCAGAAAAGTCAGCTTGATAGGTGGGGAGCCACCTAATTTAACCAATGGCAGATACCAATGAAAGGGATGTGTGCTAAGCCCTGCCCCTCTCATGGAGATAGGTGTCTACGTGGGTTCCACAAATGGGAACTTGTCTCCTGGAGTCAGGCAGCTTAGGCACCCAAGCTATTTCTTGCAGGAATGAGTTAGGCACATGCCTTACTCCACACAAAAACAGCCAGAGGAAGAGACACCCACCTTGGAACTTGTAAGCCAGTGGTTAGAGCATCACCTAGGATGTGGGGAAACCTGGTTTAATAAACCCCTCTTCTGGGCAGGGGGGCAACAAAGAATTTGAACAGGCAGGCTCCCACCTCACAGCTGGGTGCTTTACCCATTGAGCTCTGGGGCTGCTCAGTTTCACTGGTTGAAGCTATTCCACTGTGGCTAAATCATGAAAAAGTGACTGGAGTAGCAGGATTGGACCCTGCACCCCCACTGCCCAGATGGGTACCTGAACCACTGGACTACAAAGTCATTCTCTCTCGCTCTCTGGCCCAGTCTCTATTCCACAGCAGATAAATACTTAACTAATCATTGGGCCAAAGAGAAAGAATGCACAAGTGAGAGGCTGGAGGTGAGGCAGCAGGGTGCATGCTTAGAGGCAGAAATAGAAGCAGAGGTTTTCCCAAACTCCAGAACGCAGAGGATGTCGTAGAATAAAGTGTGATTTTTGGGAGAGTGGGGAAAAGACCCAAACAAATTCTTTGATTTTAAAGTGATGAACAAATTGAATTGTTGGTAGTGGATATATGTCAACCCGTGGACTTTAGTGACCGGCTGTATGCCAAGGGAACATAGTTTGATTTGTAACTCTAAAACTCTATCTTTCACTTTCAGTTCTTTTCTAGTTATTACATTTTGAGATTAAGACTAACTAGTGTGCATGTGCTAGCAATACATCCTACAGCTAGGAGAAACAGCTTACAAATGGATGACATTGGATTATATTGTTTGACAGGTGCACCATATGTGAGAGTCCTGGATAAACTGTAGGTTTCACAATATGATGTAATTTAATCCCATGATATAATCTATCTTTATGGGCCATAGCATCACATCCAATAACACCATAAGACATAATGTCACTCTCAAAGTTTCATAGATTCAAGGCCAGAAGGGACCACTGTGATCATCTAGTCTGACCGTCTGTATGACACAGGCCATAGCACTTCCCCACAATAACTCCTAGGGCAGATCTTCTAGAAAGGCATGTAATCTTGATTTTAAAATTGTAGAACTCACATTTTTATAAATGAACATAATTAGCTAGGCAACAGATATGTGTCCCCAGAGGACCTATTTTATATGAAGATTAAAATCTTCATGAACATGAAATTAAGGGTCCAGTCCTACAAGCTGTTACTCACCACCAGAGTCCTGTCAGTGAATGCTGTGGGGCGACTCGAATGAATTAAAATACGAGTGAGGGTTTGCAGTGTGATTGCTAAGGACTTTACATTTACAGAGTGTGATTTTTGTTGTTGTTGGTAACCAGTCATAAACTACATTAGAGCTGAACATGTGCGGCTGTTTTCAACTCAGCATTCTTGATGATACAAATTGCCCTGGGCCAGATTCAAAGCTAATTCAAGTAAATGACTCCCATTGTCTTCAGCTGAGCTTTGGACCCTGCACCCCCTGAGCATCACCCAGATTTGAATGACACTCAGATACTACAGCACGGCATGCTTAACAGCTGCTTCGAGTAAACAATAACAGCAACTAATTGATAAGTGCTATGATTACAGCTTCAATGCAGTCCGAATGATCAACTTCCCCCTATTGTGCTCACAGAATTGCAGCGTACTTGGGAATTTTCACTGTTGGAGCCGCGTACAACTCATTGGCTTCCCTTCAGGGGGATTCCCAGGGGCATTTTAATCCATTGCTATACAAGAGGGTTTACAGCTGGCTAAAGCTCAACTGCGCCCACATCGCAAAGCTTAACTCAGACAAAACCATGTGCTTTTCCCTGCTTGATGTCCAAACTACCTGAAGCTGGAGATGAACAACAGTAATAATAATTCCTTGCTCTTGTATAGGGTTTTTGATCAGTAGGTGTCAAAGCACTTTACAAAGGCTCATTTTTCAATGGGGAAACTGAGGCATAAAGCAGTTAATCCGCCAGGCACCACTGCTATGCAAAGGCTAATAACCTAGCCCTTACAACACAACAGCAAAGTGCAGTACTTTATAAACGTTCGGTTCCTAATGCTCACCACCTCTTTCAAATTTACAAACGGGGAAATGGAGGCACAGAAAAGATATAGGAGGGTTGCTCAAGGTCACCACAGCAAATTTGTGGTAGAGTCAGGAATACAGAGCGCTCACAGCAGTGTGCTCTTTCCTCTAGAACATCATCAATATACGCAGTAAAACCAACCCCCCTCAAGTGGCATAGCACTGCATCTAGAGGAACATAGTTCCCGTCAGTGCATGGCAGTGAAGACACCGTGCAGAAGAGAACAGCAGTCAATGGGAGTTATGCAAGCTACTCTTTGTAGCTTGCGTAACTCCCGTCAACTGCCACCGAATCACCAGGTAAGTACTGACTGGCCCTATGTCTCAGTAAATTGTGATTCAGCTGTTTCTGAGGGAAAACAATCTCTCCGCAGTTAATCTCAGGTGATAAATTCTTTCAGTCCATACATGCTGGAAGGGTAAAAAAGCAGCATTTAAATAAGCAATTTGCCATTTGCTCTATCGTCCAGTCTTGTGAGACTATCGGGTGGCTGAAAAGTATATTTTGTTTTAACAAAACTACTTAAATGATCAACCAAGTAAGCAAATAAACCTAGCTCTATGGATCTACCTGGAAATGCAAGGCAAGGAAATGAATTCATATCCAGTGTGAAGGGAGGAATTGGTTCTATTCCAGCATACCACTATGTGTAACTAACTGGACTCCCTTCCTCTCAGTGGTCTCCAGCTTAATTAAAAATAAATCTGCAGGATCCCAACCGAGAGCAGCATACGCTACAGGATGAACATGGCGGACGTTTGCTAATTCCTTATAAAGTCTTATTAACAAATCTTGCATCCTGCTTCAGCCTCCTTAGAGCTTATTTATAATGGCTACTCAAGAGTCATCATAAATCATTTGCTAATACTCCAGCCAGATAATTAGCTGCAATCCACGGGAGCTCTCTATCGGGCACTTGCAGGGCAAGAAGAGATAGGAGTCTGGAGGATTTATTGAGCTGGTAAGAGAAAGATGGTTTTGCCGCTCACAACCCAGAGGCTGATTTTGCATGATAGGATGGAGCAATCCATTATCAGACAGCTGAAAAATGATCTTTAGATTTAAGATTACCAAGAGATGCCTGAGGATTGGACAGGTTTACTGGTCTGACGTCACAGCTTGATGGGGAAAGGTCACTTTGAGTCATAATAGTTTGACACTGTGGCTCACAGGTGTTCCTCAACCCAAACCGGATGTCCTCCGCTTGGCAGAGTGGAGCTCAGCTTGTATAGACTATTCAGTCAATCCTTGGCTTTGCTGAGACTCCCAGCCAGGATGGTCATTTGAGCTAGTGAGGGGTGTGTGCGAGACAAGGACACTTTTTCCACAGGGAAGTAAACTCCCAACTTTAATGCCACCACTGTCATATGAATTTTGACTAAATGTATGTGGCCAAAGAGTCAACGGTGTTAACATGACCCTGCTACTGTCCAGCATTAAACAGGTTTAACTGAAGTCGGGGGGTTGGTATCCAGAGACCTCAACCTGCTTAGTAACATAGCAATCACAGTATTCAACAACCTTTTTAACCTTTTATTAAAGATACAGGAAAAGAAGGAAAACAGTCAAATCCTTTGAAATGTAAAATATTAAATAAACCTGTCATTTTAACGATATCCCTGGTTTCCTTTCCCTTTAGCTATAGTGAGAAGGAACCCTTCCCTCCCCCCATCTAACAGTCTCTCAGATGGTATTAAAGGTGACAACTACTGTCTTTTTGGGGGACAAGCGGATAAAAGTTAGTTGAGACAGGCTGGAGCTGTTGCTACTGCTGGGGTTGGTAAAGTCCAGTTCTGTTTCTTAGAAGACAAAGCAAGACAAACGTACACAAAAGGGGAGAGAAAAGAACAGCAAACACAGAAAATGGGCACAAAGACTCACCTCCCAGATGATGTTTAGGATTTAGTCAGAGCCGGTGGTGGTGACAATGTCATCTGTGTCCCTCTCTTTGGTGATATCTGTTTAAGACATTTCTAAGGATTAGAATGAAGGCCCCACTGGTATCTGGTGGATCCTGGGGTCCCAGAAAATGGTGGTGGTAGTGGTGCGGTGACAGCAGTTGTGTTCACTGCTGGATTCCCTCCTCTCCCCATGTCTTTTCTTTTAAGGAACCCCCCTCCCTCCGCTCCTCCAATTGCCTCATGTTTTGTCTTTTAAACTGTAAGCTCTTTTTGCCAGGGACTGGCCTTTTCAGGTTGGTACAGCACCTAGCACAATGGGATCCAGTCTGCCTAAGGACTCTTGGCTATACTGCAATACAAAGGATTCACTCTGTACCAGCTGCATAATCCATACAAAACAAGAGGGGCAGTGGCACTAGTTCTTAGTCTGCTGTTCTTGCTGGAATGTGCATTCAACCTTTCTCTTGCTGCCCTAAGGTCCAATCCCAGCCCCTTTAAAGTCAATGACAGCGTGATTGACAGCAGTGGGCGCTCTAGCCGGCCCTTGTTCAGGAAAAAATAACATGGCCTGGGGAAGATTGGCAGGATTTCCTTGCTTCCTTCTCCCCCTTCCTGATCTTCCCCCCCAACAAAAAAAAAAAAAATCTTTCTGGCAGGGTTATAGGCAAAAAAGGAGCCTAGATCAATATTTTTGTTTTGATAAACCGGCCATTTGCTGTACCCAGCTCGCACTGTAAATATCACGCCAAACATTCCACAACTCAGGTGCTATGTCTCACTCTGTCTTTATCAGCGGAAGCTTGCATTAGTTTGCTAGGCAAAGCAACAGGTGGCAGGGGCCCTGTTACTGGAATCAGAATTAGGTAATTATTGACAGTGTGCCAGCATTAAGAGACTGGGCGCTCTCAAGGTGAATCATACAGGACCCCATGAGTCAACCAAGGCTGTATTAATTTATGTTTTGCTTCCAGGGTCATGTCATATAGTCTCTGTCTGGCACCGGCCTGCTAAACAAATATCTGGCTGGTTGCAGGAAATCCTTTCATCCCATGGAAACTGAAGGAGCAAGCAATTCTCCCTAAAACGAGAGCAGGTGCATGTTCCCGGGGCGTAGGGAGATGGTACTACCTTTCAAGAACGTTCTATCGCTCCCCAACCCTCTCCAGCCTAGTAGTTTCAATTAGCACGACAAGCAATGGCTCCTAGGGGAACCGACTGCAGGGGAGGGTCTGCAGTTTAAATCCTGCCTAAGCTACAAGTACAGCCATGTCTTCATAACCAGCTCGTGCCTCTCATATCTGACCCCTGACAACACACGCAGTGCAGGCGTGCCCATGCAGCAGCTTGTCTCCCAGCACGTCCCTGTGGCACAGTCTGTGTATCTGCAGCGCTGTGTTTTTAACAGCGCATGCTGAGGAAATGCTAGGAAGCTGTCCGCTACTGTCTTTTGATAGGAGAGCCCGTGTAAGGAGGGCCACTGGCCATGACACAGCAGGGAGTGAGCCGCAGCCCAGGGAGGGTCAGCTTTATTGGTGGCTAACACAATTTGTGGGCCAAGACTTTCCAGAGGAGCTCCTAGGGCTGGCTACCCAAACTGAGATACCGTACAAGGGCCTTATGGTCCAAGGAGGCGTGCTCCAGGCTGTCGGCCATTCAGGCCCCTTTAAGGCATCTCACGGCGGGCACCTAACACCAGTAAGTCACGTCTGAAACTCTTGGCACTGAGTTCGAACCGCATCCGCCCCCCTCGCCAGGCCCAGTCTGTGGTTCCCAACAACGCGCGGTTTACCTCCGGCCACTCCTCCGGCGGAGGGTGAGGGGTAAAGATCCACTCCGTGCAGGGCAGGGTCAGCGTGCGTCAGTCCTCGGGCGCGGCGGGCTTCGGACACGCCTGGCTCGGCCTGCTTGGCAGGAGAAGATAATCAGCAGGCCCGGTCCTGCCCGGTGGGCTCCTGGTGGGTTCATTTGACCCACTTCTCCCAGCCGCTCCCTCATAGAGCGTGCGGCCCTGAGCAGCTTTACGCTGTGCACCTGTGAGGGGGCTGTTAGCCCTCACGGAAACTCATGGGCGCCTTTCGGTCGGCATCTCTCAGTCCCCAGGGCCAGGGGTCGAGGCGGAAGCAGGGGGACCCTCAAATGGACAGACCCCAGGGAGCCCAACACCCCAGCTCAGCTTGATTGACAGGGCAGACCGGCCAATGAGGGAGCCAGGAGGGTAGCGGAATCCCGTCCTCCGTGTGAGGGGGCAGAGTGGCCGAGCTAAGGCCGGAGCGGCCGGCGGCTGGGGGGCACGAGACGACGCCCAGGCGGGGGAGCTGGGCGGGGCAGGGCCGCAGCAGCCGAACCGGGGGTCCCGAGGAGCTGAGGCGGAAAGGCGCAGGAGCCGTCCGGAGCCGGCTGCGGTGAGTGGCTGCGGAGAGCGAGGGGGGCCCTGGGACGCCACCAGCCAAGAGGCCTCGCAGGCCGGCCTGGGGGGGCCGTGACCCCGGCGGGGGGAGAAGGGCCCCGTCCCCTCGAGCCTGTGGGGCGCGCGTCCGACTCTGCCGTGCAGCCAGGGCCTGGGCAGGAGGCCTGCGAGATGTGAGAAACGGGCTCTGAACGGCCCTTGCGCCCCAGAGACGCTGTGGGGGGTGCCCCCAGGCCAGGGGGCGGCCGCGGGTGTTCTCCTTTAACCTTTCTATTTTTTTGTGGCTTGGCGGCTGTTTAAGGCAGTGTATTTGCTTTGAACCGTACACATCGATCCGCGGGTCAGGGAAGCGTCCGGAGTGGAGAGGGTACCCCGGGGCGTGGGGATACCCAAGCCCCTGCTCTAAGTGACCCCAATAAAGTTAGGGGGTCAAGCCCCACAGGAATGCTGGGTCCAGCCTGGTCAGGGTTACAGGGATTCCACCACACAGGAGCGTGGAAGGGGGGACCTTGAGGCCAGGCAGACCTCTGGGTAAAAGGAGTCGGAGCGAAGACTCAGATCCTTTGGCTAGCTAATTCCATCCAGGTAGTGTTTGAGCCAGAAAAGTTCCCCACGCCAGAGGGACCATTTCCCCGCTTGCACGCAGCTGTGGTCCTCCTTATGGGAAAGAGGGTTAACTCTTTTCTCACCGGTCAAGGGACAGACGCTGCACCCCATGATCATGTGACTCCCCGATGCACTACAGTGGTTCAATCGGGGGGCAAGGGGGGACACACACGACACGACACGGCTATGGTGCATCACTGTAGGTATAGTCCAGCTGGGGCGCTTGGCCCACGGAGGGGATTGGAAGCATGTGTCTGCAACTCCCACCAGGCACTAGGGTAGCTTAGACAGACACAGATTAATATCAAATTGATGCAAAAAAAAAAAAAAAAAGATTGTTGTCATGACAGAGTATTAAAAAAAAAAAAAAAGTCAGCAAAACAGAAATTTCCCCCATGGAAAATTTTGATTTTGCAAAGATTGTATTTTCCATTGAAAAAGATTTCGTTGTAAAATTCCCAACCAGCTCAACTTAACTGTCATTTTCTGTCCCAACCCACACATCCCACCATGAACTTCTGTGGCGCACACACCCCTCCTTTGGAGACCAGGCTTTCCGCTATACCCCAAACCAATCAAATCCTAGCTGGTTTCTGGAAAGACAAACACAACTAAGAATGTCAACTAGTTTTATTAATCAAGTCTGTCAGATGAAAGCACAAATCCTCTTTGGAAAAAAGGTTCAAAACATGCAAACATTTTACATTTCCTGATCTGTCAGTTTGTCTGCCTATGAAGCAACATCTATCCCTCACTAGTCCTGGTGCTGGCAAGAGGCTGTTTAAAGAGCAGTAGTTCAAATAATGACAAAGAAAAAGACACACAAGTGGTATGACTACAGAGTTACATTTTAACTGAAGAGGAGAAAAGTTTTTTGCTATTGTCATAAATATTCAATCTCTTTAACATATAGCAAAATAATAAAGAAGAAGACATCCATTTTGTTATGTCTGATATACAGATAAACAATATTGGAGCATGTAAGACCTCTAGAAAACCTTGGTGAAACTGTGGGCCATATTGGATATTTATTGCTGAGGGAGAAATGTCGAAGAGAGAAGTTGGAGCTATGGAATTATCTACCCAAGTTTCAGTAAGGCTTGTTTAGGGCTGGGAACACTGCCCGTGAACAGTTTGTAAGGGGATTTCAACCACTGCTTGGACCTTGCTATGATAAATTCTCTGTCCCATGCTGGTCAGTGTCAGCCAATGGAGAAAAATAAATTACCAATACTAGTGAGATGTAGTGTGGTCTGGTAACTAAGGCACTTGCCCAGGGGGTCAGGAGAGCTGAGTTCTATTCCTGGCTCAATGATGTTAGGCAAGTCACTTCACCTCTTTGTGCTTCTGTTTCGCCTCCAATCCTTCATCAGTCTTGTCTATTTAGACTGTAGCTCATTCGGCAGGGACTCTACTACTGTGTGTATGTTGACTGCCTAGCACAACAGGGCTCTGATCGCTCTTTGGCCATCTAAGTGTAACTGAGAGAACAACATTAGTAATGATTCTGGAGGCCTACAGCCAACCACCTTCTCCCAGTGCAAAATTAATCTGCTTGGAACAGGAATAGGTTTATAAGATGTGAGGAAACAGGGCCCCTTAAGAAAATACCCAAGGTACACTTTCATTCATCTAATACCATAACATCTGGAATTGGAAAGAAATCTTTTCAGGGAAGGAGTGGGAAGAAAGGGGAATGGGAAAGACACTTCAAGCACAGGTTGTTTCTTGGCTGTCCATTGGGATCTCAGTGCCATAGCTGCTGTCTTCATACTGGCAATAGGGAGGTATCTGTGGAGCTTCAATGATCAGCAGACCTTCTGGAGATAAGGAAGCAAACACTGTGACAGGATCCACCTCATATGGGAGTCTGAAAAGAGGAATGGAAAATGATTGAGTCTGCCAATCATTATTCTTCATTGTCCACTAAGTTACTTTCCCTTGTACTTTTCATGCACACACTTGTGGTTGTTACTGGAGTTGTATTTTCCAAACCAGGATTTATGGGAATACCACTTTAACATCATAGCATCCTATGCTTCTGCATCATTACTTACTTGTCTGTCTTCATACTGTCCACCAGCAAAATCCTGTCTCGGAATAGCCAGAATGGCTGCTGGTTAACACAGCTGCTTCATAGAAAAGCAGGTGCAAGTCTCTCAATAAACTGACTCTTAAGCCTGGACAGATAGGGGATAGTTCGGTTGTCGGGTTCACCATATAGAGTAAAATGTCTCCATGACTCAAGGTTAACATACTGGGGTGGGGTCACCTTTTGCTAAGAAACAGCAATTAAACATTGTGGGGCACATCTGAGGGATTCAACTGTATATTTTTCTCAGAAAACAATCCTTAGACTGCATTGTACTCACCAGTGGAAACCCTCCACTGTGGAATGGATATAACCATTTCAGAGAATATGGTCATTAGCATATTGGACTAAATGAGTTTAGGAAGAATGGTCCTGTGGTTAATGCATAGGACTGGGAGTCAAGAGTCCTGGGATCCTTACCCACCCCTAGCACAGAGCTGACAATGTCACTTAATTAGATTGCTATGTGCATCAGTTTCCCTGTCTGTGATAATACATCATGGGTTCTTGTGAGGCGAGATTGATTATTGTCTGTAAAGAGACCCCCGGATAGAAAAACTGTCAAGATGTTGAAAGAATTATTTATATTAAATTAAAAAACCTCAAGCAGACACATAAATTAATTTACCTGCATGGAGAATTGGTAATGCTTTACATTATTATTATAACCGTGCATGTTCTGTGTATGTTTAAAGACTTCTCAGTCTCTCTTTTCATTCACTGCAAGGCTTTCTGTTTAATCTACTCTGCAGATATGTTTGACTGGGTGTCACTCACAGCTTTTCCAGCTTGAGCTTCTGCAAAGCACAAGTAAATCATCTTTATGTTACAGCCTGCGTCACAGCAAAAGCCCATGTCCAAATAAGGAGCCTCTCTGACTGGTTACTAAGTAGGTTGCCTGGGCTGGGCAGCGTAAGCCTGCTCTCACACTGTCATCTTCAGTCTCACTCAGCCAGTTTGTTCTCAGACAGACAGGTTCACTTGTATTTCACATCCAGGCAGAGAAGCCTCCCTGCAGAGTTTGGTTTGATTTTTATTTCCAAAGAAATCCATCATGGTGAACTCTGTAGATCTGACCCTCACTTGCTCTGCAGCTTGGCTCATCATTTGCACCAGTGCAAAGAGAGAGTGTCATGCATTCATGGTGACTGGGGAAACTTACTCTGGCATTCACTTTGCACTGGTTTAAATGAGGGTACACGGTGCAGGACAATGGTAATGAGCCTTGGGTAGCTAGTGTTGGGGGCTTGGCAAGGGAATAGCCACAGATCCACAAACCTAAATCTATTCTGAACGGGGAACACATCCTCCAGAGGCCGTTATAGCCCATGGACGCTGCTTGTGACAGCAGTGCAGCCACTCCCTGCTACGCTACATGGGGAGGGAGGGGGGGGAAGAATCCTGCCTTCACAGTCCCTCTCAGCTGCTTTGCTCCTAGTCCATTTACTCAGTTTTAGCACTGGCTGGGTAGTATTTACGTATGCACTAACACCCTAACTGCTGGGCAGGTAGCAAGCCAGAACCAAACAAGTGGCCTGAGTTTGATCTCAGAGAGGTAACTTCGCCAATATCAGTGCTTTTATTCCTGACTTAACCAGTGCAATTCTCAGCAGAATCAGGCCCCACTCAAGGGGGTCACCTCTGGCATCATGCTGTGGAAGACAGGCAAGCGGGTTGAGGTGGGCTGTTCCATCACAGCTCCATACATGGAGAGCATGTATGGTAAGGTCATCCTGAGACTCGAGGGCAGGAATATCTGGATTTTCTGATGGGAAAGCTAGCATCCCAGCACAAGAAGATCTCATTTCACTGATGGCCCCCTCTGACTAACTGGACCCATTTGCATTATCCTGAAAAAGCTCTTCCCTTTACCAATTCTGATCAGTCAGTTTTGCCATGCAATAAGTTGGGGCTTCTTAAATGGGTACCTGCTACTTCTAACTTGTTAAATAAATACCATGGCCCAATTGAAAGACCAATCCAAGTTTCCTCTGGTGCATCCAGGGTTTGGTCTCAGTCCAGCAAAGCACCTGAGCACACACATAATTTGAACACACGAGTATCGCACTGACCACTCTTTAAGTTATGAACATTCTTAAGTGTTTTCCTGGATGGAGACCTTCATTTCT
The DNA here is from genome assembly GCA_007922155.1 of Mesoclemmys tuberculata. NCBI lineage: Eukaryota > Metazoa > Chordata > Testudines > Chelidae > Mesoclemmys > Mesoclemmys tuberculata. The sequence goes on from ML675638.1 coordinate 3,183,356, forward strand.
ATTCTGTGCCCTTTTCATTGTCCTTTAAAGAGTGAACAATTTTTGTGAGTTGAAAAAATATCTGACTTTTTTTTTTTTTTTTTTTTTTTTTTTTGAGTTGGAATATCTTTTTCTTGATAGTTTTGGCTACTCCCACCCTGCTAGTTTTTGGAGGTGATGACATTATTTCCTTGCTTTTTCCCCCCTTCCTCTTTATTTCCCCTGATAGGACCATTCCAGCCAACTCCAAAAATATAGTCACAATAAATAAAGTTAGGATCACAGCTGGGTAAGTGTTAAGAAAAGATCTTTTGTTTTGCCTTAGTCATGAAATATTTATAAGCCCCATGAGCTAATGAGACAGTAACTTCGTGTTACAGATCCACCACGCGACTCGCTCAGCCACAGCCATGAATATCACAGGAAATAAATCTGTCAAGTCCTGCTGTGAGCTGGGAACGCCCACCATCTATAACCCCTATCACTTGGCCAGCCTTGTCCCTCTCCATCCTGCCCTGTCCAGCTTTGACTTTCCTGGCAATGGAAAGGATATTTGCAAAACATCTTGTGACATGCAGGTCTTGTCCTGTCTATATTCTACATAAACGGAAACTTAAGGTTAAATGTATGCATTAAGGTTAAACACTGATACCCCAACCACAATTTGTGCCTTTGTGGTGGGAAAGAAACTGTAAGATAGTGATCTTAATACTTGGAATTGTCCGATCTTTGTTGATTTCTGATGCTTGGCTCTTCTATAGAGCATTTTGTCTATAGATCTTAAAGTGCTTTTCAAAGCTGGGTGAGGCATTACTCCTGTCTTGCAGATGGGGAAACTGAGGCACAGGGGTTTAAGTGACACAGCAGGTCAATGACAGAGAAGGAAATAGAATCTTGGTCTCCTGCCTCCCAAGCGTAATATAAATTCAGTTTCCCAATCAACATACATGTCTTTTAAATAGCCACATGTTTGCAATCAGAATTGAACTGCCCTGAAGCTGAGGGAAATTTGGAACTGGGTTTTGATTTGACCAGTTTGCTAGAATCCAGCTATGAATTTTGGGAGTGTTTGGGTTTGGAATTTGTTTGGATTCACATTTATCCTCAATCCTAACCCAAAGGGACCACCTCCAGGGATAAGAAGTGTTGTCTTTGGCTTTTTTTCTAAGACTTCCAATAAAGGGCCTGCTTTTGTGTGGACACCTGTTCAGAAGGAACTGGCCTGAGACACACCTACTCATCTCACTTATTCCACCATGTGGAAAGACCTTTCCCTGCCACTGTCAAACTGGACTAGATTTGAATTGGTGAAAGGCAAAAGCATTGCCATCAGCTGTGCAGTGTTGTGACTTTACATTTCAGAAAGAGTTCTGGAGTGTGAATTATTCACACAGTGTAAGTATCGAGGACTTAGGTGTTTTTGTTGTTGTTGTTGTTATTATTACTCATGTACTCATAAATAGTTCAAAAATATATTGTGGAGTCATTGGTCTAAATTCACCCCTGCTGTAACTCCACTGAAGTCAATACGATTATACAGAGGTGAACTTGGCCTCTGGAATCTCTTGCGCAAATACAGACTTGGGCTTGTAATAACAAACCCTGCAGAAATGTGGTTTGCGGGCAGGAATTCAACACTTTTCAAACAGATCTAAGTGATTTATGTTTCCCTCTTAGCTTCACAATGACCCAGACTTTATGGCTGCGGTTTTCAAAGCTGTCCAAGGGTTTTCGATATACAACTCTAATTAATTTCAGTGGGAATTGTGACTCTAAATCACCTAGACAGTCCTGAAAATCTCAGCCCATCTGTTGATGGACTCGATGCTGGAGGTCCTCAATGCCTGCTGACGTGGATGGAGCTGATGGCCTCTGGCAGTTGACCTATATTAGGGAGTAATTTTAGCATGGGTCTGGGTATTGCATTCGGGTTCTGTAATTGACTCCAGTACATGCACTTGCAGCTCACCCTTTCAAGCTAGTGAGTTTACCAGTTGCCCCATGAGTACATGGCTAGTGACAGTACTTTAGTATCCATATCAACTCCTTTTCCATGTCAGCAGGAAGGATGAGCATTAGGGACATAATCTGCTCATGCAGAGATGTCCTGTACCCACCATGGGGGGAAGGGACAGAATGAGGGCAGCTGGCTTCAGCAGCGTTACTGAGCATGCTCAGTCCATGTGAGCATGTTCAGTACAAGCCAAGCAGCAAATCTGGTGGGGGGGGGGCCACATGACCCCCACATGCCACACCTCGCTTCTGTACACTTGGGCCTATCCCATTAAAATCAATGGGGCCCAGGTCACCTGAAAAGAGAATCTGACCATTGGTGGATCACAGGGAGCTGAGGGAGAGTGACTTGATTGCTTGCTCAGAAGATAATTTCATGCTCTTAAAAATAAGAGACTCATCCTTATTCCTAAAATCTGCTCTCCTCTGTAGAGTAATATTCTCATGTGGGAAAGCCCCATAATAAAGAACTGAGAAACCACTGTGTATATTATACATACTGGATTTTCTTGGTGAAGTTCTTGGAGACTATTCCTCCTTCTTCTTGTTGCTCTTCATGTTTACCTGCAGGGGACAGGAACATACAACATCACTATCTCACAGGGCTGTTTTTCCCAACAGGCAAAAGATAAGTTCTGCTTGGATTCTTTTCCTCCCTCCATGTTCAAACCTCCCTTCACAGTCTGACCCAGCAAAGGTCATGCACACTTCTAGAAGAAAAATAACCTGGGGAGAAGCTGATGGTGAAGGAACCTGCAGCACTAAGCCTAACATTTAGCAGCAAACAGGCAACCTGGAAGAAGGAACTCTGCACGTAGGGCTTAATTATGCTTTCCCTTACACCAGTTTTATACCAGTGTAACTACATTAGCTTCAGTGGCATTTTCTTGATTTACACACCAATATAAGAAGATTCACAGACCCAGGTTCTCAATGTAGAGTCATAATCAGGTGTCATGGGAGTCACAACTACCCTGCCCTTTCCATATTGGGAAATGGGAGGGGAGCCTGGACAAATGGGAGGGAGGGTCCAAAGAGATGTCTAGGTATGGAAGAGGTTGAGAAGCACTGCTCTAAGACAACCTTTGCTGAAGGCCTAGTCTTATTAGAGCCAAAAGTATGTGGACAATTCAGGTTCTAAATGGGGCAAATACAGAAAAACATGTTCTCACTCCATGTACAACAAATCCAGAACAGGAACAGGCTAACTGGGCAGTGCTTTCTGAAGCCCAATGGGAGCTTTGCTATTGGCTTCAACAAGGCCTGAAACGTCCCCAATTCAAAGATCTCAGCGTCCTTAAACCCATCAGACCCATTAGAAGATTTTGTGGCAAGAGGGAAGGGGGAGATGGCAGAAATCGTGTGTTAAAGAAGATACTTAGAATGCAGCGTAGTAAGGTGCTCGTTTAGCAAAATGAGATCCTCCAAATAGCTTGATGTCGGGCCAGATCAATAAAACAGGTCGGAAAATCTATTTAGAAGTCATAGGCAAGAGAGTTTAAATAACCTGAAGTGTTGACAAGTAAAGCCGTGGTGGGTCCAGTTTTCTGCGCTGAACTTCCCGGCTCACTCAGTCACCCTGGTTTTGCCAACCCCAAGCATTTAAAAATCCTGAGTCAGCCCCCTTCCCCCGCCAACTTATGACATTGGCTTAAAACCATGACAAAATGCCTTCTGAGGTTTTAGGACCACATTTTGACCACACTTTCACACTTTTCTTCACAGCCAGGAGGGTGAGAAAATTACTTTATTGTATAATGAAAGCTGAGAGTCTCACCTGATCCCATGCCTCCAGGAGCTGGGGTTTTAAGAAAATCATTAAGTACCATGAGACTATTGATAAAATCTCACAAGGTGGCAACACTACGGTTCCACTCTTTAACTAGTTGTTCGTTTAGAACGGGCTACTTGAGGCCTGAACCTCCCTCCTTATTTGTCTGAACAGTATCTGGCACACTTTGGGCACTTCTTAACTAATAATGAGGACTAGCTAAGTACCCTGTGCTACATAGTGCTCAATATTCTAATTAAGCAACTATAGGGTTAAATTCCAGAATGCAGCACATTGCTTAATTGGAACATCACCTGTTAGAAAGCAGTGCTAAGGGTGAAACATTATTGCTGCTTGTTCCTGGCAGAGGTCTCTAATTAAACCTGGGGTGTGTCTGCAAAGCCACAGCATGACAGAAAACCAGGCTGGGCTTCCTTCTTTCTGTGTTTAAATGGAAGTTTAAAATCCAAGTGGATGTTCTGATTCTTCATTACATGGCAGATGTAGACATCAGTGGCCAACGATAAATATGATTATAGTACCGATGTGGAATAATAAGTACATCTGCATAAATCAGGAGTGATGCTAGTGATGTTATGATAGCATCATGAAGCTAGTGTCCAGAATGGAGTTGGGTGAAATTCTTTAAAAAAAAAAAAAATTATTGACAGATACAGGTTCAATTTGACCTAAACATTTTGTGAATTTGTGTAGAATTCACTGAGTTGTTTCAGTCACCCCCACCCCATTCTGAAAATATAAAAATGTTGGTTCTTTTGTTTTCTAAACAATGACTTTTTCTTTCAAATTTTACTTGATTTTTATTGTTTTAAATGTACAAAAATCCATAAATAACAAAACATTGTGTTTGGCCCAAAATGATTCCCCAACCCCTTTTTTTGATTTAGGTAGTGTGCCAAAAAAATTCAGTTGTATGCACAGCTCTAGTCGTGAATCAGCCCCCAGCTACATTTGCTGCAGCTGCTGACCCAGTGGCAGAACTCACCATAAGCCACTACCTCCATTTATGGGGGGAGGAGAGGGAAGGTGCTTCCCCAGAGAGCCACCCCAACGTCACAGCAGGAAGAAAACTGGTTTCTAGCTGCAGTTCCTGGGTTCCCTTTCCAAGACAGTTTCCACCCTTCTGGGAATGGGTGCAACTCCTTGACTTCACCTGTTAGAAGGAGTTACCACCTTCCTATTCCATGGCTGATGTAGCCCAAAGAGCAGGCATCAGCTAAGTACCAGATAGAGGGAGGAGGTGGCTATCTAGAAGGGAGCTCAGAAATGCTGACTGCACTTTAACAGATCAGCTCCCAAACACAAGCCTTCTCCCCCAGGGCACTCCCAGAGCAATGCACTGAACAGAATGGGGGTGGCATTTTGTTTGGTTCATCCTGCCAAAAACTTATTTGTCCCTTTAAAAGAGTTTGTCAGTCAGAATCCTCACCCCACTCCATCCCAGCTTCAGCACAGGAGTCCTGTAGGGAAAGGGGAAAACTTCTCTCTTCAGTTACCCTGCTCTGACAGGATTTAGCAAGCAGCAATTCTGTCCTCCTCTCCCTGGCCTTAATAAGTGGTTATGGTCACTTTTGCTGTAGCTTCCCTAAACTTGCTTACCTCTTTGAATCACAGAAATCCAAGCCTGGAGAGAATGCCAGGGCCCCCATGTCAGCATAAGATTGTCCCAATACTTAGCTCACTGTAGCTTTATTGGTCATTACTCTCCATTGTTTTCATGTGGTTTTACTGCACTACCAGTCTCCATCCTGAAACTTCAATCAGAAAGCAGCTGTCCCTAGACTCCTACTATGCCAAGCCTGCTCCTTTTCCTCCTCTCTCCCCAGCAAAATCCTTTAGCTTCCTTCCCCCAGGACATGGGGCAGTTAATCAGAGCACTTACAGCTCAGCTCTGTGAATCAGAGCCACAGCTGGTGTAAATCAGCACAGGCACAGCTCTTTTGAAATAAATGGAGTGAAACTGATTTACCTAGAGCTGAAGGTCCCTGTGAATGATCTATGCTTTTTGGAGCTCAGATTTTTTAGGTTACCCATGAGATTTGGACACTCAATTTCCAATTGTAGGCAGCTTTGAAAATCTTCCCCCCCCTTTGTTGTTTAGACTTTCACACTATCTAGTTTCATAAAACAAATTGTCCTTACTAATAACAATCTAGCTCATCAAAACTGGAAGAGCATGTAAAAAACCTCTAGGCCCTGATTCTCCTCTCACACTAGTGAGAGGAGCAACTCCATCAAAGTTCACAGAGTCCCACTACTGTGAAACTGGAGTAAGCAGAAGAAGAATCAGGCCCCTCAAGCTTGTTTACCTCCTCTGTTTCTCTCAGAGAGGACACACAAGGAGCAGCCCCATAGTCTCATTTTTGTTTCCTCATTCTTGTCAATTTCACTTTCCCTGCCTCAGGCTGCAGTGTTTGGGTTGCAAATGCTGCAGGGGAATGTTTCTTTGTTAAAATAAAGCTTACATAGGATTGTCAGAAACTCCTGGAAACATTTTTTTGAAACTTAGATTCACTAAGAGCTTTTTATCTTTCCCTTTTAGAACCTAGATTTATTTCCCTTCCTCTATATTTCTTTTTTTCTGTTCTTCCCTTCCTCTTCTCCCTGCCTTTCACTCACCTGAGACTTCCACAAAGCCGTCCTTGGTTTTCACTGTCAGCTCTTCGGGTTTAAAGCTTTGCACATTGACACACACCTTCCATGGCTCCCCAGAGAACGGAGCAGGACTCTGATCTGCAGGGTAACCACCAAACCTGGAGCTGTATCCAGCAGGCGACATGCCAGAGGTTCGGGCCATTCCTGATCGCAGTGGACCGGGCCATGTGCTGGTCAGTCGTGGGCGAGCCCAGTCCAGCAAGTCTGCGGTCAGATCCCCAGAGAAGGGACCCATGCCGAAGTCATCATCCAGGAGTCGCGATGACAAGCCAGGCTCTCTGAATCGGTCTCGGACATTTCTGTGCCTGCTGGGGTAATGGCAGGAAAAGGGCATCTGGCTGTCAGCCATAATTTTCTTCTAAGGCAAAAACAACAGCGATTGCAGCCAAAACTCCTTCAACTTTATCCGGCTTTAGAGGACAATGTCAGTCCTTGCAATGTCAGTGTTTGCTTTGCTGTTCCTGAGTGAAAAAGTTTCACCTGACCAAGTTCCTAGGAGAGATTCAGCTACTCACTGAAATCAGAGAGGGTAGAACTTTTGTGCCTGGATCCTGACAGTTTATATCAGAATCTTCCCTAAAACCAACAAGATTAAAAATAAAAGCAGGACTGAATTTTAAATTCAGAGATAAAAAAATTAAAAAATGCAGAGAGCAGCAAATTCAGGAGGCAGGGAGCAACAGGAGAGAAAAAGTTTCCTGTTGTTTAAATTCCACACAAGAGAAAGCGAGGAGGGAAGAAAAAATACCTTGTTGGAGAAAAGCACTTAGAGGGAGCAAGAAAATCCAAAACTTAAACGTTTGTTTGCTCTGTCTATCTGCACTGTTCCCTTCCGATCCCAGAGAGGAGCTTAAATAAACATTTATGCTCAGAGTCGAGAAACTTCTCTAATGTTCCAGCCAGCTGGGTGCCTGCTATTTATATGTGCTGGATATTTGCAGTCCTTGCCTTGTCAGCTGAGTATTTTAGAGAGGATGAAACACCCTTGGAGAATCTGGGCTACAACAGCTGACCTCTCCCACTTGCTGGGAATACTTACTGGGACAGCCAAGCTTAGGCTGCCTTCCTTACTTGCCACTCCTTCCGCTTTGCTCCCGCCCCGCCTTTTCCCAGTGTTGTTACACAGCAGCCAGAGCAATGCATGCTACTAATAGACATGGGGTGCAGGACTGATGGCATCCCCAGTGTCATCATTTGAAAATACCCATTTGCCCAAAAGCATCTTGGAGTCCTCGCCTTTCACTGTCAGCCCACATGTTAGGGGCTGATTTAGGCAGGCACTGTACAGCCAGCATGAGTCACTCCCTTGTGGCTTTGCTGCCTGTGGCTGGCTCAGGGTTAGTGATGATGTGGGGCTGTGCTCAAGGAGTCAGACTTTTAAAGAGGGACGTGTGCACCAGAGCAGCCCACTGACTCAGCCCTGGCAGTGACTCTCAGGCCCCGCCAGAGTTAAGCTAGAAGGCTGATTCCACATGGCCATTGTAGCGTCTGGATTATGAGCTAGATTCAGCCCTGCGTTAGATCTGCTTCTCCATGGTAATCTCAGCAGTAGAGGTGTATGTCCATCAGTCTGTTATCCATCCCCCAGATGGGACAGCACTGGCTGAGAAGGGTTTGACGAGGGCAGCTGGCCTCTCCCATTGACAATCCCAAAGCAGGACGCTGTGGTACAACCAGCATCTCCTCCCTCCCTGGGTGGCAGCAACCCCTGCTGGCACACAGGAAGTGTCATTTGTCCCCCACCTCCCTTGCCAGGTGGAGGAGGAGGGCGAATTGAGCGCCCCCCCCGACATCTGTATGCTCTCTCTGCAGCTGGCACCTCCCATGGGTGACAATGCTGGGAGCAGCAGGGTGGGCTCTTGGGAGGTTAACACTGATGCCAGTGTGTGTGGCCACTGTAGAAAGCATGGTGGGTGGCTGAGCGCTGTATAAACCTCTGGTCAGGGTATCAACTCAGGGCTGTTCCTAGCTCCACTGCCACCATATGCTGAGTGTCTAAGTGTGGGGATCCTCCCAGCGACAGCTCAGGGCAACAATGGACTTTGCTCTCCCAGGCAGCATAGCAGGTGGTCAGGCTCTTCTAGCGCACGGAGTCCAGCCAAATGAGGGGTTTCAGTTTTAGCTCACCTCATGAGCATGAGCCCTGCTCCCAAAATGTTAGCAGACCTGGGGAGGTACTTTTTGCATCACTCACACTCGGTCCCGCCCCATAGCTGCCCTGCCCAGCTGGCAATACAGTTGTGCTGTGTGTAATTATGTGATTAGTAACTACAATCTATAATTACAGTACGGAGACTCTCGTCCCATCCCTACGGGGTGCATGGAATAATGGCCATATTGCAACGCTAGGTTCTCTTTCTCTCTCCTCTGAAGGCAGGCCAGACATTTCTCTGTTCCTGGGCCTGACCCAGCTCCCTTTGAAGTGCCTCCCCAGGGTTTCCAGGGGTTGAGTCCATGAAGCGTTGCTTTAACCAGCTTTAACTTCTGTTGAAACTGGCTTGGGATGCATTTGACCTTCACAGACCTTGCCAAAGCAAGAACGAGCTCCCAGCTGGGACTGTCAGTAGCACAGGGGTGTGTGCATGTGTGATGGCTGAGTCTTAACTTTTCAAACCAATGTGCTCTGCAGGAGAATCCCAAGAGCAGTCCTCTCTGGCGGGGATGGCTCCTCACAGTGCCCTTGCCCCTTCCTTCTGTTTGGCAGTTGAATTTTATTTCAGTAGTGCGATGCATCCCCGTCCATTCATCCCCGAGGGCGTCTTGTCCCCATACAGTTACTGCATGGCTGGCTTTTAATACCCTTTGTTTTAGAAATGAACCGAGGGGTTTATACTGGCTCTGGGATTGTGGCTGCAAGGCTGTGGGAGCAGAGAATATATTCGTGCTTGTCCAGGAGCGGGTGAGATCACTGGCTCAGAATAATAATGAATGACTTCACCAGTGTCTTCGCCGCAGAGCAGCAATGTCCTGCACTCCTCCAGACCTTGTGTGTCTCCCAGCAGGAGCAGATGGGAAACAGGGAACTATCCAGCTCAGCCAGAATTAGCCTGTAGCTAAAAAAAAGTCAAGAGAGCTCCTTATCAAGGAATTTGGGCTACAAAAGGCCTATTAGGGTACCCAATGCAGCCCCCCTGCCATGCAGGAATCACCGACTGTACAGGATCTAAATGAGGCTCCCTCCATGTCTCTGGAGCGACCGTTCCAGAGGCTAGTCAGTATTTAACAGATTGCATGGCTATCCTACTTTGCCTGCTGTCCCACCTCAATTTTCTTCCGCTTCACTTTAGCCCATTATTCCACCTCTTCCCTCTCTCAGCCTCTGCATTCTCCATTTGCTTGAGAGTCACTGTTTAAGAGCCACATCCAAATGGGGTGAGGTGGTGACGCTCAGCACACAGGGCACACTTCAAATGCTACATCAGCTGCCAGGCTAATTACAGGGCAGGGGCCTTGGAGATGGTGATATACCATGCAAGGAGCAGGGCCAGGATCCATGTGGCCGCTTCCCTCTGGCACATGCTCAGGGCTGTGGAGCGCCCAGCCTTGTTGCTGGTTCGCACCTAGAGCAAGAAGCTTGTTTTTCGAATTGGGCTCAATCGATGGAATGTTTCTGGAGAGGGAATCAGCACTGGGCAAAAGGTGGATGCTGTGGCAGAATGAAAAGTCACAGGGCCTGACTGCCTGTGAGACAACCCCAGCGAGGCACTGGATGAACTGCTCCGATCCCAAGGGAATCCCAGCATCATTCTGAAGCAGGGTGTTCACTTCCCCTGGGCTGGTGTAGTGCTCCTTCATCCTCTCCTATCCACAAGGGGATCGACTTTAAAACCTTCACCCCCCTTCCACCTAACCCCAGGCCATAGGGAGCCATTAGGTCCATTTACTGATGGGAGCCATGAGCTGCCTCTCTTTGTGACCAATTTTGGCAGGTTTGCTCACACCATGAAGTATTTAAAGCTTCTCGCTAAGTTCCATTTACAACGTCTGCATGTCATACTCTGCATCCAATGACAGGACACAGGTACCAATAACAAGGTTCTAGATTAAGAACGACATCACTCCACAGAGATTGAAGCCTGTTTATTGCAACCCACTTATGCTGGGCTGGTCAGTGTTGAGGATGGACGCCACTGGAGTGCCAAAGCCGTTGCCACATGGCGACCTGAACTGGGCAACCACATACGAAATGACTCAAGGACAGAGCAAAGCAGAGCTTAAAAACAATGAAACATTCACATTGTCAACTGGGCATTATCAGCAACAAGCCGAGCACGCTGGTGAGCTGCAGTCCATAAGGGGGTCACTCAGTTTGAAATTAACTGTTGTGTGACTCTGGGGTCATAAATAGCAGGCACAGACTGCACTCCCTTCCTTGGCAACGGGTAACCTGTGCACGTCCAGTGGAAAAGACTGCCACTCACACATTGGCCTTTTTAGCCACAGTTGTACTCCCAAGATGTAAAACAGACATCAGCGCCCGCTTTGGTCAGAACGGAGAATGCGAAAACAACCACCAACCAGAAAAGTCTCTTCCTCTGTGCATTGCCCCTTGGAAATCCGTGGCACTACCTCCGCAGGCAGTCTGTTTAGGAGGCGGAAAGGTATCAGAATTCGGCCCTTAGTCAAGCAGTGGTTAGGCCCTTGGCTCCAACTCCCTTCCCCCCATCTTTGAATACCAACAACTATGGTTATACTAGTTAAAGCATCTTTGGACGAGCACCCCTTGCTGATGCACCCAATCACAGGGGGCAATTATTGAGTTGGGGATGGGCTGGAAGGACTTAGCCTTGGCTTCCTTTGGGGCTTGGCCTTCTGGGTCTGGACCAGGGCATGCTCTCCTTCTAGGTCTGGCGAGGGGTAAGGCATCCATGCTAGTGCTACTGGATGTCTCAGCAGCTGTGGATAATGCTACTTCACAGTCAGTGCTGCCTCACCTGGGAGATCTGGCTGGCTGGGTGGTGCAGGTGCCCTCAGGTGGGTGGGAGACGGGGGGGCTTCTGCTTGTTTCACCTTGTCATCTTTCCTAGTCAATGTGCTGAAGGCCCTGGAGGAGGCCATGAGACATTCTGGGTTGCAGGGTCCTCAGTACCATGGTGATATTCAATTCTGGATCTCTTCATTTAACCCTGATTGTACCGTCTCAAGCCCTGATCCAGCAGGGCATTTGAGCATGTGCCTAACTTTAAGCATATGAGCACTCTTCAGCCATCTAAGTAGTCCTGTTGATGCCACTGAAGATAGGCCTGGGCTTAAATACCTTGCTGAATCGGGACCTCAGTACTCTGCCAACATCTCAGCCTTGGAGAGGCAAAGTGATGCTTTTGGGGAAGGGAAGGCACGTGGCTGAAGGTGTCGTCTTTATTAGGCATTAGGGATGAACGCTCATGTAGGTGGTGCTGTAAATATTCACTCTACAGCCCTCCAGCATAGGCTTTGCGGAGTTTAGCAAGAGGTGTGTGACCGATGCTAGAACAGCTTTCCAGAGCTTATCCTCCCTGTCTGTGCGCCATGCTCCCTCCTTCCAACACCTACAGTTCCTCTTGGGCACTGGAGAGAACTTAACACACCAGTAATGGCCGCCTGTCCTATTGGGCGATCATTGATTCCTTTGGTGGTCATTGTAAGACCTTTAATCGTGATGAACTAATGTAGCGTTAATGGGAAAGTGGGCGCAATTCCATTGGCTGCAGTGAGTTGTTGCCACAGCAGTCCCAGGCTATTAGAGAGTCTAGGTGGCTGAGGCTTGTCTCTCATATCACCCTCTTGAAGGCTTGTCTCTCATATCATTAGATGTTAGTCCAATAAAGGAAAGGCCCTCACCCTCCTTGTCTCTGCAATTCCAGCAGCATGTTAAGCAGTTATTTCAGGTGCTGGTCGAGAAGGTTCCTCCCCGTCTGCAGGGTGCTTTGATTTGTATCAAAACAATGTACTGGCAATAAGCTGGGGTGGGGCTGTGGAATCTCTAGAGGGCAGATTGGAAAGCAGCCTTTTCTGCCACCACCATAGCTCTGTACATTGTGCAATGGGGAGACCTTGCCCTCTGCCTGATTCCCCTGGAGTCCAACATAGGATCAGAGAAGTCCTGTGTGTCCGTTCAGACCATCCTCTTGTACGTGCCGAGTCAAGGCTCCCCATGGAGGGCATAAAGGATTCTAAAGCGACACACACCCCTGGGAGGTGTACCTGGCTGGAACACAGCCTGCCGCTGTATTAGATCACCTCATGCTGTGATCTGGGTCACTCGCACAAGCTAAGCAGGGTGGGTCACTGTGTGGATGGAAGCCTTATGTGCTGCGGTGTTGATAGGTGACACTCTTTCCCTGCATCTCCCTGACGCACCAGCACAGCACTGCTGGAGGGGGCTGGCTGCCTATTGGCAGGAGAGCTAAAGCTAAGGGCTCATCCCTTTGGCTTATTAAAGGGCCCATAGCACTGTTCCCAAGGGCTGGAGTGTTCACCCTAGTATCCTGGGGAAATGCTGCAGTAGGAGATACTGTTTTTCCCTCGCGGGTTTCTTGTGACTAATATTTGCTGTCTGGCTGCATGGCCTGCAGTTCTAGTATTCCTATAAATAGCACGGAAAGACAGCAGTTCCAGACAGAACCCCACTCCTTTTAGAACCTCATCAAACCAGTTATCTTCCAAAATATGTCACTGGCAAATCCGTCAGTGCCCATGAGTCTTTGTCTTTCGGTCTGAGAGACTGAAGTGGTGTGGCCCCAGAGAGAACAGCCAGGACTCAGGTGCCACCATAGCCCCAGGCCTCTGCAATAGCAGGGAACTGATTGGGCGGGACAGGCCCAGATGATCCTCGCAGGGGATCCCTGCGCCATGCTGCAGAGGAAGGTGAACCCCCGCAGCCAATCTGACCTGGGGAAAATTCCTTTCTGACCCTGCCCCTTGTGGTCACCATGCCCCTGTGCACGGGAGGCAGAATCACCAGCCAAGCAGCTAGGAGCAGAGATTCTCTGTACCACCGCAGAATATTGGTCCAGCCTGTCTGATGGCCTGCATCTAGCTGTGACCAAACGTTGATACTTCAGAGGAAGGAGAAAAAACCAGAAAGGCACCTAACCTATTAAACCTTTTTTGGGAAAAAAAAAAATCTCCTTCTTGACCTCTGCAGGTGTCCGTCTGAAGCCCTGAAACATGAGGTGGATTATACAAATTAGAACAGCAAGTGAACTCATTGTCATTGGAGCAAGGTAGAGGCCCTGCCTCTTCATGGCCAGGAAGGAGAATGGAGTCAATGAACTGCCCCCCTGGGGTCCCACGTGCTTTGTGGATGGTGTCTCCCTCTCTTTCTCTCTCGTATATAGGCTGAAGATGCTCATGCACTGTGAGGCCTATAAAGAGAAGCTTCATGATTATATCAGAAATGTTACACTACTCCAGAGCATTGTCTGATCCCCTCCATACCCCAGTGTCTGGGGTGAGATGGAAAGGAACGGAAAGAGGGAACCACCCCTCTTGTAACACCACTCTGATATTGCCTTTCAGTTACTCTTAACCAACGAGGTGGCTATGTTTCAGCAGATCCCTCCTCAGGCCACTGTAAAATTGGGTCCGTGTCTTTCCCTTTTGCACCTAGTGTCCACTGGTTTCATCTCTGGGATTTTCTTACCATCAGACAGCAAGAAGCAGGGCAACTATTTTAAAAAAAATTATGTACAGAAACAGTCAGTCAAGGAGCCCAATTTTCAAAAAGGGCCGAGCACCTAACAGCTCCCTCTGAGAACAACAGTGTCCATTGGACAATCGCTTCCAAAATCTTTTGCTACTGTTTCAAAAAGGGATTGAACCAGGATGGTTGTTTATTTCCGTACAGCTGGATCTGGAATAGAAGCATCAGTGCAGCAAGAGGCAATGGAGAGGGAAAGAGAAAGACAGGGCAGAAATGTGGGGTGAAGAAAAGATAAAACTATATGTGACAATAGGGAAGGGAGAGAGAGACTGCCTGAGAGTGATTGATGGGATAGGGACATCTTCCCTGCTGGCTGGACTTCACTGGACTCACATCATTCCCACCGCTGCCTTATCTCACCTGCTCTCCAATGTCAGCCTTTCTTGAAAGTGTAGTTCACTGCTTGCTCTCTCGGTAATAACAGGGAGAGTTCATATAATGCCTCAGGTCAACATTTTCCTCTTCAGCTTCAGGCTATTGCTCCTTCTTGCACCCTCCTCCCATGCCAGGAATATTTCCTGGTCTTGATAGTTATTGATCTACCTTAATCATGGTTTCCCTCCTGCTGGCGCCTCCCTTTTCTGTGTTATCTAGATTTAGTGCCTCTAGTGCAGTGGTTCTCAACCTTTCTAATGCCGTGACCCCGCACTACAGTTCCTCATATTGCGGTGACCCCAAACCAAAAAATAATTTTGGTGGCTACTTCAAAACTGTAATTTTGCTACAGTTATGATTCGGACATAACTGTAATTTTGCTACAGTTATGATTCAGACATAAGACTACATCTTATAGTGGTCTCTTATAGTATAAGACCGATGTAGTTCACACTGTGTAAATGTATGGTGCTTTGTGTAAGTGTAAGCTGCTTTGTGTACCGTATAATGATTACACACAAAGCACCTTACACTTACACAGTATTGTGTGTATGGTGCGTGTACTGTTTTTACATTATTAACTTTTTTTACACCAGCAGGCTGTCTCGCAGGCTCTCTTGGCTCTCCGCCTCCTAGGCTTCTGTCCTCCGGCGCTTGCTGCGTCCGCCCACTGATGACGTCAGCAAGCGCCGGACACACGTAATGCGCTGCTATGGACTGTGGAGCGTTCCCCCCGCTTCCCCCGCCCCTTAGGCCCCGGACGGATGATGCAATCACGTCTGCGCATGCGCGCAGGCATTCAGTTTGGAATGCGCATCCATAACGGTGTGCGTTCCAGCTGAATAGCGCTGCTACAGATGGTAGCGCGACTTCTCAGCGGCTAAAGCCATCGGAAATATGTATTTTCCGATGGCTTTAGGCGACCCCTGTGTTTTGGTCGTTCGACCCCCGCCGGGGTCGCGACCCACAGGTTGAGAACCGCTGCTCTAGTGCCTCCCAGTATCCCTTTATTGCTTCTCAGGCCGCCTCACCTCAGTCACCAGCTATGCCTCACCTCTCGCACTGACCTGTCAGCCCTTGGGAGCGGCTAAAGCCCCCCCACTCTGTGTCTGGGAGATCTGGCAGACACCCTCTTGAAAGTCGCTGCATTTACCCACTGGGCGGAGCTGTGCTTTGCTGACAATCCCCAGCCCCTGTGCTAGCGGCATCTCTGGATCTCTTAGAGTTGGGCTGGAGACCAACCCTGGATCCTCACGCCCCCCCAGTCTTTGGGGAAAGGGTAGTAATCCAGGGGGGGGATCAGAGTTCTGTGCCACGGGCCCATCTCCAATAGCGACAGGTCTCAGCCACTGGGAAAGCCCTGGCAGAGCTGGGGAAGCAGTCTCTCTCGTGGGGTAACAATGCTGAGCAGCCCTTGGGTTATTGGCCAGACTGTCCCTGTCCCAGACTGGGAGTGAGGGGGAGGGACTGGTCCCGACAGAACATCCTGGAGAGATGAGCTCATGGGCACTGCAATACCCCATGGGTGAGTCCTGCCCTCTGTGAATGGCTGACTACTGAGATCTCTGCATTTTAACTGACCTCACACTTAAAGTCTCAGCCTTACTGTCTGCCCCCAGCCAGCTCCAATCCCCCTTGGGCTAGTTCTGCCCTTCTTACCTGGTTCCTCTGGTTTCTTTACCAGGAGATTTCTGGAATCATAGCCCTTTGATATCAACCCAGTCACACTCCCCTCCCCAGTAACCAATTCCTCATAAGCCTGCTAGAGTCTCTAGGGAAATATATTCATTTCTAGCAGGAAATATATTCATTTCATGATTGCAGTGCAGAGTTGAGATCTGGATCCTGCTCCAAACATTCCCAGTGGTAAGTGGGTTCAGCCCATTCCATAGAAATGGTCCAGCAGTGAAGCTTGGAGTCAGTTACAGATCCCACCTTTCTCAAAGTGTGGGGGAGAGGGGGGTTGTGTGGTTAGTTCTCTCTTTCCTTGCTTCTTTTAGTGTTAAGAAATGTATCTAAATAGTGGTCAGTTGATACCTCCCGGAAGCGTATCAGAGAAGCAGTAAATCCACAATCATGGCTCTGTCTCTGCTGCCCTTCTTGCCAGCTGAAACCATCCAGGACTCAGACATCCAAATGCAGTTCCCGTTTTACCAGCTGCCATGCACCACAGCACCAGAGCAGAAGAAGCTAGGAGAGCTCTCTGTGAGTCTGACGCCATTGTGAGCGTAATCCGCCCTTATTACCCTTGAAATCAGGACAGTACCTACCTCAGCCATCATGGACGGAAGGCACTTGGTTGCTAATAAAGCTCAGTGTCAGGATCCTGACGAGGGCAGTCATGACCAAGGGTCAGAGCAGGGTCAAACCTGAGGCTGGGAGTAGCAGAGGAAGGTGTAGTAAGGCTTCAGGCCAGGGTCAATACCAGGGTCAGAATCTGAGTCAGGTTTCAGTGTTCAGATCAGGAGGCAAAGTCCAAATCAAGTCGAGGTCAAAGCCAGGCGTTCCAGAGCAGCATTAGTCATGGCAGCTTCAGGAATCAACACTGTTATCTGGACACTTCCTGGCCCACCCCTTAGGTTTATATAGGGTGGGGAGCCAATCGGGGGCCATGAAGTGCCTAAGGCTTGAAGTTTGTCTGCCTCATCTTAACCATCCCTGGCCTAGCTACATGGTGCACGCTGCTTTGCAACTATATGAAGGGCAAGACAAGACCCTGCGTCATTAATAAGTACTCAGTGTTGCTGGTGTTTATTCAGGGCAATAACATTAATCCCAAGGAACCTGATGCTTATTAACATCAATCTGGGAGGGGCTGAAGATCCCTTCTGTTCCAGCCTCTGTTACCACCGTATCTGGCTTGTGCTGCTAATTTCTGCCTGCTCTTTCTGTGCCGTTGATTACTCAGAGCAGAGGGGAAAGGAAAGAGTGGAGCAGGGCTTTGTTCTGT
The DNA here is from genome assembly GCA_007922155.1 of Mesoclemmys tuberculata. Taxonomy (NCBI): domain Eukaryota; kingdom Metazoa; phylum Chordata; order Testudines; family Chelidae; genus Mesoclemmys; species Mesoclemmys tuberculata. The sequence continues at coordinate 3,200,804 of ML675638.1, forward strand.
GCGTTTCTGCCACTTGCATTCCATTTTGCTGCACCCAGCTTTTGCCAAGATGATATTTTCTGAGGCGTTTAAATCAGTGGCGTGCGAAGCCATGGCCAGCTGGACACAGCTCTGGTGAATAATATGGAGCTGGCTGACCTCAGGTGGCAAGGCAATGGCGCAGAGCCCTGTGCAGATCGCAGGCACAAACATCAGACATGCACCAAGCAATAAAAAGCACTTCCCAGGCCAGCAGAAGCCTTCAGGCAGAAAGCACAATGTCCACAAGCAGCAGGGAAAAAAACAGCCCTTGCGAATCACATGTGGAAAGGAGAATTCATCGCTCGTGCATTAATTCAATAAGCAGGAGAAATACTGCTGAGGGCGCAGCCTTGGTTGGTGCTGAGGTCCTTCCGAGGGGTGCTGCAATTACAGTCGTCAGCCCTCTGAAACATCATGTCACTTACTTAGGGCCCTAATTTTAGGTACCCACATTTCAAGTGTTTGGCTGAGGTCACATGCAGAATAGGGAATAGAATCCAACACCTTGTCTGTAGCTCTAGCCACTAGCCCGCACTCCTCCCATGCAGTCCAGTGCAGGACATCCATGTTTGTTTCCTGTTCATGGACTTTCAGTGCCTGGGCTAGCTGGAGATGAGTCTAGTGCAGAGGCAGCTTATTCATCTTTTAGGTTGTGGGGGAGGAGGGAGGGTCTTGTATTCAACAATAGCCTACAAGACTTATGTTGGGGCAGAGGGAGTCAAACCTATGGCAAGGATGATCACCTAACTGCATTTATCTTACTGGATAAAGAATTGACGCCACGACACTGTGAGCCACATCCAGATGGTGAGTTTGAATGATCTAGGTTGCAAAATTGCACCAATGCTTCACCATGACATCACAACATAACACAAAACATTAGCCCAAGACCACTACGTGGTGGCTCAGCCTCCTCACAGTGATGGAGGACTGGACTGTCCAAGTGTCCTACTAGCTGAGACTGAAGGATGAGGACAGGGCAGAGCCATGACAATCAGGGCTGTCCTACAAATGGACAGGTCTGTGTCTTGCCAACCTGGATGGAAGGACTGGGGAGGAGGAAAAATGGGTAGGGCAACTAGGAAGGTTGTGAAAACAGGAAGAACAACTCCCTGATTGTCCTGCCCAAACCTGGTGCTTAGACAATTCTGAAATCTTACTATTCAACCTGTTCTGCAGGAGGTTCCTGGCTTGGTGAATGGCAGCCATTCCTGTCCTATAAGATATAGGATTCTAAAGCTCCAGCAATGTATCAAGGTGATAGATGCCTTGTAAATAGGCTTTTTTCTTTTTAGTTTCAGGGAATGGTTCATGGGTCTCCCAAGCACAAATAATTTTTCTGTAATAGGAAAAAAAAAAAAAAGAGAGGAAATCTTTGTGGCTTACAACTCTGGCTCCTTGTACCACACAATGATTAAACATGTAACTCCCATTATTGCTAATGGAAATGGTCTGTGTAGTGCATTGTGCTGGGTGATGAGAATTTTCCCCGTAATCCCACCAAACACAGCAGGTCCAGGAGGCATGGAGGGTGCCGAGTATTTCCCATTAGACTTGGTTATTCTGAATAGCTTTTCCAGTGGAAGTCTGCATTCCTGGTGCCAGCACTATTAGGGCATTGTCACCTCTAGACCAGCCACAGTTGAAGTGTGCTGGTGGTTTGGGGATAGGGGCCAACAGGTGGAAGAGAATCCAGTGGCGTCAATCCATTGAAAGCCACTGTTTTTGCAAGATCCCCAAAGGCAAGAATGGAATGCAGCCCCTTTGGCAGAGCTGTGGGGATTGCATCAGGGACATTAGGGTCACTGCGTGGCAGGATTAATAATGCGAATCGGCAAAGTGGAGTGCAGGAGTATCGCAGGTCAGATCTACCGTGCGACCAGCAGAGCTCAGTGGTGCTCTACTGGTACACTGGGTGCATTGCTGGTCTGGAAGAGCACTGGCAGAGGCGTGTTGTGGCCCAGGAGGGGAAGAGGAGGAGCAATGGGGGCACAGCTAGAGCTGTTAATAGGAAGGTTGCAAAGCCACTTGCCCATGCTTTGCTCTTGGTTCAGCCAGTGCTTTAAGGGCCTAGGCTAACTCCTAGTGAAGTCAGTGGAAACACTCCCAGTCATTGACACAGAAGTGGGATCAGACCCTAGATCTCTTACTCCGCTAAAATCCTCCTTCAGTGTATGTGAAAGGAACACAGAAGACGAGTTTGTAACAAGAACTAATACTGTCAGAACCTTTATTTGAACCCTTGTTGTTTCTTTGAATTGGGCTAACAAATCAAATACCTCAGGAAGACTGAAGAACACAGTATGCTTTTCAGTGGAAATCAAAAGGTACTTTTACAGTGAAATAAAATGATCAGATGCTTCCGTGTAATTTGATAGGGATTGATCAACAGACAAGAGTGATGGAGACACACTATTTCCATAACAGCTCTTTTCCTTGTTTTCTTTGCTTTGTTCTAAATGTTTTTGGTTAATGATATTTGAAACTGAACCTGCCATTGGGATCCTGAGAATGCCAAGCCAATGAATTTGGGGTACTTCTCACCAGAGATTTTCCAGGTCATCATCAATGGACCTTCTATTGGCTCATGCTGGATTTGGTGTCCCAGAGATCTGACAGTGGGAGGTCTTCATCAGTAACTAAGGCCACCTGAGGAAAGGCACCTGTCCCATAGTCAGGAAGCCTTGCATGGTTTTTCATTTTAAGCTGAATGCTTTATAATAATATGTGGAAGCTGCAGTACTTTTGGCAATGACCTGCTCTTTGTCATGTGAGAATTTTTGTGCCACAACAAAAGTTATATGACCTTTTGATTACCTAGTAAGGAAGCCATAAAACCTGGACATTAAGAGCTAGGGTTAAAATATTCCAAATTAGGCACCTAAATCCATATTTTAATTTCCTAAATAAGAGCCCAGATTTTCAGAAAGATCGAGCACCTGACATCAGTGAGTGAAGTCAATGGGAACTGTGGTTGGCTCGACACCTATGAAAATCAAGACACTTATTTTGATACCTAAATATGCACCAAGGGTCAGATTTTTAAAAGTATTTAGGTGTCTAAATTCCATGGGAGTTAGAAACCTAAATACCTTTAAAAATTTGGCCCTAAGGAGCCTAACTTGAGATAACTATTTTTTGCCCATAAAGTGCCAAATAGTTCCCCCTGAAGTTAATGGGAGGGCTGCTATTGACTTCAATGGAGCTACCCTGGTTACACCCACAGGAGCTGAGCCACATTGTTTAGCATGTCACATGATTTCAAACCAGGAAAAGCCAGACTGAGGCAGGTCATGGTTTACACTGGCACAACATGGACTACACTAGAGGTTTTCAAGGGCGCAGCTGCGCTCCAGGGCAGACAAGTCCTCAGAAAGGAGTCCCCCTCCCCTCCCGCTCCCCAGTATGGAAAGGTAGCAGCTCCAACGTGGAGCATGTGGGGAAAGAGACAAAGCAGGAGACAATAAAAGGAAGGGTGGTCTAATAGTGCATTGGACTGGCACTTAGGACAGCTGGGTAAGATTAACTCCCTGTGTGATCATGGGAAAGTCATTTAACCTACCCGGTGCTCATGTCGCCATCTGTAAAACAGTCATACTACTTCAGCCTCCCATGGGTGCCTGAAGATAAAATCCACCAATGGTTGTGAGATGCTCAGCTGCTCTCGTGAAGTTGGCCATAAGTGTGCCCCGACAGACGCAGGGGCTAGTCAGTTATCCAAAGAGCTCTATTAAAACATGGAGGGAGACGAACAAGTCTAATCTCTCTATTGGTGCAACAAATTACAGGCCAAACTGTTCCTTCCAGATACCTAAAATACCTTCTCAAGGAGCTGTGACTTGAACATAAATTGGTTCATGACTATTCCCTTCCTCTGTTTGTTTCCATCTAAATGAGGCTTCCCTATGAATTACTGGCATCTAGCTCAATCTGATCCCAATTTGTCTGGCTGAAGCCTCCACTGCAACAGAGCCCACTTCATTTATACTTTCATCAGTTACCTCTCTTCCCCCCCCACATGGAGCTGGCAGCTCCTTAAATTACTTGACAGGCTCCTGTCTGTGAAACCCCCAATGGCAGGACCCAAATATCATCTTTAAATAATGCTCAATAAATAGAAGAAATAAATATTAAATAACAGGCTAAGTTCTCTTAGCTTCTTCAGTATATGTACAATGCATAGCAAAATAACGTTGATCAGCTATTTGCAGACAATAGTTTGGTATAACTTTAAAATAAAATAAATTTAAAGCCTCACAACCAGCATAAAGCAAAAGACCTAACATGTGGCAGCCCACCAAGAACAGCAAGTGCATAATGAGCCTTAACTATGCCCCAACTCCTTGCTCTTCAGCACAGAACCCGAAGAGCTGAATTCTTCAGGGAAGTGTAAATAGGGTCTGGAGAATCAGGACAGAAAGACTATGAGGATTCCAGTTTTGTGGAGGGATATTAGAGATTAAAAGAGCACAACAAGCAGTCAACAGAACCCAGAGCAACATGATTTAGACCACTGCATTTTACAAATGAGAACCTCGGCAGGTCCCTCAGTTCTAGAATGTAGGAGCTTTTAAAACTCTATTGGGCTATGGGAATAAGCAAGAGGAAGGAAGGCTTAGCTATTTCATGAAACCTTTAGAACTATCTGAAGAGTTCCAAATGTCCTCGAGAATCTCTCACCCTCGGGAGTGGCTGGCTAGCCTCAGATTAGCAGTGATTCATGTATGATTGAACTGCATTTCCACTAAACGAAGGATGTTTTTTGAAGAGCACTGGCAGAAATCTGAGATGTCAGGGTGCAAAATTCTTCAAAAGCAACAAACAAGCAAAACAACATTTAAAAAAAGCAGCTGGCAAAAGGCACAAAAGAAAAGCTTGAGGGGTTTTGCAAACTGGCAGAAATCCCAAATGTCAACCAATAAGCAGGGCTGCATTTTGGACTGTACCGGAAATTTAATCAGGTTCAATTAAAGATAATTCAATTCCCCAAATGGGTGGAAAAAACAACCTACCCCATAACTTGGTTGGGTTTTTGTCATTGGAGAAGAGGTTTTGGAAACATCTTCAGGACTGTTGGCTTTTCCGTACTGTTGTTTCCTTTATCTACCATAGCTACATCACAAACAACATACAAAAGTCCGGTGGATGGCAACCAGAGAGGGAACCAGGGTTTCTTTTTCAGAGAAGCCAGGTTACATTTTGTGCTCTGACTCAGCACCTTGACAATGACACTAGCAAAGGGCTGTTCTGTGATTTCCCTTTGCAGAATTGCAAATTTCTCTTCCCTCTCCCATTTAACCAGAGAGGAAGCAGAAAGATTCTTGCCATGTCCTCTGAGAGATCATAAACTTGTAAAACATAAATAGAGCTCATCACCATTAATGTTGCCATCATCATTCATGTCCATTGGACTCCAGCATAGTGAAGGGTGGACAAAGATTTTGTGATGCACCCTAGTTTTCAATGAAAAAAACTAGTGTCCCTCTGATGCCAGTTAACCTTTCACCCCCACCTTTCTATCACAATAAAAGTAATTTGTTCAGCTTTGCCTTACCATCAACCTTAACCTGAGCTACAGTCAGATACTTCAATACCTTCCCTGGATGCAAAGCGATTGTAGAGTTCTGAGGCCATCTTTGTAAACCTTTATGCTTGGAAGGGGACATGGAGACATTGAAACAAATGAACGAATCAAAAAATAACTTATTCCAAAAATATAATAAATAAATAGCGTTAATGATGACCAATTGCATCCAGTCTGATATAGAATTAAAAACAGGATAATCATCACAATAATAAATAATTTAACAGGTTTATCCAATACAAGTCTGAGTAGGATACCTAGGGAGTTTTAGCTGCCATGGGATAGTCCTTGCTGAGTGGATCAGGAGGCTCACGCACAGGATACTGTAGGCTCAGCATGATCCTGGGGGCCATCTCTTTACCCTTGATCCATGTATGTTATTCCCATCGACATGGACTGAGGACAGTACGTGGAACTTTGTTCATAGGTCTCCATCAGTAAGGAAGTCAAGTCAACATAATGCTTTACTATTTACACCAATTTCACAAAGCCCCTTTTCTGCACCTCCTTTTAACTGCCTGGCCCAGTGCTTAATTGCACCTGACGTGGCTGGGTACTCAATGTGTGCAGGGTTTATTCTTGCAACAGTGGTGGAGTTAGGCCTTGAGTTACATGTTCTAGGCCTCTGATAACTGTGACTGCATCCTACCGGGAAAACAACAATGCAATATGTTTGAGTATCAGACTGGGCCACAAGGGGAGCAAGAGTCCTCAATCTTTCGGGGTTAGATCTTGCTGCAAAACACTGAAGGCAGAGGGGCTGGCTAACATCAAGAAAAGGAGATATGCAGTTCCCTCTACCTAGCCATTGGCTCTCCCCAGCACATTATAAAGTCAAAATGTAAACATTCACACAGAGGGGGAGGTGACATTTAACCCCCAGCCAGGACTTTGGAAAGTTTGTAGGCTCAGCTCTAGCCGGAATCCCAGTTTTCTATTTTCTAGAGAAGTTGGAAAGTGGGAATCATTTGGACCCTTTACAAGCAATTACATGCCAACTCATGGAAGAAAGCCTGGAGACACACAGAGTGGAACCTCCATGCAGCGGGGTTCTGGCATGTGGGGAAACAGCAATGCCAGTAGAACAACTTGTGCTACATGGCAGTAGCGCAAAATAGGAATCCTTAGATAGTTTAGAAATGAGGGCATCCATTCTGTGAATGGGCCTTCTGAGAGATGGCTGCACACCTCCTACTGGACCACTGAAAACAGCCATTTACAGCCTTGAGGGGCACTAAGCTGCTGGGCCACATCTCTGCATGTCCTGCGTGCAGCCAATCCCTTTCGCCTTGACCTGCAGGTCACAGCTTTGCTTGTTCACTTTACGTTTCCATGATTCAGGGGCTGCAGGTGGCTCTTCACCCACATCTCTTTACACGTACAGGCTTCCATGCGGTTCCATCTCCTCCTCAAGGGTGGCAGATCAACTTTCTGCTTGGCCCCTGGGGACCCTTGAGACCATATATCTTGGAGTCATTAAGACTCAACAGGATAAGAATTATGCAGGGTGGGGAAGAGGAAAGGGGGAAACAAACGTCTTAATCCCAAATTAGCTGTTCTAAGCACCCGGCTGTTGCAAGAAAAAGAAACTCTTCCGTGCCAATTTAGTCTGCACCTGGGAGAGGCCTTTGTTAGGCAACAAATCACACTAATTGCACAGCCAGCTGGGCTGGCACTCACTGCAAAGAGAAATCAAAGGCAGGCTTGGCACACAGTCTGGAAGAATGACCACGGCCCTCCCAAATAAGAGCCAGGGGCTCATCAGGAAATGAGCGATTGATGGATACACCCCCTTTCCTATATCCTGCTTCTTCCTCCTCATGCCCAACTCTCCATCCGAGTCTTTGCCCGACTAGCCCAGAAAATAAAGTGCACCAGGCAGCAACTACGTCAGAGACCTTCCTGGAGGCAGGGGAAGTGTGAAGACGGGGCTGCACTGCCTCCCACAAAGCTGCAAAGGGCCGTGAAAGGTTAAGCTGGATGTTTTCTGCACCAGCAAGCCCAGGACTCAAATTGTAAACCTCTGCCTGGGACTGAAACCAAATTCCTTGGTAATGAGTCTAACACCTGGAACAGAAAACGTTCCATTGCCTTCCATTTGGCCAAGGGGTAACAGCGCAACAGCTGCTAATTCTCTCCTCAAAGGCACCCTGCGATTCTCCAGGGGACCAGTTCCCAGAGGCCAGGTGGCGTGGCTTACAACTTACGGGATGTGAGGGGAGGCGCAGGATGCCAGCATGCTCAGCCAGGCATTGCTGTGCCTGTCACCGAACAGCTCCCAGCAGCAAAGGCACAAGAGGAGTTTCCAACACCTGTCTCTGTGGCCAGGATCTGGTGCGAAGAGTAAGGAATCTAGGGCAGGGCGGCCATGATTCTTAGCTGTCTCCTGGAGAACAGTTTGGAGTTGATTAATTATTTTGTGCACCTGTTTTTAACCCTGTGCTCTTTGCTTTGTGAAGAGAGGTCATGCTGGCTGTGTTAAAGCACAAGGGAAAACTCAGGCACAGCTCCCATGGCCCCAGCGAGGGACAATAAACCAGCAGCCTTGCTCCCTTGCCCCGCACCACAAACCACCATCCCTCACTAGGACTATCACTCCAACCCCAAACACCTGTGGAGAGGGGGGCTGTCAGCCTGTTTATCTGCACACTACCAACACACAGGTGACTGTCAGCCCCTAGCAGCTCTCCCAGGTGATCCCAGGAGAGCTCCTCTGGCCAGCCAGCCAGCCAGGACCCTTCCGTGATATTTAGGACCCATCAGCCCATTTTCCACACCAGTCTAGGCAGGTGGCAAGCTGCAATTGCTGCTACTGATTGTGCACATCTTATTTGTATTATCCCATTTCCCCCCTGTGGCAGCCTGCTTGTTTGACTCATCCACCTGTTCGGTCTTAGAATGCAAGATCCTGGGAGCCATGACTGTCATTTCCTGTATGGTTGTACAGCACCGAGCACAATGGAGCCCTGATCTGATTAGCTACAAGGTGCTACTGCAATGATTGCTGAGTAGCAGCAGCAGCAAGGAACATAGAACTAACTTGCCCAGTCAGTAAAGCAGACAGGCTTTCTTCTTTCACTAAACACAGAGATGGTCTCTGCTGCTGAGAGGTTTCCTCCTTTCTGCTGATAAATAAAGAGCTCTGTAGTTGAGGCTTCTACACTTTGAGCAGCTCTGGGCCAGGCACTGTATTAAATGGGAGCTGACCTTTGATTGACTAGGAAGACTAGAGAGGGTTGATGTCACAAAACATAAGCTCTTTGGGGAAGGGACCATCCTTCTGTGTTTGCACAGTGCCTGACACAATGGGGTCTATGACTGGAGCTCCTAGGTGCTATGTTCTAATACGTTTCATTGGATTTTCCCATGCCGATATGACCCAGTATCCAGATGGACCAGGAATTTACACTGCAGGGGGAATTCCATTGCACGGCAGAGTTCCTATGATAAAAACAGCCACAGCAGGAGCTTTGCAAGAAGTGGTGCTGGAGCGCTGTGTGGCTAAGAGTTTCCAGGAGAGGGGGTGCCTGATGATTCTCAAGCACAGTGTCAAGACTTTACTCCCTTGCACTTCCTGACTGTTGGCCTGGCCTCCCAGCACCCACCCTGGATTCTTCCCTCTTCCACTTAAAATCTCACCAGCGCGATCAACAGGGAGTTGGGAGTGAAGAGAAACAAACTCATGATATAATAAAAGAGGACTGGGGGTTGGAAATGGCCACTTCCAACCAGTGCATGACCCAGTGGAATTCTTCCTTCACAGTCACAGCAGGAATTGGCTGACCCAGGATGACTGAGTAGTCTTTCCCAGTGGTGGGGCACACTGGGAAAGCCACCTCAAGGGACGGTGACTCGATACTGCAGAGGCCTCTGGATTTTCCCTTTGTAAGGGAGAGACCACACTGCAGTGCTAGAGTCAATGGGAGGTTTGCCAGAAGCAGGGCCAGACCCAGACTCTTTCTGCAAGTCCCAAAAGCCTTGAAGACAGTTTCTTTTGAATTATTCCTCTTCTCCGCCTCCCCACACCAAACAATCGGTGCTTGCTGGCTGCTGGCCAGGGAAAAGCAAGGAGCTAAACTCACTCTCCGGATTAGCAGTTGGGAAATGCTGCCCTGGAGATATGCAAGGAATGGGAGGGGGTAAGAGGGTTAGTTTATAACCAACGGAGCCGCTGCAAAGCACAGACCCTCCCTCTCTCCTCCTCTCTGTGACATGTCCACATATTCTCTGGGGCAGCCAGGACGGTCTCCGTGTGCAGTGCCCAGCACAACAGAGCACTGGTGGCTCCATAACGTAGATAGCATATAATAATCTGTCACTGGGGAGGCTGGAGAAGAGAGGAATTTGAAGAGATGTTCCCGATGCACATGGCAGGGAGGGGGACCACCTAGCGCTGCATGCTGTCATAGCTGTCCACTGAGTCGTAACTCTTGCTCCTGCTCCGGCTGCTTCTGGAGCCTGAACTCCGGCTCCGGCTTCTGCCGCTGTCACTGCTGCTACTCCAGCTTCTGCTCCGGCTGCTCTTGTAGCTGGAGTAGCTGCGGTTGGGAGAGCAGCTAACTCTGCTGTACCAGGAAGAATAGCTGCTGGCACTGCTGGAGGAGGAAGGACTGGGCCTGTAGTACGGGATCGGGCGTTTCCGGGCACTGTGGGGACAAAGGGAGAAGAGTAGGGTGTGTGCCTGGTGACACAATGGGACCCTTGGGGGGAGCTGCCGGCCCCACGCCTCAATGGGAGGCAGGGAGGAAAACCTGAGAGGGATGCTTCCCTTCGAGTTCTTGGAGGGCAGTGTCTCCGGGCATGATGGACTCAAAGCAGATCCCTACTACAGCTCTCCACAGACCTTGGCCAGAGGGTCACAAATGAGCCTGCCTGCTGGAGGAACCAAGAGGCCCCTGGTCCTTTCCTTACCTCGTAATGCGGCGAGCTTCCAGGTGACTGGGAGAATCTCTCCTGCGTTTCCTCATGGGCGAGTAGGACCTCCGCCGTCGCCTGTCCTGCTCCCGCTGGGCCTCCTTCTCGCTGGAGCCGTACTTGTGCTCTCTTGCACGCTCCCTGAGGAATGGCCAGTTTGGAAACGGTCACTGCCTGCTTTTACAAGGCACCACCTGCGGCATGGCTGTGCTTTGCTGATGCAACTCCTCATTGGGGGAGATGGGTGGGGCTTATCAGTGGGGCTAGAGCCTGGGCCCTTCAGCTCCAGAGCACAGGCCTCTACCATTTGAGCTAAAAAATTCACCCTACCAGCAGCCTCCACATGGCTTGACTGATAGATGGAGGCACAAGATATTTAGCCAGCGTGTTATGCAGCCACTCGCTAAGCACAGGCTGGGGAGTGCTTTTCAACAGCACACACAGTTGGCTAGATGTGCATGCAGTTCCCAGATTTAGCCAGTCTGGATGTAGCAATGTGAGGCCTGGATATTTGCAACAGGTGTGCGCTATTTCCGTGGGGCACATCTGTTCTGCAGAGCCCCAGCCCTCCGAAGTTAATACCACAACTCTCAGGCTGGCACTGTTGGAGCATTGTGGGGAAGTCTCTCTACACTTCCCTGAAGTCCTGGTCCCTGCCCAGTGAGGGTTGGGAGGGAATGGAGTTGATCTGGTTTCATATACTGCCTCCCACATTTAAAGCGCTTTGCAAAGTGCTGAGTTAAATATCGAGGCCCTGATTTTAACTGACATTCAGGCCCCTTTGCACTGAACTGCTAAATTGGACTCAGAGAACACAAAGAATTTTTAAGCATGCAGAATGGTTCTGATGAGCTCCCTGATTGCTCTGGATATTAGAACCTGCTAGCAAGAGTCTGGAAACATTTAACAGACCAGACTGTGCCTAGCTTCCAAGTGTGTTCTGCTAGGTATTCAAACACAAAAGTCTCAGGGTATTTGGCAGGTACAATACATCCATGGGTAAGTGCTAAGACACATCGACAGGACAAAGCTGCCTGGTTTCCAAGCAGGTGTCAATCAGCTTTATTTGCCATCACCCTGCAGATTTGCTACATTTTTGTCAGTACTGAAAATAACTGGCCCTCTCATAGAATAAAGGAAGTTGTGGGTGGAGGAATTTGACTAGAGGACAGTCTGTGGTCGCTGTGCTGGCTCCAGTCTATCACTCATGGTAGTGAAGGGAGGCTGCTAAGGATGAGGGGAGGCACTGGATGTGGCAGGTGCATGATCACAGCACTTGACTCTGCAGACAATCTCAAGCTGGGTCAGGCTGCTGTAAATAGAGGCTGCTCCACATTCCACAAGGGGCCATTTCGCCTCCTGCAGCAGAGCTGTGTTGCCAGCAGAGTCTAATGCTGGGGTATTAGATTTATCTGGATTTCTTACTGAGAAGTTGTTATGGGACTAAACAACCAGTTTGAAACACCAAATCTTGGCCAGGCTGATTCCAAGTTCCATACAGAACTGACCCAAGCTCTGAGTGCCTGCTGTGAGGCTTCATGGCCCACTCCAAACTCTGGGGGCAGGCCTTGTCAATAGGGTCACAGCCGTGAGACCCATTAGAGCCTCTTTAGGGCCTTGCTGTACAATCTGTGTTTTGATGAAACAGGATGGAACTGGGCAGCCTTGACTGAGTTTCGTCACTTGGCACAATTGGGTTGACTCTGAGACATGGTAGGACTTGCTTTCTGGGTTCTGCACCTTTAAAAGAGATAAAGGCCTCATTCCTGCTACCGAGGCAGGTGCCATTCAGTGCTCACAGGCAGCCTGCTACACGTGAGACACCCACAGTGTTCTCTCATGGAGACCTGACTTTTGTTCTTCCTTGCCTTGCCCTTTTCTTACTATATAAAACAAAGTCATTCTGCCTGACAGTGATTGGTGACTCCGTGGGTGGAGGGAGAGAACACATTCCACCCAGAAGCACAAAATAAACCTAGGGGTACGAACCTCCGTACAATGAAGCTGAGGAATTTGTTCCCCTAACCCCCAGAAGCCCTGAACAAACAATGCCCTGAATTTCATCCTGTCTGAATTCTATGTCATTTGCTGCATGACTTAGCCGAGTTAGTGTTTGCTCTGCCTGGAGAGTAGAGGTTGTAAGGCACTCATGAGAGCAGGGGTTTGCCCTAGTGTCCCTAGATTTCCACTACTCTCATTGGGGTGCTTTAGCTGCTACCGTCCACCCCAGTGGACCATTTCCGTGGTGCAGTTTACATCTACATAAGTAGTAAGGCATTCTGAGACCCTGTGGGATGAAAAGAACTAGTCAACATTTTCAGTCCTGGATGAGCACTTCCCTGTGGGAACTGCATTGACCTGCCAGTGCTGAATCTGGATGAATGTATTTATCTTACCCTTGGCAATCCTGCGTCTATATTCCTGGTGTGTGTCATGCATAAGTCCTTCACCAGTGCCAGCTGCTGCCATGTCTCTCTGCTAGGCCATTTGAGCCAGGAAAGACTTGGCTAAGAGCATCCTTTTTAACTGAAGCACGTTATCAGGGAGAGCTCTTGTTTCTCCCTGGATTTAAGCTGTCCTAACCTCAGACTGCCTGAAACATGGGAACACAGAGTACAAGCGAGCACCAGGCCTAAATGGCAATGGTCCTTTTCCTATAGTACGTTGCCCAGGAGAGCACACATGATGCACTGGCCCAAAGAGAACGTCTACCACGGGGCTGAGCAAGCGGCTGTTGGCACTAAACAGGACATTTCACCACATCGGACCCTGTCTGCTCCACATGCTGAGGATTTTTCAATGAGCTCCAAAGTTCCCTTCAAAACCCCAGCTATTAAATGCTGCAAAATGGAGATTTTCTGCTTCAAAAAAGTCTCTCTCTGAGAATGGCTCAAGCCCCCCAAGAGATGTGAGGGTTGGCACAGTCTCCTGGGCTACAATGTATCTAGGATTGACATGGCAATGAGGCCAGATCCATCCAACTTTAACACTGGTGCCCCCCTGCCATCCCCAGGCCCTTAGGCAACTGTGATGATTTGGGGAATCTGTCTATGCCCATCTTATCAATTCTGGTTCATTTTATAAAAGTACTGCATCACTGAATGCCCTAATGTGCAGTGAGTCAAGGTCCCCCCTGCCTGGAAGAATCTACAGAACTACAAAAGATGTTAACCTTAATGAGAGTGCTATGGCAGGGCAATAGGTATGCTAAAGATGATTGCCACACCAAGAAAACTGGTTCTGCAAGTGGGCTGGCAATAGACCACTTGGTAGGGGACTTTGTCAGATGAGCTCCCGATCAGCATAGTCAGATGATCAAAGTGGACTGGGAGATATAAAAGGAAGGCTGTCTCTTACTGGCCACCTTGGGAGAAAGCAGGAGGCGGCTGGCTACAGGTGAGACACACTCCCTGATTTGGAAGAGAAGCCAGGTACACAAGGCAGATCCTGGATCCCCTGGAGAACACTCCAGAAAGGTGAGGAACCTGAGGCAGGGAATGTGCGTAGGAGTGTTATTATTTTGTCTAGATCTGTACATCTCATGGGCTGTTGGAAGTTGAGAGTGATTGGCTTGGAACCTTTTGCAAAGTCTGTGTCTATTTGCTTCAACTATCGGGAGGGATGAAATGTAACCCAGAGTGCCCCCAAGGCTGGAGCACTGGGAAAGGAAGAGGTCAGCATTGGTTTCAGGGTAGTTAGGCCATGAGGTCCCACTTTCCATGCAAGGTAGAAAAGGCAGAAAGTGTGTGTGCCCAAGTAGTGTGCCAGAGAGGCCAGGGAAAAGGACACTGCTGCAGCCTATGCAGACCAAGGGAACTTTAAGAGCACACTGGCCCAGTGTGGTGGGACTGAACAGCAGCTTGGTGAGTGTCCAGAACGGGGAGCTTGACCAGGGCTGTGACAAGAACATGCCGTTCAACCCCTCTACCTGGGGGCAAGCACTCTGTTGCAGTACTGGAGCTAAGCAGTGAGGCATTGTAGAGCATCTTATTCCCCTTTCTCCCCCACATTTCAAGGCCACTCTTTGATGGATGGGGTGTCTCCAAACCTGCCACATACGTATCATGAGACAGGCTGAGTGGCTTACCCAGTCCTTTGCTGTGGATCACAGCAGACACACTGGATCGATTAGCTTCCTAAAGGGCTCAGCACATCTCACCAGGCTTCACCCATCAAATGCAACATACATTTCTAAGGGCTAGTCCTTCAAAGCCCTGAAAAAGTAGGCCTCTCTCTCCCCATCACCCCCCATCAGCTACTTAATGGGGACCTTTCAGCTGCCTGACCCCAGGGTGCACCGAGAAGGGGGGCAGTCTAGGAGGGAAGGCTTTGGTTGCAGAAATCCACACCTCAAGATGAGCTGGAGTCTTGCCACATTCAGCTCATTTCTTTGCTCAGGCCTCTTCTCTCAAGAATCAGTGTCAGAAGAAGCAACCGGCAACACTTACAGAGGGACATATTCCATAAACAATAAGAACTGGAGCGTGCAGACCTCGTGGACCGAAACATGCCTTGCTCCATGTCTGCATTTAAGGCCTAATAAATATGCAAGACAGCCAGGTCTCCAGCATCTCAGGTGCTCTACATGAAACTGCATGTGAAAGATTGGGACAGTGCCAAGAAAGCGCAGCAGAGAAGCTTGCAGAGAGGAGTCATGCATGCGCTATAGTCTGAAACACGACACAAAGTTCTGCGAAAGCATGAGATGCCAGTGCAATGGACTAAAATACAATGGGAGACAGCCATACCTGCTAGGGCTGTATCGGGAATAACTGGGGCTCCGACGTGGTCTTGAGTTCCTGCTTCCAGGGCTTCTTTTGCAGGACTTGGATGAATAGCTGGGGGAACGTGAATAGGACCTAGGAATAGACAAGAATCACACATGGGTGAATCACACCAGAGCTGAGGTGAGAAGATTTAAGGCTCCCTTTCAAAATCTGGGTTCAAATGGCAATAAGGTTCCAAATTCAATGATCTCAGCCCAGCCTCTAATAAATGTTTATTCGCGCTGTGAGCCCTATAGATGACCATGCACAAACAGGAATTCTAGTGCCTGCCCATCCTTTCAGAGGCAGTATCGTTGATACTGTCATTTCAGCGTAATCCAAGCTGTATTTTCAAGGCTCTTTGGCCTGTTCCAGGGCCTACCAAGCACTGCCACATGTGGAATGGCCAGCAATAACACTGACAACGATTCAACTTGGTCTTACCTTTTCCCTGATGAGCAGGATCTGCTTCGGGAGTACCTGGGCGTGGCCTTGTGATGCAATGAGCGGGAGTGGGTGGAGCGACTGGAGCCACGGGTGGACCTCCCTGTGCTGGTGTACGACTCGCTGCGGGAGCATGGTCTCAGTGGGGAGCTGTGGTCTGGGGAATGGAAGGGGCTCTGCTTCTTCACCTCTGAGCAGCCAAGACACGGGGACAGGAATCCTCTGCAAATGGACATTTCCCCACCCATTGAAGTTGTTGTGAAGCCATGACGGCTGCTAGAGAGCCCTGCCTCATAGCATACTACTGACTTTTGCTTACAGGGCCCAAATCAATGCAGGTTCCACCCCACTGTTAATCCATTGGGTTCAACTGTTACAGGTGATACGAAACTGGAATAGGCACAGTGGTGAATCAGACTCACTAGAACATCAGATTTCAGTGTCAGGTTACACGTGTGTAAATCTGGAGTGACACCATTGACTCCAGACTTACCCGGATGCGAGCGTAGTAAGTGACCCATGTCACTGGGGCAGGATATTGTCTTTAGGGTAAAACACTGAGGCCTGAGCCTTCAATGTTACCAATTTTATGCTGTTGTAACTCCAGTGACATCACTGGAGTTTAGGGTGTCCAGATGTCCCGATTTTATAGGGACAATCCCAATATGGCTTAGTTCTTCTCGCGTGGAGGAACACAGCATTTCTGCTGTGTCTTAGGCCTGAGGTAGCCATGTAGAGACACTCAGCGTTTGGCCTAGTGAATCAGGCCAGAGAAGCGAGCAAATTGTAAATGCATATAGCTCTGCTTACCAAACACGAATCTAAAGAGAGCGCTACAAAAGGACAGGGCAGTGTTTAGTCCTTCCATCCATCCTTTGGAAGCTTGCCCAAACGTGCTAGTGACCTTTCCTGCCTTTTTGCTACAAGGTGACAACAAGTCAAGGAGAGATGAGCTCAAAGCACATCAAAAGCCAGATTGTGACTGCCCCCGTGTTTGGATCTAAGTCTTCGATTCATGCCTGTATCTGGATCTGAGTGGCCTTGGTGGGAGGGGTTGGAGCTGGTGCATGCGCGGGCTAAGGGATGAGGAGAAGATTTAATGGATGAAGGTTGGTATAATCAAATGTCATCCTTCATGGCATAATCTGAGTGCCACAGGAGTCAGGAAGGAATTCCACATGCACTGCATCATTGCTCAGGTGCATTATGGGGTTTTTTCACATTCCTTTGAAACCACTCTTGGAGATCAGATGCCAGACTTGCTGGACCAGTGGTCTGAATCATGGCTAAACATATAGGGAACAGAAATAAATTTCTATTTGGTCACCACCTGCAACAGTCAAGTGAGCATAAGACACTGAGTCATTCCAGGAATGGACATAGCAAACACCAGCTATTGGCAATCACTGACCTTTGATCTTGTTCCTGGGCATCCGGAGAGAGATTTTCCAACATTGTTCCCTTGCTCTGGGAAAAACAACTGGTGAAGGAATTTCCTGAATCAGAGCTGTTATCACTGTTGGCCAATTTGGGCTTCCCAGATGAGAAGGCATGGCCAAAGCCATTGTGGGCTAGGCTTCTTTTTTCCTGGCTGTCCTTTGGCCTGGATGAGCTTGTCTGAGTGGAGGGAGGGGAGGAAGTATCGTTTCCTGAGTCAGATTCATGGGACCCTCCATTCTGACTGGCTAGGTTGCCAAGCGGGCTGTCTGTTTTGGTAAAGAGGTCAGCAGAGGACCCTGACTGAGAGATCTGAAAGCAAAAAACCCATTTAGCATTGTTTGAACTTTTTTTTTTTTTTGGTTTATATTGTCTGACTTTTTTTTTTTTAAATAAACCAAGAAATTTTACCATCATGATGCACTGTAACAAAAAGAAAGAAAGAAAGAAACAAAGAAAGAAAAAGAAGAAGAAGAGAAGCCAAAAAACAAAAGTACATATCCCTGAAAAAAAACCACAGAAAGAAGAAACTTCTTTTCCCCCTGACATGGTAACTGGAAGATTTAGACATCATGCAAAGAGTATTAGCATGCGATCCATGTTGAACAGAAGATTTTTAAAAAGGGAAAGGAAAGAATAAAGAAATACAACAAAAATCAAACAGAAAAAAAACCAAACCAAAAAATAACCCTTATTTAACCTAAAAAGTAGGGTAGAGGAAAGAAACAGGAATATACATATAAAAAACTACATACTCATTGGAAATAAAACGAAAATGGAACAAAATTCTAAATGATCAACTTTTCGTTTTAGTTTCCTTATTAAGGAGACTCAAATGTTACCAAAAAAAAAAGTATTTATGTACAAAGAAAAACTGGCAAACAAACAAGTTTAGCACTTTGGAACTCAAAAAAATAAAAAAAAGAAAAAAAGGGGAGAACAAAAAAAAACCCAAAAAACCAAACAAAAAAACCAGAAAAATTAAAATCCCTCTGGAAATAAAAGGAATACAGATATTTCTTTGTGTGCATTTTTCCCCCTGTAGAAGGTATAGCTAATGCTCTCGAGTGACCTCTAATAAATTCCCTAGTGTCTTGCGGATAGCATCCACTTACCAATCAAGAATTCCTCCTTTAGTAGGTAAGGTGTAAGAAAAAGGGAAGAGCGGGCAACATAAGTCCATCATTAGAGTCTCAAATTACAAGAAAAAACATAAACCCTCTCTTCAAATCCTCATCGTCTATTGTTTGATTCTTTTCTATTTAAATTTCAAGACTTCTTTTTTGTTTTGTTCTTAATGTTTTTAATCATGTTTTTTAGTAAATTCCTCTAGGTTGATTATTTGGGATGAAAAGCCACTGATTTAAATAAATCCCCATTGATTTCATGCTGGCCCACAGATACACTGAAGTTCAAAAAATAAAATAAAATTGAGAGAAATAAAATAAAAAGGAAGAAAAATTATTTTCCCCAGAATGTATTAGAGAAAGGCTGGGAAAACAAAGACTTTGATCCTGCAATCTGATCTGTATGGGCAAAACCCTAAAGGCAGACAGGCAGGCCTCTGCACCTGAGCCGAGTCCCCCCGGTGACATCAACAGGGTCTTTTGCAAACTCCATGGTCCATATGCATGGGTCAGATTGCAGGGTCAGGGCCAAAATTCTCCGGCTGTCAGATGGAACTCTGAAAATCTCTTAAGGACTTGATCCAAGCACCACTGACTTCAGTGGGAGCTGAGTGTGCTCAAATCAGCTGTGAGTTTGGTGGCGGGTGTAGTCTGAAGACAGTGTAATAAACGTGCTGCTGCTTATCAGAGAGTGCTTAGATTTCACAGGGTTTTTGATGGGATCTAATTTAAAAAATAACTCAGGGCCTAGTCCTGCAACACTGACTCAGACGAGTAACCCTTACTCATGGCAGTACCCAACGAATGCAATTGGACTGTTAGACTAAACATCTTCAATATCTATTGGTTTGTTACAAATGATTCGGGGAACTGCAGCTCTAGGGCCATATCCTCAAGTGGTATCTACCAGTGTTGCTCCGGAGCTGTGGTGATTCATACCATTTGAAGATATGGCCCTCACTTTTTACATCAACCGTCTCTATTTGGCTGACACATAAAATACAGTCCCAGCTTTGCTTTGTACGGGGAAGCTGTGCGAGCTTAATGCTGAATAACATTTATGCGACCATGGCAGGGAATGCTGCTGTGCACGGCAGCTTTCAAAGAGATGGGTGTCATTCATGATCCCTGAGCATTCCCAGCACAAAGACACATTACAATATTCTAAGGCTATTTGCTTTTAACCTTGGCTGCAGATCCTTTGGAACAGAGGCACGTTGCCTCGCTACAGCTCCACACTGGGGTCAGAACAAATCTGTCAGATCTGCTAGAGGTCACCATTTACCTCAAGCGTCCTGTGACACTTTTTGCAGCCAGTCAGATGGTGCCATCTCAGAAGGCCAACAGACTCATGCCATCTGGTTCACGCCACAGGGGATTTTTTTCTTAATCTAATCCAAGAATTGCTAAATAGGGTGGTACTATCTGATTCAGCAGCACTCTTGAGACAATGGTAGGCTAAAATCATGACTGCTAAAGCAAAAGTGGAGTTCCTGCAAAGGAAAAGCTGTCAAAATATGGCACAGGCTGTGAAGATGCAAGCCTTGCCATGATCACTTTGCTCTCTGATAGTGCCTTGAAGTGGAGGATCTCCAAGCTGTTTACAAATATTAAGGAATGAAAGCTCCCAACATGCCTCTAAGGGAGGTATTACCAACCCTATTGAACAGGATGGGATGCTGAGACACAGAGAGGGAAACTGCTTGCACAAGGTTAGGGTGGTAGAGCTGGGAACAAACCAAATCTCTCAAGTCCAAAGTTTTAGCTACTCCACCACACTCTCCGTACTTGGGTTCCTTGCTTTGGGGCAATGGTAGTCTCAAAACAAAGGGGTTAATGCCTTTTATTGAGCCAGCAAAGACCTTTTGAATAGAGCTGGTTGGAACATAGAAAACATTTTACACAGAACAGCAATTTCCCAACAAATAAATGCTCCCATCTTCCATCAGAGAATTACCCCAGAACTACTGGTAAACCCAGATGCCGCAGAGAAGATTTTACCACTGGCTCCAGTGGGAACAGTTGGGCCCAGAATACACAAGCAATTCATGTGTTGGAAAAGAGACCTCTTGGCCCCCAAGTCTTATGGGTTAAAAATAATGTAGTTGTTAGTCCCCAAACTAGACCACATTTTTGTTTACTGTTCATATTCATGTAGGTTGGGATTTTCCAGTTGAATAGGTATCAACCCTGAGACTCATTGGAGAGCAGAACATAGGGCCCGAAAACCCTGTGAGAAATGGAGCTCCACTATGTTAGTTGCTGGCAAAAAACACAATTATTTTCCTTCTTGCCCATTTTCCAGCTCAAGAAATGGGGAATTTAGTTGAGATAATTCATTACCGGGATCTGCAATATGGACTAGAGTATGCAGCCAGATATTTTTTGATTATTGTTCGGATCTGAACCCAGGTTTAGATTTATCTGGCTTTTGATACCTCAGCCCCTCTTTTTTCTTTTGGCACGCTAACATGGAAAGGAATAAAGAATGTGTGTCAATGACCCCATCGAGTCCTGCTATTCTTTTAAATTTAGAGCAAAAGTTCATGAAAATAAAATTCAAGATATTCTATGACTACATGAGTAAGGAAGCTTTGGATAAATTGCAACAGGTCAGAATATCAGGCGTCCGTTCTGAAGGATGCTAATGGATTCTTCAGGTACAAATGTCTGTCCTTTCCTCACCCTCAACCAATGTCCTAAAAATTAAAGATCCTTCTCCCTGTCAGGAAACCCATTACATGTTTCTTTGCTGTAAGGGTGCCTGTAAGAGCTGGGTTACTTGCTTTTGTTTCAGCTTTGCTAAAGTCTGGCTCAGAAGTGGTCATTGGTCAATGCAAGGTCATTTAATAATTTGAGAGTCAATAAATTCCTCCCTTAGTCCTCAATTCAGCAAAGCACTTAAGAATGTAGTCAAGCCCCATTGAAGTCAACTGGGTTTAAGAATATATGTAACTTTAAGCACGTGCTAAAGAGTTTTGCTAAATCTTCTCCTCTTCCCCTTGTAAATTCCATTTCTTGCCTCAACATTTTTAAAATTAAGTTGACTCTTGAAACTTTATGTCCACTTTTGAGAAGAGATTTGGGATCCTGATTTCTCCTCTTTGACCTTTGCTTTCTCCTGTCCCGTTCTTCCTCCTGGCCCTATTCAAATGTCCAATAACATTTCCCAGAGATGATGACACAATAATTGCACCCCTGACACCCAGCCCTCAGTGAGCCAAATCCTGTGGTCCTTGCTCAGTTTTGACCCCACTGGAAGTTTTGCCTGAATAAAGACCTCAGGATTTGGCCATATAATCTTTTCTGATAGCAGTGCCGTTGACACTTCATAAGTGCCTGGGACTTGCATGCTGTTGTAATACCAACAGACTCTGGTCATCAGCAGGCGGAACTGAATCTAGGACCTTTGACGTTTAGTAAATGAGCCTCTACTGCATGTGGTTCTTAGCCAAGGCTGTAGCAAACTCACCAATCTCTAGTTGGCCTAATTGCCACTAGAGGGGGACAGAGAACCACACCAATCAGGCACGGGTTCCACTATGCCCAGCTCAGTCATCCATTGCGTTAACCTGGTACCTATACCAGCAATACTGAGATAACAGGAAACATATGCCCAGTGCTGCATATTTTGCATCTGAAGGCCAGGGGGCATGGCCTGTAATAGCAGGGAGTCAAGGAAAGGAGAACAGCTGTCTATCTCCCTCTCCCCCAACATCAGTGACAACCAGCATGTAACGAATTGGTCGGACTTCCACTATTGCTTGGACAGCTGGCATAAAATTCAACCTTGTGCCAGAGGCCCAGCATCTGCATCACTTGAGCCCTCAAAACAGGACTTACAAAGGGTGTAAGTGGGGAACAGGCCTTTTGTGGTCCTCTGCTCTGGGGTGCAATTAACCATTGATCACCCCGATTCTCCCTCCGGTTCCTTTTTGGTGCTCAGGCAGAAGCATCAGCCATACAAGTTACCAAAACCCACATTTGAAACGCTGCACAGCGTTTCACCGAATTCTAAGGTTCTTTTATTCTTGAGGCGAGTTTTAAAATGCCCGTTTTGTATGGCCTTAATTGGCTCTGTGTGAACATTGGGATTCCCCTCCCTCCACCCACGCCCACGCTTCTGTTAAGTAATTAAACAACCTCAGGGGACTTTGCTTCCCTTGGCTTTTGCTGGGGGAATCTATAGCTGCCCTTGAGGGAGTCAGCATACTTATTTATTGTTTTTCTGTTTCAAATAATTATTTAATGAAAATGAAGGGAGGGAAAACAAAGAGGCCCTCGCTTACACTTTGGAATTTAATTTCTACTGAATTCCTACATCAAGAGGTAGCACAGCCTAATAAGTTACAAAAATACAATCACTAAGAGTATTCCAATTAAACTGAACATGTCCATTTACTGTGCTTCAAATGGCCCCATGGAGATATCTGGCTATAAATTTTCTCAGCCATATGGGGAATGAGATCTTGCCATGAGTCGCTCTGCATGGCATGGCTTATAGTTACAGGATTTTTTCCTTGGATCTGTGTCTTTTATAAAACTCATTTCAAAGTAGAATTAATTTATTTTCAGGAAGTATCTGATTTTTTTTTTTTTGGCATGCTAATATGGAAAGGAATAAAGAATGTGTGTCAATGATCCCATCGAGTCTTGCTAATCATTATAGAAGCAGATTATACAGTCAGCACAGATTGTTGATGAGCTTCTGGAACTGGAGGTGCCACCTGCTGACGGGGGTCACTTGGGTAAACTGGTATGAGTCCATTGGCTTTAATGGAATGCTGCTGATTTACCCCAGCTGCACATCTGGGCCTCTGTGTTTAAGTCCCATTAAAGTGAATAGCTTTGTATAAAGATATTGGTTTATGGAAATAAGACACAACCCCAAAGGGCTCAACCCTATTCTTGACTCAAGCAAAATTCAGTGAAAGGATCCTCCTTGATTTTGATGAGAGTTTTGCCTGCACAGTGAGCATAGGATCAGGTTCCTGGTACAATAAAGGCTAAGCTGAGTCTATTAAAATGATGCCAGACACCTGTCATATGCAATTGCAGAGGGATATTACAGTGAGGTGAGTTGATCACTGCACTTGCAGTTTGCTGCTAGATGTCTACACTCCCATATAGCCTACATCAGAAATCTACTGGAGTGGGAGTTTTCAGCCTCGTTCCAAGTGAAGGCTTGTTAGCCTTGCGAAATCTCATCAGCCTGTTTGGGTGGCAGCAAGTGCTCTGCCATGGCTCTGAATGGAAAGAGCTGGGGTTGCAGATCAGGTTTGAGGTGCATTGGCAGAGCTATGGAGAGGGCGTTTGCATAGCTCATGCCCCCCTATGCCAGTGGTCTCCATTCAGTCTCGAATATGCCCAGACTCTTCCAGTCCAGGTCAGACTGTTCCATCCTTACTTTAGCCCCAAACAGTGCAGGGATTTTCACAAAGTCCAGGTCACTGGCTGGGATTAAAAATATAGAAATCAAAATTTGCATATTTAGATATGCAAATAACCCAAGATTATTTTTTTTAAACTTCTTTTACCCTGGAATTTTAAGGATGATGTTTATTGATTTACATGCAGTTGGGGTGTTCAAAGACACTCTTTCCCTATTTAAAACCAAAACAAAGGCTGGGAAACATGAAACAACATCTAGTCAAAACCAACCCCTCTGGCTGGGCTTCTGAAACCTTCCAAACTCATGCTGAGAGACTTATTGTCTTGATTGGCACTTCCCCTCCTCCATCTTTTTGAAGCTATATTAGCACAGAAGTAATTAGCATTGCTTGGAATAACTGTACCCCCAAACCTCCCTATGGGCTCACTAAAAATGTGGCACAAGACTGTTTGGTTTAACTGCTGATAAAAGGAATGTCAGTGGAAGTCAGGAAGCTGGAGAGCAGCATCTGTGTACAGTTTGCAGTCATCTTCATCAGGTGGAACAAGGCAATTAGAGTCAGATCCTACAGGTATTTATATTGTTCGGTTCTACTAAGACTTCCTAAAAGCACAGCAGCATGGAATATATCTGTAGCAGGGTGGAGCAAAGCATCAACAGCAGGTTAGGGGGCTTGTTATTAATCAGTTTAAAAATAGCTACTGCATATCATCCACAGTTTCTCAGTGCACTGAGGGGTAGCTGTGTAATCCTGTTCTGAGCAGGTTTCCATTGTGGCTGCTTGTCATTAATTGGTCAGCAGGGATAAAACAGTAGAAGAGGCTAGGAAATTTATTACAGAAAAGCAAAGCAGCATGAAATTATTGGTTCTCTTACTCTGTGTGCGTGTGAGTGTGCGTGTGCATGCACAGGTATAAAAGTAAAAGAGAGATGCAATGCATAGCACAATATGTTTTTCCTAATGATTTACAGATAGAGCTGGTTAGAGAATAGTTTTATTCTTTGTGGAAAATATGAGAGAAAATGAAAAAATAATTCGTTTTCCCCCCTCCCATAGAAAATTCCAACTTTTTTGGGGGGTGGAGGCAGGAGAGGGAAAAAGGAACCTTACAAATCTTTTGGCCAAAAACAGAACACTTAGATGCAGAAATGCTGCTGGAATGACTCATGGGAGTTTTAGTTTGGGTGCTCAAGCTTGCATTCTCAACTATGGGCCTGACTTCCTAGTCAGACTACATCTCCCATGATACACCACAATCTCCCCTCTTGCTATATTGCCATGGTGCATCATGGAAGATATAGTCTGGCTAGGAAATCTGGCCCACAGAGGGAAATGGGAGTATGAGGCAACAGAACTACAATCTCCATGAGGCACCATGGCAGGAATTGCTGTATCAAAATTTTTTGGTTTTCAGCTTAGGTTTTTGCATATGTCGTTTTTCAAAAAGAGTCAAAATTTTCTGCAGAAAGCAGATACATTTTTATGCAAAATTGAATTTAGTCAAAAAACAGTTTTGATGGAAAAATATTCAACCAGCCCTAGTTATAGACTTGACCACTTAATCCACAAAAGGCAGAATGAAACCACAAAGTAGATGTATCTGGTCATTCCTAATCCATGAGATTAATGTTTATTCATCTTTCCATTGTCATTTATTCTTTACATGATATTTAAGGGCCTCATTAATGGAAGCGTCCCTGTTCAGGACAATACTTAAGCATGTACGTAACTTTAAGCAGGTGCTTAAGTGTTTTCCTGAATCATGGCTTAAGTGTGTGTATTTTTCTTTCGGACAAGGGAGAACCATAACCTGCAGCTATATCTATAAACACAATGAGGCTGATTTTTATCTGCCTAGTGTGGTCATTTACACCTATGCAAAGGGAGTTTAGAGTGCATGCACAATGCTCGATCTTCGATCATTTCTGGAGGTTTCTAAAATGTTTAAGTTGTTTTTTGTGGCAGTTGGTCTCATGAAGGAACCTGGCTTCAGAGACAGAGGACTAGAAAAAGCAGTGCCAATTAAAGGCATTTTAAAACTCTCTAAAAGATTTCTTAAAGAGTTTATCTGTAAATTAAGTGGCTTATGCAGAAAACATGATGGTGTGATGTAATGTACCAGTTTGACTAGCTGTCCTTTGGGATGAGCTATTAACTCTTTGACGGTTCCACCATTCACCAGTAATGCAGCCCCCCCCCCAAATTTCATGCCAATAAAAATTTCATAGCTCACATTCCATGACATATTTTTCTCTCTGCATGTTTGCCACATGTGTATGCATCTCATGCACGTCTCTCATCTCTCTCTCTCTCTCTCATATCTCATAGATATTGGTTTTACATCGGTGTAGCTATTGAGCCCAAGCACGTTATTCCCAATTTACAACTGCTGCATAAGTGACAGAATAAGGCCTGTAATCTATATATGTCTGGAGGCTTGCGGGGGGGGGGGCAAAGGAAGGGGGGGGGGCTGTGTGCTGTGGGTCATACCCATCCCTAAACTATATACACACAGGTCTGATTCTTCATTGTGTTGCACCTTGTGTAGTAGTTTATCCCTGTGCAAAGTGCCAAGTGAGTTCATCCTGATCTGGCAGAGTTCTACACTTGCTTTGCAGTGTGAAATACTGCCCAAGGTGCAGTGCAGTGGAGAATCATGTCCTCATATATTTCTCTCTTTCTCGAGATGAAGACAGATTCTAGGACATGGATTAGATTGTCTCTCTCTATGTATATAAAAAGATACCCCAAGACACTGGGCTTGATTCTATCCTTGGCTGTGCACACGGCCACTATTGCTATCAATAGGAGTTGCCCACAGGCTCAGAATTTGGCCCATAGGTTGGTCAGTAAAGAGGAGCAACGATCTTAAAAGAATCCCGAGAGCCAACAAACATCCCCTGCCAATAATCTTCAGCTCATTAAATGTAAATGTTTCTTTCACATAGGTTTGATTCTCTGACTCCCCTGAAGGATTAAACCATTGGGCATAAAGACCAGGGAACTTAAGTTCACATCCCGCTGAGCAATGACTGCATAAGAAACGCTTCCCTGTAAAATACCATTGCTGGAGGCTGCTTTTTTGTTAAATGTCCCCTATTCATTATTCATAGGCTAAAGGCTTAGGAAACGTTTCTCCTATCTTACCCCACCCCAGTGTAAGCACTGAGGGAAAGGAATGACTTAATACATTGAAGAACAGCACCATCAATAAATAATACAGTTTTAAACCAACTTTGTCTAACATAACTGTAATTGAGTTATAAAAATTTCATACTTGATTTCCCCCCCCTCAAGTTTCTGTGGCTAGTCTGAGCAAGGAAGCAGAATGCAGAATACTTACTATTTCCTTAGCCGAGAGGAAGCTGTAGATCTGAAGGGTTTGGCTGGGGCAATGGCGACCCTGACCTTCTTCACAGATGCTTCGCTTTTCAGTGCTCTTTGAACAGTACTGGGATCGTCTTTGTCTTGCTTTATGGCCTTCCTCCCGAGTCCTGGTTCTGTGTCTGCGGAAAGAAGAACAAGCCATGAGGAATTATTAGTATATTATTGATTTCTATTGCAGCAGTGCCCACAGCGTCCCATCTTCTGCGTAGGGAGGCCGTTCTCCCAGTTATAAACTGGACAGTTCTCTTTTTGTGTGGTTTGTCCCCCATCTGGGCCTGAGATGAAATCGGACATGGTTTTGTCCTGTACTGGACAGAGGATACCTTTTTACAAATGCACCACTTTACCCCTGCTTGTATGATCTGGGACACATAGCACATGCAAGGTCACAGCAAGGGGTTGAGGTGCTGTGCACTGCAGGAGGGCACCTCCCTGCCTGTGTGGCATGACCTTGAATGCACCATGTGTGCAAGATGATGCTGATGGGGACGGGGCAGAGCAGCTTGCTCTTAAAGAGGTGTCCCCGCCATTCCCAGAAGTACTGGATGCCTTGTGAGTGGCCATCCTATCTGCTGATGCCACATGTCAAGTGCAAGTGACTCCTGGGCAGACAGCCAATACAAGGCTTAGGGAGGCTGTGTGGGCTAGTGGATACAGGACTGGAACAAGACTCAGGAGATCAGAGTTCCATTCCTGACTCAGCCGCTGGCCTGCTGGGTGACCTTAGGCAAGTCACTTCCCCTCCCTGTGCCTCAGTTTCCCCATCTGTAAAACGAAGATAACAATGCTTACCTCCTCCATAAAGTGCTTTGAGATCTACTGACTGAGGTGCTCTGTAAGAGCTAGGGGTTGTTATGTGTGCACTGCACAGAGGTGAATTTGACCCTAATGATTGCTACCTTGAGGCAGGTGATGCTATGGCTGGCCATTGGAATTTGAAAGAAAAGGTGGATACTGACTCCTATTCCTATATTGTGAAACTGGGTGACTCGTGATGAGTTTGGACCCTGATTCAAAAGCTCTGAACTTTGGAAAGCTTCAGAATCCAAACCTGGATTCAGATTAAAGTTTTTTACTTGGTAACAGCCTGAGTGCAAACCTTGTTTCCAAATCTCCGTGCTCTTTAGCAGGAGAGACGAAATCTGGATCTAACTTTTGTGGCTGGTCCCCATCTCTGTTTGGAGGTGGCCTAAAACCCAAGGTGATGTGTCTTTGAGAGAATGCGGCCCTATTCGTCTGCTTGAATGCACTCTGATTATATTGTCCTCACACGGCATTCCCACCTCTGGCGATCAACAACGCTTCACATGTTGCCGCCGCCACATTTCTTAAAAGATCTTTTCTTTGTTTTTAAAGTTAAGTGTTTGTGAAACTGACTTCGACGAAGTCTAGTGTGATTATGTATTGCACAAACTACCTTCACACAGCTTTTCCATTGCTCAGCAGCCCTGGCATATACCACCACCTTCTCCCCCAGCCCAAAGCAGAGATGGCGAGTCATGTCACAGTGGGCAGCTGTTTAGTAACAACGGCAAACAGAGTCACCGGCGATGAGATTCACCCATGTGCCAAGATCTAGTTTAAGGCTTAAGTGAGAGTTCAGTTGCGCATAGGCCTTGGGCTGGTCATGTGCCTACAGGGCACTGTCACCCTGGGAAATGAGGATGATGTTAAACTACCTCCCTTGGGAGAGGCATCGGCAACAGGGATTGAACCAGGCACCTTTGGATCTAAAAGCATGAGCCTCTACTACTTGGGCTAAAAAGACCCCCTCTACTACTCAAGGTGGTAGCAGACTCGGACCCAGCCTCCGCTAAGGAGGACAGTGAGCCCGTTCAACTGATTTCGGCTGGGCCCGAGCTAGTTGTGAGCTAGGCAAAAAGGTCAACTCAGCAAATAGAAACATTACCTGCTTTGGCAGCTCGAGGAGAGGGAATCGCAGCTCTCGGAGCGAGAGTGAGAGTGGCGGTGGCGATGGCGCTGGGATTTTCGTGGTCGGCTTCGAGAGCTTTGGAAAGCAGAAAGGAAACTGTTCATTAATCTAGCAGACAAAGACGTGCCGAGATCCAGCAGATGGAAGCTGAAGTGGGCAACATCTAAAAAGGAAATAAGGTGCCCATTTTTCTAGTGAGGGTAATTAGCCATTGTTTGGGGTTTATAGCTCAACACCAGGTGCCTTTCCAAGAGAGAGGCTGTGGTTCAACCACAAGCCACAGAGCTCGCTGCAGGAATCCCTGGGTGGAGTTCTAGTGCCTGTGCTGCGCAGGAGGTCAGACTATATGACTATAACGAGCCCTTCTTGCCTTACAACGTATGAATCTATGTCTGAATCTATGCATCTGCCAGGAAGAGCACATCTGATCAGCCAACATCCTTTGGGCAAGCTCTCCACAAACTACTCTGCAGGCTGGGATCTCCTTATTTTTGGGCCTCTTTGTAAGCTAGGAGGATGTTCCATCAGGCAGGTCATACCAAAGGAAACGCTCAAGGTTAGTTCCACATCCCTTTCCATAGGGTGGGTATATTAATAAATAGAAGACGCAACAGGCACTCAAATTAATAAAAAATACATGGTAGTGGACACCTTTCCTGCTTCCTCCAGCTGGGAAGCAGAGGCACATTTTTGCCCCCCAGGTAGTCTTTTCTTGGCTACTGTAGAGACCTCTTACAGTGGGGTTTCCCTGACTCTAGGTCACTCCTATGTGCTGCCCCTGCTTAGGAGGCAGGAAGCATTAGATCTAGCTTCTTGTACAGCATGTGCTAGCTCCTAGTCATGTGCCCAGTGACCACCCACTTTTAAAGGGACAGGTGCACAGGGACACATGCATGTAACCCAACATCCAGTGGCGTGTTAAACTTTCCCTTCACAGCAGCTACAATTGATTGTAGTTTCTTGTCTGCCACTAGGGTGGCGCTCTATCGTGTGAAAGGCAGGGAGCTTTTGGTGGCAGGCTATCAGCTTTAGCGTTTGTTCCCTTCTGAGGCTGGTCAGAGCCCAGAGTTGGTGACATTTTAGATATTTGTAAAGCCTGGACTTTTAGCCAGGAGAGGGCAAGTGCCAGCTAATGGAGATAGTGATTTGTTAGCTGGGAGGGGCTGGTTAGCATGAGGGATGGGCCATGGCCTAATTTTGGGGCTTTGTTATATGGCCACTTGCACTGTTTTATTTAAAAATGCTGGATTGCTGCCCACGTGTCACATGACTGGAGTGTAATAAATCAACATATAATAAACTCAATAGACCATCTGCTTGAGAATTACATTTCCCCAATATAAAACAATACCTCGCCTAGAGCAGATTGAACATTGCAAAAGCTGTTGGTGACCATTTACGCAAACTCCCATTGGCTATTTGGTTTGACCATTTTTGTATCCTTTTATTATTTGCTCTGTGCTAATTTTGGCCAGTTTGACAGGTTTGGGTTTTTTTCTTGCAGGAATGTTGGCGGAGTGTTGCCAACTCTTGTGATTTCATCACAACTCTCACAATATTTGTTGTTTTTCTTAAAGCCCCTGTTCCTGGAGGCATGTAATTTGGTGAGAAACTCAGCTGTTATTTAAAAACCTTTCTAGCCTTCATGACAGCAGAGAAAAGCTTGGAAATGTGACCCAACTGCAACCTTAAAACCTCAAACATCAAATGGCAACCAGGAAGAACCCCACATTTATCATTGTATTTAAAAATCCCCCCATTTTAAGCCAATCATGATTTTTGGGGTTTGGTTCATGACTTCTGAATGCTTGGAGTTGGCAGAAGCAAACATCTGTCCCTTGCACAAAGAACTGTATCTGTGCCTTCAGGGGAAAACAAGAATATTTGCTCTTCATCATTTACTATCCTTCTTAACCTTGCATTTCAAACTTTTGCTATCCAAACAGGGTGAGGAAATGATACCCTCTGATTTAGGTGACCGGTCATACACTGCAAGTAATGAAGCTCCAACACAAACATTTCCTCCTCTGTTCCATGAAAGAGTAGCCAGCTGTGCTCTTGCAGGGAAAGGCCCAGTGCAGATTGGCTCAAACCAGAGACACTCTAGCAATCCCGATCAAAACCCAGCTCCAAGACATCAGAGTCTGTCCTGGCAACAGCTGCTGCCTTGAAATCACAGCTTCCTTCACCGGATTTATTTCTCCCTCGCCCTCACTAGTGCCAGGTTCTGCCACACTTATAAGGGGCATCTTATACCATGAGTGGCCTTGCTGGGCTCAATGTAGTATTAGATAAGGCAGGAGTTAAAGGAATTGGGGGAGCACTACACCCCTTTTGTGCTGCATACAAGGTGCTCTTCCTTTTGGCTGCTGTGAAGAGAGCTCTCCTGAGTCAGGGTGTTGCAACATGGTCCTAAGGGAGTGAAAGCACCGAGAGCAGCACCCTGACTGCGTCACAGATTAAATGCACCACAGGCTGGCTTGTGATCATTCCCCTCAGCCTCTCCTGCCCTGAGATGAAGTGGTGTGTCTCAGATTTAGGGCTCGTTTTTGGTCGGTGCAGTGCAATGCTGGTCAGGTTTCTTCTCAGCCTCCGCTCCTCCAAAACTGTGCTGAACCCTTTGCAGGAGTTAGGATGTCCTTTAAAGACTGAGGTAGCATCCCAGCTGCATTAGGACACATTAACAAAATGTCCCTCTGCTCTGTGAAACTTCTCTTGCTTTTCACTGCATCTGGGGCCACACGTTGAAAGAAGGGTCCCAAGTTGTGGGTGCAAATTACACGGACTGCGTACACTATATGTGCAAATGAACACTTGTACATCCAAGCCACCCTTTCCATGCCCAATTGCCTGCAGGTCCTTGTATCCATAATTACCCCATGTACATGGGCATGTATTTTGCCAGAGCTGGACAGAGGCATGTGTGGAGCTAACAGCATCAGAGCATCTGGCTGCTTTTGAGATCCTTTATCCTACAGCATGGAGACAATTTGATCATTGGGCTTTCCATGGGCCAAGATTCCTTCTGACTCAACTGGCCATCTCTCGGTGGTGCTGTACATTCAATTTTCAACAAGCACCCAGAAAGACCAAGTACTAGCTGTGTGTTTTGCAACGCCACTTAGCAACACTTTGAAATGGCAGCCCCTGAGGCTCTTGTCTTTACACTCTAGAAAGAGTTGATCAGAGAAAAGGGACAAACGTTTGACAAAGTTTTTTGGATATTTTCCTCCCCTCCTGCAGCACTTGAAGTTTTTCAATTTTCAAAATTGGAAATGTCCAAATTTGAAAAATGCCGAGCAGCTCCAATTCAAATCCTGTCTGTAAAGGACAAAAGCATCACTTGTTTCAGCTGGAAAATAAGCATGTGATTTCAGAATGCAACAGGAGTTTACTAGGGTGGATACCCAACTGTGGCTAACACCGTACAATGCCAAAGAACAGTTTTCTGGTACCAAAACCTCCCCACATCCACGACTCTGAAAGGGACAGTTCAACAAAGACATGTTGGATAGTTCGGTACATCTCTACTTACTGTTTTTTGTGTTTTCTTTCTTCCTTCCTTTTACTTTTTGGGCTTGAGGAACTAAATAAGAAACAGCTAATTAACTGGAAGATTTCCGTTCTAGGAAGCCAAACAACCAACCTAACAGTGCATTGAATCTCAGACGTCACCAGCATGTTTTGTTCACCATACACGTGAAGGAGCACAACTCCATTCACACTGAATGACGGGGGCTGACTTCTCCTGCTAGAATCAATCCGGTCCGTTGTGTTTAAGTGAAAACACATACTGTGTTATGAATAAGGTTAAGGTTTCGTCATGGCTATTTTCAGTAAAAATCAGGGAGAGGTCATGGGCCATAAACAAAAATTCACGGAAGCCATGACCGCTCCCTGACTTTTACTGAAAATAGCTACCTATGACAAAATGGGGCTGACCGGAGGTGAGGAGATGGGATGAGAGCAACAGGGCAGGGCTTCCCCAGCTGCCTTTAGAGGCTAGGAGCTGAGGGCCAGGGCTGGGAGCTCTGGGTCTGCGGCCCCCCACCGCCCTGTGAGGTGTGCATCAGCTTGGAGCTCTGGGGCTCCCCCGCCACCCATGTTGGCTCGGAGTTCCAGGTCTCACCTTCCCCCCACTGCCGCCTGCGGGGGGGAGGAGCCATCAGCTGACAGCGCTTGCCCTGCCCCTCAGGTGAAGCAGAAAATGTCACAGAGATTGCAGGAAGTCATGGACTCCGTGACCTCCGTGACATCATCTTATCCTTAATTATGAACCCCAGACAAAGGGATCAATCATCCCAGCTGCCTTTTAGGTTTCTATAGGGAAGCTGGATCAAAAATATATATTGAATATACATATACTGGTATCAGTGGAGTTACACTAGCGTAAATCTGGAATAAAGCAGTCCATAGAGCCGCAGACGTCAATGAGAGGGAGCACAATGAGCATCCTGCACAAGGTCCTTTAGATGATAGATTCTCTTCACAGTGTATATTTGCTTGCAAATTACACCATAAGAGAAATGCAGTTTCAGAATGCAGGCCAAGCCACCACAGATCTGCCTCTAGAAAGAGGCGTCATACTTTACTTTAAAATTCAGCTCTCTCAAACTGCATCTTTCCCCACAAAAAAACTAGAAGTGGTCTTGGGAACACAAATTTTTCCATTAAAATATACATTCTGGGACCTTTAATTACAATCAGGAGTAAGCCCCAGCACAGTGGGAAAATGACATTAGATGCTAGTTTGTTCAGTTGTGAGTTTAACCCCCAAGTCTGTAAGTTTAGGAACGAGTTTCCATCCAGCCTTTAAGCTGTTGAGCAATCAGAGTAAGAACTTTAAACTAGCAGCATAGTAGGAGGGAGGCTGGCTTCCTCTCACTGATACTGGACCCTCACAACTAGCAAGGTTGCAAATGATGTCTGGTTTTGACAGTGCTGTGGTCCCCAGGGGCAAATTAAAACCCAGGAGCTACAGGAATGCTTCAAAGCCAGGATCCATAAAGGGAAAGCTGTCAGGCCCTTTGCTGTAACAGCACAGCAGGACACCACTGCAGAAAAACCTTCCAAATGTCCTTGCGCACAGGAAGGCAAAAATAACACTCTGGGAATGTCTGACTCCTACACTGATCCCTTTAAGTCTATGTGCTCTTCCTTTCACTATTTACCTGCCCAAGGAAGGATGAACCTAGATATAAATATGCATTCCAGGAGCTGGATTTAGTGTACGGCCTGTGCTTGCATATGCAGGCAGAAAGTTCACCAGGGGTAGAATTCACCCGTGTACAGAAGGACCAGCATGAGACCCAAGCACCACACAGGTCAAGCCTCACATCCAGTTGAATTCTACCCCAATGGAAGAGGCTGAGATGGTACAATGCAGCTGTTACCCGAGATGCTCTGGGATTGGAGGGGAGCCTAGGGATTTCATAAGCACTGCAAGGTACGCTGTCCTGCAGCAGCACTAGTGAATTTGGATGTCCCTAGGATCTGAGGGTGTTTCCCAGGACCTTGGGTGGGCAGAATTAACCCATACTTCTGAGATGGGTGGCAAAGCTTTCAGAGCCCTTACCTGTGTCTTCTCTTCTTTGAAGATAACCTGCAAGAAGCAAATATATAAACTGAATGTAGATCTCACTGTGGAACCAACACACACTGCTGCATTTGTGCAGAGACAGCCCCCTTTCAGACTAGCTTCCTCACATAGACAGTGGAAAGGTGTTAAAATAGCTAAGAGAATAATCCACCTAGCAAGGACCTTTCAATAGACTTCAGCTGCCATTTAGCCATCTAAGGGTATGGCTGTATTGTGAGCCGGGCATGTGCTTCCCATCTGGGGTGACACCCCCACGCTAGCTCTGACTGAGCCAGTGTGCTAAGAATCGTATAGCTGGGGCAGCACGAGTGCAGGGAGGAGCTAGCTTCCCTGTGTATGTACCTATCTGAGATGCTAGTTATGTCCTCAGGCTGCTAGCCCCTCCCACTGCTTGGGCTGCTGCAGCTATGCGCTATCTTTAGTGCACCAGCCCAATCAGAGCTAGCGTGGGTATACCTATCTCCCCAGACTGGGAATTGCACTCCCAGTCCAAAGTGAGTGTAGACACGCCCTACTTGCCAGCCTTCCCAAGACAGCTGATCGGGCCCGGAATAGAACCCTTGGAAATGCCTGTAAGTGTCGCAATGGGAGCTGTTGCATGCTGAGTGCTCTGAATATCTAGGCCCCATTTGTGGGTGCTGGGCACTTGCCAATCTGGCCCTGCGGGTAAGAGCTCTGTTGGGCTGGGCCTATTTATTCCTCTGATTGGTTTCATTTTCCCTGCTGGCGCTAATGAAGCCCTGCAGCTTATTTGGCCTTGCGGGGTAGAGATGAGCCTGCCCAAGGAATTGCTGTAATCCATCTGTACTGGGCAGGCAGACAGCAAGGCCTGGTCTACCTGTTTTCTCTTTATTTTGGGCCACGTCACTGGCCATGGGTTAAACGAGAGACAGAGTGTGTGAGTGCGTGTGTGACAGAGAGAGACCTGGCAGGGCCCTGAGGGAACATAATCCCCCCCACGACCCCGCGCCGGGGTGGAGAATCAGCACAGGTGCTCCGCCAATGCCGGGTGAAGGGTCCAGGACAGAGGTGCAAGCAGTAGTGCGCTGCAGTACACAGAGGGCATGTGTCCCTCTGCACTGCCTCTCTGAATCCCGAGCCTGGTGATTTCTCACTCCCTCGCGCATGACAAGGGTAGTGGAGGAGGGCAGGATTCAGACCGATGCAGTGGTCAGGACTTGCATTCTAGATGAGTTGACTCGACATGCATGCCCAACACGCCACTAAATACTACTGGTGTTTGTGGGCCCGAGTCTGATCTCCATGGCGCTGGTGTAAATCAGGAGCATCTTCTGCAACGTCAGTGGGTCTGGCTCCTCATTGCTTTGCATCTGGTGCCATAATTTACACCTCTGGAAAGTGCATCTGAAAGGCTGCCTGCTGCTCTGCACAGGGGATGGATTAGCCCCACCATGCACAGGGATGTATGGCTACACCAATGCAAAGCAGCGGACAATTGACTGGCCCGTGATTGCTGGTGCAGGGTAGAATCTAGGGTGGAATACTACTTGGAGTGAAGTGCGCTGGAAGAGTTTTCTCTCTCTGCTTTATTCTGTCCCACTCTCCTTCTGCCTGAGTATCAGGCTTAGTTTTTAGCCTTTCTTTTTTGTACCTTTGTAAGACTGTTCTGTCTTGTTGGTTCAATAAATTATAAATACATGAACTTTACAAGGAAGATAGTGCCCATTCTTCTCAGCAAATATTGGTTTAGTGGTTGGAAGAAGAAATTGGAATGTTTGATATTTAAAAATTTAATCATGTTTTTTACATTAGAGATGGGCCTGATCCAGCAGATTTGGGGCTAGATCTAGCTCAGAGCTGGTCACCTGTTTTGGAAGCATTCGGACCTGGGGGTACATGCAACCTGGGATGTTCAGATCTAGATGTGCACCTGAGCGGTTATATATATTCGGGCTGGCTGAGGGAGGGCTGAGTTTGGGATATGGGATCTCTGTTTGAACCTATCACGGGTTCAAATATTTGGGTTCTTTTGAGGCTCATTGAGCAAGTAATAAAGCAGGATGGAAACTGGGTGACAGACTCTGCCACTGGGTGCTGGCACTACCTAGTGTCAAAGAGAACTAGCCCCATGGGAAACTCAGTGGTTTGGGCTCAGAGGGACGCTATAACCATTTGTTTGATTTTGGTCAGCTAGCCATCCCTCCGATTTCTAGAGCCCCCATCCCCATGACATCAGAGTGCTGCCTCATGCACATTTGCCCCTCCTTGGTGACACTTGGACAGGCATTGGAACTGTACGTCACCAGGGAGGCTGAGTGGGCCTGTGGAGGCTGGCCGCAGCTGCTTCATCCCACTACGTTTCAGCACAATTTAAGCTTCCATTTAAAAAGTGGGGAAAAAAACTCAACGGCTGTGACAAAACCTGATCCAGGGCTGCACAGACAGAAGCAATCGCTTGGTGAGAGATGCGAACAGCACACGCGTTAACGTTGAAACCTCTGGAGAAAAAAGTTCAATGACGCCCGCCCCTGCACTGTCTGCAAGGGGAGAGCTTGAAGCCTCCCTGACTCTGGCACAAACCTTTGGGAAAGCCCAGGCATTGCTAGTGCCCCTGCAGGGTGGGGTGATAAGGGTGTCCGAGATCCCACTGCAGCGGGAGCTACCTGGGCCAGGCAGGATCCCTCCCAGGGGCTCCCATGCTCCACTTAAGTCCCAGTTAAGCCCAGGATTAAGTGGGAGTTAAGGAGCTCATAGGCTTCGCACTGGCCTTCCTCACAGGGGTGCACGTTGCCCAGACAGTGGGGCCGAGCAGAATGGACCTTTACCTCTCCGAGACCTTCTAACTAATCCCACCCAGCTGTGCTCAAAAGCCTAGTGTTCCAGTGTCTGGGGAGGAGTTTTGGGAGAGTACCTGTTCCTTTTTCGTTTCTTTGAGCTTTTCTTCTTCTTCTTCTTCTTCTTCACAGGCGAGGGGCTATACGATGGAGACCTGGGGAACAGTTACAACACGTTACTTACGGGTGCATGGAGCTCCGAGCCGGAGGAGTCTGTCTGGCTGGGGTGTGTCTGGGGACACAGGCGTTTAACATACTAGCCTTTCACCCCAGAGACCTGCATTCAATAATTCCTTGCTTAGGAGACATGCAACAGCTCATTCCCTCCCTAGCAGGTGTTGTTTCCATCAGGGAAGATCCCTGCATTTGCCACGGTTGCAGGGGAGGCCAGAGGACTGGCATCGCAGGGGTAGCCGCAGGTTCGGGTTGTGCTGTGCTGGAATCAGAGAAGGTTGCCAAACCTGCTGCAGCAGGTCCTGGGTACCCACACCCCATCCTGGCCCGACAGAAAGGCTGCTGACATTTGTGCTCAAGCTCCAGCAATGTGTGGTGGGGGTATACGTGGCTCAGTGCTGACTGGGGGTGCTGTGCTAAGAACCTAAAGAACATAACACTCCCTGCAGTCACTGCATTGCCCCCTCTCCCAAGGACTCAGAGTATCTCCCTCTCTGTCACAGCCCTGGCTGCTGCATGTACATGATCAATCCCTGCTTCCTTCTCTAATGCATACACCCATTCTTGCTCTCTTTCCCCTCAATACGAGTCTGACCCTAACACTGCCCCAGCTGGCACGGCAGTTTGCAGAGGAGATGGTCACATACTGTCTGCTGAGCCCTGCAATGTGCTGGTAGGGAGCCAGGACCCTGGTCTGGATGGAGTTCAGGACTAGCCGGCTGGGGATGCGGAGGGGGAGTGGGTGAAGGTTAAAGTGCATTAATAGACCTAGCTCATATAGCATCTGACGGGAGCAGGCTTGGATCCAGGCACTGGCCTTTCCCTGGGTCCCAATGTCCAAAAAACCATAGAAATGCAGGGCTGGAAGGGACCTTCAGAGACCATCTAGTCTAGCCCCTGCACTGAGGCTGGATCAACTAAACCTGGACCTTCCCTGACAGGTGTTTGTCCAACCTGTTCTTAAAAACCTCTAACCTCTCCTATTAGCTAACCTAAATCTTCCCTGCTCCAGATTAAGCCTTCTTGTCCTACTGTCAGTGGACCTGGAGAACAGACGATCACCATTCTCTTTGTAACAGCCCTTAACATATTTGAAGACTTATCAGGTAGCCTCAGTCGTCTTTTCTCAAGACTAAACGGGCCCAGTTTTTTAACCCTTTCCTCACAGGTCAGGTTTTCTAAACCTTTTATCATTTCTGTTGCTCTCCCCTGGACACTCTCCAGTGTGCCCGTATCTTTCCTAAAGACTGGTGCCCAGAAGTGGACACAGCACTCCAGCTGAGACCTCACCAGTGCTGAGTACAGCAGGACAGTTACCTCCCATGTCTTAACATACGACACCCCATTAACACGATATTCGCTTTTTTGGCAACTGCACCACATCGTTGACTCTCATTTAATCTGTGAACCATTCTAACCTCCAGATCCTTTCCAGCAGCACTCCTGCCTATCCAGTTAGTCTCCATTTGTAATTGTGCACTTGATTGTCCTTCCCCAAGTGTCGTACTTTGCACTTGTCTTTACTGAATTTCATCTTGTTGATGTAGAGCAATTTTCCAATTTGTCAAGGTAATTTTGACTTCTAATCTTATCCTCCAAAGAGTTTGCCACCCCTCTCATCTTGGTGCCATCTGCAGACTGTATAAGCACACTCTCCATGCCATTATCCACGTCATTAATGAAAATGTTGAATATCACTGGACCCAGGACTGATTCGCTTGGGAACCAACAGCGAACCATTGGTAGCTACTCCTTGAGCACGGTCTTTCAACCGATTGTGCACCCACTTTATAGTCATTTAATCTAGAGCACATTGGCCTACTTTGCTATAGACATAGATGGTCAGAGAATGAATGATTCTGAAAGGCAGATTTATTTTTTCACAGCTTTCCCTGGCTTTGTTTTTTTTTTAAATCAGGGG
The DNA here is from genome assembly GCA_007922155.1 of Mesoclemmys tuberculata. Taxonomy (NCBI): domain Eukaryota; kingdom Metazoa; phylum Chordata; order Testudines; family Chelidae; genus Mesoclemmys; species Mesoclemmys tuberculata. Next base: position 3,240,299 of record ML675638.1, read on the forward strand.
ACTCTTCCCCTCTGGCAATATGTTGAAATGCAAACCCTGGCTCTGGATATCTGCCTGATTTGATTGCAATGAAGACATCAAATTTATTTCAGCAGGTGTTACTGCAGCTGACTGTGCTGGGTGGAATTTCTGAGCAAGGCTGCTGGAGCTGTGACAGCTTTGCACTGCTGCCACCTCCTGGCACTGATTTTTCACACACTGCTTAACCCTGAGCTTTAAGTCCTGGCAGCACAGCTCTGCCCTGTAGTTGCTGGCTTAAGGTTATGGGTCTGAGTCCTGCTGGGATAAGATCAAGATGTTCAGACACTCCAGTGATGGGTATGGTAGAATAGAACAGAACATATACATGAAGTCCTGCTGAAAGCAACGTGAGACTGGGTGGGCAAAAATGCAGGGGCAGTAAGTTTCATTTGCAATCTGTTCTCAGTTTTCAGAAACTTTCTGGACTATTCAGAATAAAAGCAAAGAGACCTGTGCCACCCTTCAAGAACCAGAGACACTAAGTCCAAGGTCCACAGAGACATTTAAGGCTCCTGACTTCCATTGAAATCAATGGATGTTAGAAGCCTACATGATCTTTGTGGGTTTGGGCCTAAAGCCATATCAGGGTGTCTAGTGCAGAATCGGGCCCTCTGATCCATTTCCCAGTTCAGTTTTAACAGTCCCAAGTGATGGGTCTTCCCCTGTTTTCTCTTATGGAGGCTATTCCATGATGGCTTAACAAATTTCACTGTCAGGAAGTTTAACTTGATATTCAGTTTTTTTTCCTTCTCTTTATTTCACTCTATTGCTCCTAGTTATACCTCCTGGAACCAAGCTAAATAATTCCTTCCTTCCTAATTGCAAACAGTCTTTCTCATAGGATCACATGCTGTCACAGCTGTCACCTAGCCTGGGAGATATTTTTCCTTTGTCTGGGCTCTGAGCAGCCGCTGGTCTGTGAGATTTTCCCCTCTCTAAACTCACCTCCTCCTCCTCTTATGTGTGGATTTCTTTTTCTTTTTCTTCCCCCTGGGTGGGGGTGGTGGCATGTATTCCTCATCGCATGAGGGGCTGCTTGAGAGAAAAAAGGACAATGAGTTGACCCATGTCAATCAATGTTATTTTCATCAATTTCCCCAATTCCCAGATATTGGGGATATGAGGGATATTTTCTGAATCTTCTTGCTGTACCGTGAAAGATTGGGTTTCATGGCAGATCTATAATGCAGGATAAATGCTTAATTACCATGCCATGAGTAATTGGGTCATGCTTTAAATTAACTGTCTCCTCTCAGGATTTAATGTACATATAATGAGACCGTACTGCATGTTACTCACATGCCAGTTGATTATTTAAAACATATTTATCGAGGTTAACAGCGCCGTAACAGATTTATAAGTTTTCATACCCTCAGTAAATATGTTTTAAATAATTAATTGGCATTTAATTCGCATACAATAATTATGGCAACTAGATGAATTTCTCTAAATTTAATAAGAGAGTTAATGTATGTTAAACAGCAATTGATTACAAAAAACATTTGCTGAGGTGTTACAGTAGTGTAATGAGATATATCTCTTTTACACAGTTGTTAAACCTAAAAAAAAATACACAGGAACAATATTTTTTGAAGTTTTGGAACATACAGTGCATAATCTCATTATGTTTAAATAAATTGCAAATACGGTAGTTACATGAATTTAGGGCATTAGTTTAAAATGTGACAGTTCATTTGTCGCTATCCGGTAACCAAACCAAACATTCATAGGCAAGAAGGAAGTGTTGTCTAGTGGGTAAAGCAAGATAATGAGTCAGGATCCCTGGTCTGTATTCCTGGCTTGGTCGCTGAACCCAGTGACATCCTGGCCCAGTCACCCAGGGTGGGATTTTCAACTCACTCAGTGATGGTGGAAGCACAGCTCAGCACTTCTGGAAATTCCATACACCAAAGGGCTGATTTTCAGAAGTGCTGAGCACCCACAAAGGTCAACTGGACTTGTAGATGCTTACGACCATTGAAAGTTAAGTTGGAGTGTCTCTGGTTTGGGAACCCCAAAATGAAGGCATTCAAAATTAGTGGACATGTTTGAAAATGTAGACTTGCACGCTCCTGTGCCTCCGTTTCCCCATTTGTAAAATGAGAGACAACACCTTTGTTAAAGGGATGCTGTGAGACTTAGTTACTATTTGGAAAGTGCTTTGAGATCCTCAGATTCAGAAACCAGACTAGAATAGGAGCTAGAGAAAGGACAAGTATTATTAACAAAGTCTTAATACATGGAAATCATCAGAGCATGGAGATATTTAAAATGACAAAGCTGCAGAGAGGGGGAGGAGCCGTTTTGCAGATGTCACTGATTTACATTCAGGGCTTTCACTGCACTTTACAGGGTAGAATTGGTCTTATCTAGGCCTTAAATTACTACCAAAATGCTGCTACCATAAAAAGCCAATTGTTTAGTGCTTTTAATACACTTTTTTATTGACCTACAAAACTAAACATGATGCTAATGTTTTGGTCGTGAGCCATGAATAACTGAACAGCAAAGTATTTTTGGAACGTGTAAAGAAAATCTCCTTCATTGCCTGGGCTCAGGTGGTAAACGTCTCTGTAACAAACAGAATGCCCCTCCCTCTCTGGCCCCGGAGTTACTTATCTGCTCGCTAGTTTATAATGAAAACAGACCTCATCATGAATATATACCCTGAAGTGCCGGCCAGCTCAAGAGAGCAGCAATCTTCTAGTTACATAGCAACCTGGATCCAGAATATCACCACTTCAAGGAGGCCAGCTTCTGTCACCATTACTCATGACTTAGAAGCACCTTGTTCCATGAGAGGAAGGATGGCCTTATGGTTAAGACACAGCCCTGTGCCTCAGAAGATCTGCGTTCAATTCCTCGTTTTGCCTGGGTGACCATGGGAAAGTCCAATCAGGTCCAGAGCCTCAAAGATATTTACATGTCTAACTCCCCAGCCACCTAACTACCTTTGAAGATCTGGTCTTAATCTCTCTGGGCCTCAGCTCCGCATCTGAAAAATGGGGATAATATCCCCCATTCCCCACCATTTCTTCTCTGTTTTGATTATAAATTCTTCAAGTCAGGGGCTGCCTTTCGCCATTTGTTTGTGATCTTTGATGGGGCTCCAGGCACCAATATAAATAATAGTCGTATTTATTTCAGTGGTTCTATTTGCACAGTAAGGAACCACTCAACATGTGTAAAAACAACACAGTCTAGGCCTAAACTACTACAACAATAGCAAGCCAAGTCCAGGCTAACCCCAAATTCTGATGGAGGCCAGACAATACAATCCTTCCAATTTACTCTTGCTTTATGTCATTTTGCCAGGGCCCCAATACCCCAATGCAGCCACATCTGTGGTGATGTGTGGCAAATGTTGAACAGCACATAGCACACCACACAATTTAGAACAGCAAGTGAAGGCTGCCACATTCACTGCAGAGGAATTTAATGCCTCTGCCCTTGTGACAAATTCCCTTGGGTACTGGATAACTGCAAATTGCCAGAACATAAGAATGGCCACACTGGGTCAAACTAATGGTCCATCTAGCCCAGTATCCTGGCTTCTGACAGTGGTCAATGCCAGATGCTTCAGAGGGACTGAATATAACAGGTAACCATCTAGTGATCCATCCCGCCAGCCATTCCCAGCTTCTGGGAAACAGCAATCCCTGTCAGTCCTGACTAATAGCCATTGATGGAACTAGCCTCCATGAATTTATCTAGTTCTTCTTTGAACCCCTTTATAGTTTTGGCCTTCACAACATCCTCCAGCAAGGAGTTCCACAGAGTGACTGTGCGTTGTGTGAAAAAATACTTCCTTTTGTTTGTTTTAAACCTGCTACCCATTCTTTTCATTTAGTGACCCCTACTTCTTAGGTTATGAGCAGTAAATAACACTTCCTCACTGACTTTCTCCATGCCAGTCATGATTTTATAGACCTCTATCATATCATAAATGATAGGTTACATACCACAGGGCCCATCACCTGGAAGGCGACATCTTCAAGGACACACTGCGTTCCACCTCCATGCTTGCAGTATTTGGTGTAATGCCGCTCTTCAGAGAATGGCGCTTGTTATTTATGAAGTAGAAGGACAAAGATCCCCCCGCCCTGAAGAGCCTGCAGCCCAGACAGCAAACACAACACGCTCTGCGAGACCCAGGGCAGTTGTGTTGGTGTGAGTTGGCAATTTTGGCTTGAGTAGAAGGAGACTGTTCGGGGATGTGCCTGCCTCGCAATGCCACCTGCTGGCAAAGCCTGGCTCTGCGGAGGCCTGTTTCAGGCTCCCCTTCTCTTAGGGCTCTTAAACTCCACAGAGCCTCCCCCCAGGGGCTGGTTCAATAAGAGTCAGTTCAAACAGTCCTCAAATAAAATCCAGCCAGCCCCAGCACACGAATGCTCATGCTCAGCCCTATCATCTTTAGCTCCCCCTGGAACTCTTCTGGCCCAGCCAGCTCCTCACCAAGTGCCCCTCCCAGCCCTTCCTCAGCACCTCTCTGGTTCACAGAGGTCAGCAGGCAAATCCTCTGCTGCTCTCTTTGCCCTCTCCTGGTTACTCAAGGTCTCCAGCTTTCTGCAGCCTCTGTCAGAGCTTCCTCCTCCGCCTCCTCTAGCTGCAGCAGGTGCCACCGACGCCTCACGGCCTTAGGCCAAGAGAGGTCAGTGAGAAGCCAGCCATCTCAGGCTGCTGCCTGTCTCCCCATTTATAAGGCCCAGGTGCCTTGAGCACAACTGGGCAGAAATTAGGTAACTCAGTCACAGATGAACTGACACCCCCGCTCACTTTTAAAGGGGCCAGGTATCTGTGAGAGAGACCATGTGAAGGGAGGCTCTGAAGGAGAATCTCTAAGGTTGCTTTCCTCCTGGCCATGGTTTGGTTGCCTGCCTTAGGTGCCCTTCATCCATTGTTACAAAAAAACCTGAGAAACAACAGGCACCATAAGTCCACGTGAGAGCTCAAATGGCACATTCTGGCTCCTACTCCTAGGCCCTTTTGAGATGTATCAGGTTTCCACCCCGTTCCAAGAAAAATTCTCTCTTTCTACTGTCCTTTTCCAATCCAGTCCCTGGACACTGGGCTTGGTCGATGGATTCCCGATTTACACTGGTGTAATGGGCAGCAGAGTCAGTTCCATTCACTTGAAACCACTGGGTTTTTTCCAGCCTGATTCTAGGTCAGCACGCTGCTTTTTAGAGGCTGCAAGACAAGCTTTTTTTGCCAGATGACCATTGTGTCCCTCTGTTGAATAACAGAAGGGGGGATGGAATCACATTGCCTCCTCTGATTAGCATTTAAATATTTCCTCTCTTTTTTGCTTCTCAAATAATTCAAAGATCCAGTGGAAGATTCATTAGGAGACATGGTACACTGCCTTCTTGGTAATGGTAACGGGCTTGATGGGCCTTTTACCCATGTGAAGGTGAAAGAAGTGTCTTTTTGAGGATTGCTGTCTTTCTTTAAAATCAGACATCTGCCTCAGTGTAGCTACAGAGGGACTTTTTGTCATCATCACAAGCTAATTCCTTCCTGTGCCATATTGCCCTAATTTTGGAAAACAGTGCTCAGATTTCTTTTCTTCCCTAATTTATTTTCCATAAGTTTTTTCCATTCATCTTCCCATTATGTTTTTCCACAGGCCAAGAGCAATCCTACTAGATTTTCAGGGTCAACAAATTATCTGTGATCAAGGAAAACAACAAAACAAAAAACAAAAGTAAGGTGTCCAGAGAGAGCATGGGGTGTGGAGTCATTCTAACATGCTGCATCAGCTCTGCCTCCCAACATGGCAGTTGCGCAGCAGACAGGCAGACGCCTTAGAAGTGGAAAGCTGCAGTATGGTGACATATATACATCCCATCTGTTCCCCTTTCCTGATGTAGATTCATAGATGTGAAGGCCAGAAAGGACCATTGCATCAGCTAGTCTGACCTCCTATACAATCCAGGTCATAGAGTTTCATCGGTCCTCCTGTATCAAGCATCAACTTGCTGGCTTTCCTCCTGCGAGGGTTTTCAAAAGACTCTCACTCCTTCAATGGAAAAAAATCCCTCCATGCTTTATGGCATGAGCCAACCCCTAACTGCCAGTAGTAGGGAAATAACACCCTCTGTGGGCATTATTCCATAGCGGTCTCTGAATGTTTCCTCTGAAACATCAGGCGCTGGTCACTGCTGGAGACAAGATGCTGGGCTAGCTGAAGCATGGCTCCAACCTGCTCTGGCCATTCCTAACATCCCGGCAAAGCTTCCTTGAAATTCAGCTCCCTCATTTGCCACTTGCTTTCCGTGCCGGGCTTTGCTCTCACTTCCCAAGCCCGGATACACTGACTGATCTCAGGGTAAGAAGGCACAAAACTCAACCATCCAAACCATGCCCAGACAGAGGCTGTTTGCTGGGATCTGGGCAGCTCCTCTGGGAGTCACTCCCCAGCAACATGGGCTGGCCCTACGTGTTGGGAAACTGAAGGCATCCAAGCTGCTCTGTTAAGTGGCTACTATTTTTGTGCCCGGACTGGCAAAACCACAGGCCAATGGCCAGAGAAATGTGGGAAGGAAGGTGGTTGAGGTTCTGGGAGGAGACTTCTCTACCAAGGTCTGCACTTTGTAGCTGAGCATCTTGTCCCAGACCCTGCTGAGCTCAGGTGCCCACAAGAGAGATCTACCCACTGCATTAGCAGTCCCACCCCCTGCTACGTTTGGGTTCACGCTGAACATCTCCCATTCTCATAGCGACCCAGCCCAAACATGGCAGCTTGCAAGAGCAGACTTTACCACAGAGCAAGATGGCACGTGGTCCGTAGCCTGCCACTGCCATGGACACGGCACAAGCCTTATTAATGGAACTAGCCCAAGTAGCATCCACGTCTGCTACTCTTTTTGTCAAGCACTGAAAGAGATTTAACCATGCGGTCATAGGCCACTGACTGGTAGGGTGCCCCCGTCTAGAACAACCAATGGCTTGTCCTGGATTGGCAATTCTTCTGTTCCTTCAGGGGAACAGCTGGCTCTGGAGAGGGACTAGAATCACAAACTCAGCAGAAGGGTAGGCACAATCACAAGTATGATCAGTATGTCTTTGGAACAGGTTCTGGGAGGCATTCCCGCTCCCTGAACTTAAACTCTGCCAGGGAAGGGGGAGGGAATCTGAGCAGGGAAAAATTAAGATCCGCCCCTGTTATGAACCTGCAATATCTGAGCAATCTTAGGCTCCCCTTGAAAGCTCTGGCCAGTCAGGAGGGACTAACACACATAGCATCTGCCTTAGCAGTCATGCTGCATTGTTAATATTTGTTATGGTAACACCTAGGGACCTCAGCTGAGATTGGAGCCCCATTGTAGAAAAATAGTGAGAGACGGACCCTACCCCAAGGAGCTTACAGGCTTAGCAGATAGGAGAGAGAAGTATTTCTAGTCCCATTTTACTGATTAGGGACTAAGACACAGAAAGATTAAGTGACTTGCCCAAAGTCAACCGAGTCGGCAGCAGAGATAAGAATTGAACCCAGATCTCCTGAGCCCCAAGTTCAGTGTCTTGTTATAAGATCATCCATCCTCTCTGCTTCCATGACCTTCCATGTATATTTCATGACCTAATTTATTTCAGTAGACACCATAGCTGCTCAACACCTCTGAAAATACAGCTATGCAGTTCTCAGCCCATTCCACTGCCTCCTGACAGCTTATCCAGACACTTTCCAGTCCTGGCACCTCCGTGGCCCAGCGCGCGACAGGAGAACGAACCTCCTCTCAGCCCGATGCAGATTCTTGTAGAGCCCTTCCTGGTTTCTGCAGATCATTTTTTTTTGTCTCTGATGTAGAAACTTTCTCCCTGAGCTGATCTGATCTGAATTGTTTCTGTCTGATTGCAATCAATGTCTAATTAAAAACACACTTTAGATTTCTGTGCTGGCTAGCTTGAAATCTGAAGATGTGAACTGTGCTTTATTTCTCTCTCTGTGTCTGGCCGCTTTAAGCAAATGGCTAGGCTTTAATCCCAGCGCTAATTTAACAGGCAGGGGTTGGAAAGGCTGTTCAAGTCATTTATAAACTTTTGATTCGTTTTGCCCCTTTAAAACCCACACAAGTTAAGGAAGAATTGATAACGTACCTCTGCCCTAACAAGCTCTGCACTGTTGGTCTGTGATCTAGGCACGGGCAGAAGGGAATCTTTTATGGTGAGAGTCTCAACTTCTAGCGCCTCTGTCCACAGTAGGGTTCCGGGATGCTGCCTTCAAAGCACCACTTAACTCAGTTCGAAATGATGGCCATGCACTGCGTGGCTGCATCTTTACTCAAGTTCCCGCTGCAGGCAGCCATTTTGGAAGAGAGGCCCCGGGGCTGCTGCAGGGGTTGGGAGGGGCGCGCAGTGTGGTGGGTGTAGGGGCACTGCAGAAACCCCGCTGCCACAAGGGGAAGAATGAAGCTCCTGGGGTGGGGGCCCAGTCTGCATTAGTGGGACTGAGCGAATACCTAAGAAGCAGTGTGACATCATCGCTATCAGAGTGGAGCAGGAAGCCAGGGTACCAGGGGGAAGCTCTGCCAGATGAGTTAGTGGAGCGACTCGCCTGTTGTAGGCTCTCACCGGCACTTCAATAGAGACTGCGGCAGAGTGGGACTCCCTCAGGGACAGACTCGTGGGGATCCTGCAGGGGGATTAGGAAGATGGCCACGTACATCCCTTCCCACACAACCCCACCCACTGCATGAGCCACTGCTCCCAGGAAGGGCCTCAGCGGCTGGGATCTTACCTGCGGGATCTGTGGCGGGCATACGCTCTGCTGTCCTTTCCTTTCACACAGCCATTGGTGTTGGAGGCCTCCTGGCCTGTGTTTCCACTGGGCTTTTCCAAGCGTCTCTCCTCTGCTGGGCATGACAGGCAGCTTGGCGTCTCGGTGCTGGGCAAAAGACCAGAGAAACAAACAATGAGGGGCTGTTCTCCAGGGAGCGGTGAATGACTACAGCCATTATTCTGTGTGCTACAGTAGTCTTCAGATGTCCCACCTGAGACCAGGGCCCCCTGATGCTAGGCACTGTTGAAACAAGCAGTCAGGGCGTACAGTCAAAATGGTCAAGCAGAGGGTGGGCGAAGGGAAAGAAGTTTCCCATTTAACAGATGGGGAACTGAGGCCTAGGGAGTTGGTGTGAGGTCATCCATTGATTTCAGCACCAAACAAGAGGCCTCTGCTCCCCAGCTCTGTCAGGGAGGTGGTATGAGTGGCTTGAAAGGAGACTTGTGGGAAAGAGGCTGATATGAGCTCTTGGTAGATTGGTGTTTTGTACATATTCATAGGCATCTAGAGCCAGGGGTGGTGGAACTTGAAGGTGGAGGGGTCTAGACCGCCTCCCGTGATGGAAATATTGGAGGGGGTGTGTGTGTTGGATCTACGTTTCTGCCCCTCCCATGTTTTCCGCCCCCACAGTATCTCACAGAGGTGAGAACAGGACCCGGAGGGGAAGGAGCGCTCGTGGTGGCACATAACATCAGGCCAGCAGCAGGTTGGACTCCTTGGCCCAGTGCAGTCCAACCTTCCAGCCATCACGGGTCCTGGTGGAGATACCTGGCCTAGGGGAGGGCCGGGAGCATCTGCATCAGCTGCCAGGGCGGGGTGAGAGATGGGAAGGGCACCAGCTGCAGAGGAGCTTCCATAGGAACTACTGGGAAGCTCATTCCCAGCCTGGAGATGGCTGCCCACACCAGTCTCAATAGTTCCCCTCCTACCCTCTAACCCCCATTCACAGGGAGCTTCCACCCTGCCTGCCTAAAGCTCTGGATGGGAGAAACAAGAGCCAGAAGAACGGGAGGAGACAGCTCTGGGATTACACACAGCTCTCAGGCACCGCCACCTCCAATTAAAGCAGCGTGGGGCTTAGGTAGAGAGAATTCTGTTCCCAGTTGTTTGTGTCACAGGAAACACTCAACGGTCAAACAAGACTCAAGACAACACTTGTCTGAAGCCTGGCTCCAGTGCAACGCAGACACGTTTCCTTCCGCTTTCACGCAAGAGCTGCCACAAGTATTTAGGGACTGAAGCTGGGAGGCGGCAGCCTGGTGATGGCTCAGTTAACAGGTAAAACAGCCGGCAGAAGGGAAACGCAGGTCCAAACAACAACACTCTCAAATGTAGCCACCACCAAGCCCCACAGCAATACGGAGCCTGATCCCAGCAGACGGTATTTTCACTCAAAATAGTTCTTAGTCTTAAAATAATACAGTTAAGAGTTTATACACCATGAAATGCTTGTGTGTTGCTAAATGGATGAATTTCACTTGTAATATCTGGCTTCCGTATTATAAGGTGATATTTAAATGTTTGCTCTGACACTGTAAACCCCCCAGTCAGAAGAGAAATGTGTGAAATACCATTTTGCCACAGGTCTTATCTCCCGCCCAACAAAAGAAGACCTATCGATACCAGATAAACCATTGTGGAACATCAGAAGACAAAAGACATTGTTGATTGCTCCATCTCCTCCCACCCTCGGAAGAGATGTGCATATGAACTCGTCCATCATCTTGAACTCTGGAGGAAGGGAATAAAAATCCCTGACAAGAAGAAATTGCATTTTTTTTGCCTGTTTGAACTCTGAAGGGCCAGAGACTCTAAACTGAAGCCAGAGATCCCCAAGGGCTGCCTCCTGGGGCTGCCCTCAAAGACACTTTGAATTGACAGATCACTACAACTCTGTCATTCTGAGGATTTAAATGGTAACTCATTGGTGTGTATCTGTTTGCTTGCTTTAACCTGAAAATAACTCTCATTCCTTTTTTCCTAGTTACTAAACTTTGGTGTAAGATCTACAGTACTGAGTGATCTGGGAGTAAGGGGCTGGTCTCTTGGGACTGGATATGGTGTGATTTTTGGTGTAAGGGACCATTTATCACTAAGTCCAGTTTGTCTTGGTGCAAGATAGACTGGGGAGTCTCAGGGGGCTGTCTGAGACTTCATGGTAAGATACTTAAAGTGATTCAGGGGTTCACATTGTAACTGGCTTGGTGAGATCTAATTACAATGCACCCCATTTGGGAGTGTCTGACTGTGTTTGACAGTCTGCCTTGAGTTAGGCACTCACGGTCATGAACCACTCCAGACAGCATGACAGTAACGAAGCATCTTTTGGCATTTTGCTTATATTGTACATCCGCCTTGTAAAAACTATTCCCCTTCTTCTGTGTCTGTGAGTGTCTCACACAATGGGGGTGGGGCTGACGTTAACTGGTAATATACATAAGGATAATGTTGGACACATTATTAAAAGCCACACCACTGCAATGGGGTCAGCGGACAAGCCAAGAAAAGCAAAGATGGTACCTCCAGCTGGAGATGAGACACAATACACTGCTTCATGCCATCTCTGTTCAATAATTATTATTAGATTTCAGCACTGGGGCTTTCAAGGCAGCAGCCCTTGAAGAGCATTAATTATTATAGAAAAAATGATGATCAGTTGATGAGATAGTTACATGTCTCCTTTCCCCAAGTCCTGGTACTCCCAGACAATAGATTTGGTAACCAAACAAGAAGATATTCTCCTGCATGTAGCCAAGCTGTACATGGAAAAATTCAGCCCCGAGTGTGTTTACATGCAAATTAACCTACTGCAAACTGATGCACCATTCTTTGCCATCAGCTGGTCAAGGACCAATTGTTCTGAAGGAACTCAAGTGAAATTGCAGAACTCCTAACTGTGGTACATACCTATCATTTAAATCCCTTTCTGTGCCAAATGACTGGAGGGTAGCTCATGTGATGCCAATTTTTTAAAAAAGCTCCAGAGGCAATCCCAGCAATTACAGGCTGGTAAGCTTAACTTCATTACCAGGCAAATTGATTGAAATGATAGTAAAGGACAGAATGATCAGCCACAGATTAATACGATTTGTTGTGAACGAGGCTTTTGGAAAGGGAAATCATGCCACAGCAATCTACTAGAATTCTTTGAGGGGGAAGGTCAACAAGCATATGGACAGGATGATCCAGTGGATATAATGCACTTAGATTTTCAGACATCTTTTGACAAGGTCACTGTCCAAAAGCTCTTAAGCAAAGTAAGCCATCATGGGATAAGAGAAGGTCCTCTCCCAGACAGGTAACTGATTAAAAGATAGGAAACAAAGGGTAGGAATAAATGGTCAGTTTTCACAATGGAGAGAGTTAAATAGTGATGTCCCCCAGGGGTCTGTGCTGGGACCAGTACTGTTCAACATATTCATAAATAATCCGGAAAAAGGGGTAAACAGTGAGATGGTAAAATTTGCAGATGATACAAAACTAGTCAAGACAGTTAAGTCCAAAGCAGACTGCGAAGAATTACGAAGGGATCTCACAAAACTGCGTGACTGGGCAACAAAATGGCAGATGACATTCAGTGTTGATAAATGCAAAGTAATGCACATTGGAAAACAATCCCAATTATACAAATAAAATGATGGGGTCTAAGTTAACTGACTCCCAAGATCTTTCTTGAGTGGTAACATTGTGACAGTTTTCTGAAAACATCCACTCAATGTGCAGAGTCAGTCAAAAAAGCTAACAGCATGTTGGGAATCTTTAGGAAAGGGATAAATCATAAGAGAAAAGATTGTATTGCTTCTTTATAAATCCATGGTATGTGCACATCTTGAATACTGCAGATCTGGTCCCCCACATCTCAAAAAAGATATATTGGAATTGGAAAAGGTATAGAAAGGGGCAACTAAAATGATTAGGGGTATGGAAAAGCTTCCATACGAGGAGTGTTTAATAAGACTGGGACTTTTCAGTTTAGAAAAGAGACGACTAAGGAGGGATATGATAGAGCTCTATAAAATCATGATTGGTATGGAGAAAGTAAATGAGGAAGTGTTATTTACTACTTCTTATAATACAAGAACTAGAAGTCACCAAATGAAATTAATAGGCAGCACGTTTAAAACAAAGAAAAGGAACTATTTCTTCACGCTACACATAGTCAACCTGTGAAACTCCTTGCCAGAGGACGTTGTGAAGCCCAAGACTATAACGGGGTTTAAAAAAGAATTAGGTAAGTTCATGGAGGATAGGTCCATCAGTGGCTATTAGCCACGATAAGCAAGGATTGCTGTTTGCCAGAGGCTAGGAATGGGTGACAGGATGGATCACTGGATGATTCCCTGTTCTATTCATACCCTCTGAAGCACCTGACATTGGCCACTGTTAGAAGACTGGATACTGAGCTAGATGGACCATTGCTCTAACCCAGTCTGCCCATTCTCATGTTCTTATGTTCTAAGCCAGGGCAGGAAGCTGCCCCAAGCAGTAGGATGCTGGTAAAAGAAATTAAGGGTGACCAGATGATCCAAAGCTCATCACTTGCCAAATTGGCTTGGGTAGTTTAGTGTTTCTAATGCCTGCTTAATGAAGTGAGCTGGCTGCCACTTGGGCACTGGGTGGGAAAGAGAAGAGAATGTGGCTTGGCATGTCCCTGCTGGGCAGGAAACCAAACAAAGGAAAAAGCAAAATATTCTGCTGCATCATGTAAATAGCTCCTGCGTGTCTCGGCTCCCTAATGAAATCCTTACATCTTGGATTCAGACAAGACATGATCAGGCAGTTCACAGGGCCTGTCAGCAACTTGGAATTTACAATTTACGTTTGACATAACCACAACTGAATGTAGGTCATGACTTTCTCTTCTCACCCCCTCCTCTCTCCTGAGCCACGTTGCTGTATGAGAAGACAGCTCCTCACCATTGCCGTATCTTTGCATTCCCAACTGGAGTCACAGCCAGCCTTTTCACTCCCAGATCTATTTTGTGCCCACCGGAAGGTGGCTGAACTCAGAACATGGCATACATTTTAATGACATGCGTACATGTATGCACCGGAGAAGTGGCACGGAATCAAGAAGAATGGCTGAGGTCAAGGTACTTTATCAATCCTGCCAAAAATGAATCTTTCAAATCTATCCCAACTGGCTTCTATGCAGAGCATCCTAAAAGGACACACAGTCAATTGCTACAGTTCCAGTTAAAAAATGCAGCCGGCTTTACAGTTCTCACATGCTGGGAGAGAAAGCCTTTTGCATTCTAAACACAAAACCGTAAGAACGACTATGTGGTTGCCAAGAACTTTTAACCCCCTCAACCCTGGCCAATGTGTAGGTAGGACCTACTCTGAAACAGTACTTTGCGATCAGCTCTGCAGTCGTTGAGCTCATGTGAAATTTCCTTGGTTTGGTGTTTTGTTAAAGACCCCAAATTGGGGCAGGTGGGTGATTTCAGCCTGGGCTGAGTTTCAGGGGAACCTGGCCACTCCTGGCTCCACATTGTACGGCGCGGTTGTATTATGATTGGTTTGTCAAAAAGAAGATCAAGAGATGACTTGATCAAGGTGTATCAGTACCCCTGCAGAGAGAAAATCCCAGGTAGTCAAGGGCTCTTTCATTTAGTGGAAAAAGGCAGATCAAGAACCAAGAGTTTGAAGTTAAAGCCAGACAAATTCAAAGGGGAAATCAGGCACAGATTTTTAACATAGAGAGTGAGGAACCACTGGAACAAACTACCAAGGGAAGTGGTGATTTTCTCCATAACTTGAGGTCAATAAATCAAGACTTGATGCCTTTGAGGAAGATATGATTAGCCAAAGACAAGTTACTGGGTTCAATACAGAGGTAACTAAGTGAAGTTCTCTGGCCTGTGTTATATAGGAGGTCAGACTGGATGATCACATTTTCCTTTCCAGCCTTCAGATCTATAATCTGTTTGCAATGAAGCTTTAGGTCTTTTCCCAGCAGTTAAAAAATAATGTAACCAACAGAGAAGATACATAGATAATTGCTAGATTTGCTCAAAATAATTAGCTTGTGACCTTTCCTGAACCCCTTTTAAAAACATGCTGCCTGCCTTTTGAGGCTCAATCATTAGGATCAATGAAAAATTTTCCATAATTGGTGACTTGTGGAAAAACCCTCTCTGGATGGATTAGTTACATGACAAACCATGGGGGAGAACTTACTGCTGGTTTTGCATGTCCCCAGTTATGCATCAGGCCGGGTCCATTTGTATGTGAGGTACATGCAACTCCGGAAGTACAGAATACAGAAGTATAGAATACGGAAGTATAGTAATCTAGCCCCATTATTGTGCAAGAGCCATTCTTTAGTGGTGTCCGCACAAAAGGTTCTCCAATGGACATGACCCTTTAAGACCTGAGATGGCTCAGCTCGCTGCACCGTGAAGGGTCCAGAGCGTCTTCTCTCAGGTTATGCGGAGCAGGAATCTTAGTACTGAAGTGCTGGTTTAGACTAATAGGATTTTTTTGTTTTGTTTTGTTTCCAGGGGTTAAATCTTACTTGCCTTGAGGCAACCAAGGACTACTATCCTGGAACAAGCTACACAATATCTCCTCTGGGTTTGGGAGTAATGATTGATGGAAATAATTATCCTCCAATCCCATCAAAGACTGTCTTAATTTCAGCCAAACATTCCCTTCTGATGAACACTGGATATCCTCTAATGCACTAAACTGGCTGGTAATCCCTTTGGATTAAGATCTGAAGATGTCAATTGAATTTTTTTTTTTTGGTGGTCTGTTAGTCTTTCATATTTGTGATGTGAAAGCAGGTGCAATTTAAATGAAAGATTAATCTTAAAGGGGGGGATTTAATCACCAGACTTCTCCCTGTCTTCTCACAAACAAAAGAAAGGAGAAAACAACACCATAGAGACAAACATCAGAGATCTTGCTGTAGTCACACAGCCTTTTAAGGGAAAATGGGGAATAAGTGGGTGGAATCAGGTGGGTTGCTCCTAACAAGGAGAAGAGGGCATAGCTTTCACTCCTCACAATACCAAGGAATGCAGGGGGTTTCTTTTGTTGCACTGGGCATTTTCCTGTACTGTAGTCTGGATTGCATTTGGATGTTACCAGCCTCTCGTCAGGTGCCGTGAAGTTCAAAGTAGGAAAGCAGAGCTCCGAGAGTTGGGCGCAAAGCAAGAGCAGGCTCCAGTGGATTTGAAACAACCCACCCTCCCTATACTTATTATTCATTGTATTAACAGAAGTGCCCCAACCAGAGTGAGGGACCCATTGTGCCAGATGCCGTTCAGACAACATAGTAAGAGACAGCCCCTGCCCTGGAGAGCTTACAGGCTAAGAGACAAGATGGACCAATGGTAGGAAGGAAAACAGAGAGGTGTCCAAAGCTACCCAACAGCATGACAGAAGAGCTGGGCAAAGAAGCCCATCTTCTGAGTCCCTGGTAAGTACATTACCCACTGGACCACACTGCCTTGGCATCGGAAAATTGCCCTTCAGTACCTTTGAGTGAAAATGTATGGGAAATGAATAGCCAAGCCCATGTGATCTGGTTATATGCCCAGGTGCTGTGATCTGAGCTATGTCGTGCTCGGTGCCATAGTACTGAGCGCCTGCCTTATATATTGTGACTAGAGAGTTGTGGCTCGTTAAATCCAGGGGGGTGGTTACTGGGTTTTAAGCCATTGGGGGTCTGATCCGGCAAGATGCTGAGCACCACCTGTGCAGTGTTGGTTTCTTTTAACACCGTTTAATTCATTGGGAACCGAGGACACTCAGCATCTTACAGTGCAACATTGCCAGCCTCCAAACACACAGAGAGTACCACCGTCACCGCTTCCTGAGTCATTGCCAAACCGGGTCTCTTGCATGGCTTAGCAGCACAGATGGCAACGCCTGTGATAGCTGGCTAGCAGAAAGAACTCCGACTGTTTGGGATGGGAGTTTCTCCATTTCCATTCAGCATTTTTTCTCTGATGCACAAAAACAATCTAACAACCAGCCTCCCTACAGAAATCAGTGCTCATGACATAGCGATGCTAGGCCAGTGGGTCTTGGTTAACCACAGCAGGCTGCATACAGCCAGCAACTGATTTCACCAAGGCCTTCCACTGATACAAAACGTCCTACATGCAACCCTTGAACTCAGAGGGGTCCATGGCTCACTTAGAGACCTACCTTTGGTAAAGTACTTTCTAACCCAGAATTTGTAAACCACACTTTCAATTTCTGCAGCCTGACAGTAGATGGAGCCAGTCAGGTGAGGAAAACTACTGCAAAGCTAGCAAATATTCATTCCATAATTAGGGTGACCATACATCCTGTTTTGGCCGGGCGGTCCCTATTTTAAGCCCTGTCCCAGCCGTCCCAACTTATTTTGGGGGGGAGGTAGGTATTTTTCCTGTTTGCTCTTGCTAATTTCATCAGCATTACTTCACAGCCCCAAATTTCTGCTTTTTTAATGGATTTTGGCATCCAAATGTGACATTTTCCATGGTTTTTCCTGCAGGAGCACATCTTGAGTGGGACAAAACACTGAATCTCAATCTAATAATAGAAGCACTTTGGCATGCAAGTGACCCATTGTCATTAAAATACATTCCTAATTTGGGGCAAAAAAAGCATAAAACTTCAGAACTACGTGGAGATTGCGTGTGTGTGCATGCGTGTGTGTGAGACAGAAAGAGAAAAGATTAATTTTGTGAAACAAACTAAATGCAAAATTTCAATGCTTTTGAAGCTGATGCTCAAGTATTTTTGCACAACCCTGACACTCATAGCAAAAGAGTGGCAAGGAAAAGAGATCTCACTGGCGCAGGCAGCTAAGGAATAGAGATGGACCAGTTGAATAGAGCTGCCTTGTTTATTTCAGCCATGAAAAACAAAAATCTAACCCAAGTGTTAGGGGTGACCTGGCTGATCTCCAAAGATCAAAGAAGACGACAAGTAGGCTATTGCAGTACGATTTGCGATGGTGTTGGGTGCTCTATGAATGAGCCACATTGATATGAGCCAGACAGAGAAGGGATACATAGGGGAAACCATCAAGACAGATAGATGCCGATGGGAAGAGCTCTAGCGGGATCCAGACGGGAACAGTTGATAGATAGATCCCTGATTTCATGAACATGCTGTTCTACAAGCTCTTCATTTTGGGTCTGAAGCCCATCCATGATATTCTTCCTCAGCAGTACCCACTAGTGGGTGGGTCCCCTCAGCCTATTAGTACTGTGCTCCTCATGTCCATCCAGCAGTGAGCGACTGGGGGGGGGCTGTCATTTAACTGGCCCCCTTGTAGCTCCGGTTCCTCCATTGCCTTCTCTCCTGGGGATGCCAAACAAGCTGCTCCACCTTGAAGTAGAAGTGTCTGTAACCCCTGAGGGGGCGGTGGGGAGGGGTGGCCATCAGCGTGTTCCACTGAAGTAGCAGTTTTTAAATGCCAGTGCAGGCAATGAGAGCTTTAGCTTCTGAACGAAATGGCAGTGCATTGATTCTGATTAACACCTTCATGCTCTCCTCCACCGTGGTTTGTACCTACCTTTTAAAAGCCAGTTCCATTACCCTGGGATTGTGGGTTTATTGATGCATTTTATCTTTATTAAGGTGTCACCCTGCCTCTCTCCTTTCACACACTCAGCTCTGCCCACACCTGGTTCCCTGACGGGCTTTCACAACTGGGACCGTGGAAGCTTACGCGGCTCCGTTCCTGCAGCCGTAATGCGCCAGCCTCCTTTGCTCCATTCTGAGGAGTAAGTCTTTATATGAACACAGATGAAAAGTGCTCTAGAAGATAGACATGTCAGCAGCCTCCAGGATCATTGCAATCAAATTAACCACACAGCAAAGACAGATGGGCTTCATCTGCGCACAGAAAAAGCCTGCTAGATATTGCCAGGTACAACCATGCTCTTCAGTGCAATCCTTGATGGCACCTTCACTTGGATGGCCGTTAAAATTCACCAGCGGAGGGGGAAATCAATCATAGGCTCAGGGAGGCTAGACGGTGTCTGACACTGCATCACTTAATTGAGACTCAGCTCTCCCCACAGTACACAACAGTGCTGAGAGTAGCTAACAGCAGACATGGGGGTCATAGCTAGAGCAGAGCTTTAGCAAAGTGTGTGTGTGTGTGTGAGGGGGGTTTGATACCTTCCCTACACTTAGGTCCTTCTTTATTGTCACCCACCCATTCAACTTGAAATCAGTTAAAAAACCTCTTTAGTGAAAATCAGCACAAAAGCCTGCGTGGACTGTCTTGATAAGCCAGGTTTAAAATTGATGTCGGAGTGTCTGTACAGGGGCATGCACCAGCTCAACTATGGCAGTTTAAAATCACACCTTTCATTAGGCTGCTGCATCTCTGAATAGAGCCAATGCCGAAGGCCTGGTTTCCAGAATGGCTGAGTCCCACAGATCCAGCTAAAGTCAATGGGAGTTGCAGATGTTCAGCATCTGTGAATATCAGGCCTCCAATGCCCTTCGTCCAAATACAGGATGGGAAGGTTCTGTTTGGGAGTACTCCTTAGTAAGTTGGATCTGCAGTATAAACCACTCCAATCCGGGAGGTTTATACTATTAAATTCACCTTGGTTCTTTTCTGGCTTGGGATACAAGTGAACCAAATCTGGCCATCTCAGTTTAGTCTCCACTGGATATTTAGCCACACCACAATCCCTGGTCCTGCAGTCTGGCAAGATGGGGTACGTCCATCTGTCAGTACACATGCAGAAAACCAAGGACTAGGTCTGGGGAGTGGGGGTGCGGAGGAGTTGTTGTTTCATGTTAGGAATAAGATGCCTTAGTGCAGCTGCCGTGACGACAAATCCTGCTCTATGCTATGCTCTCACTCAGTCTATGCTTTGTCCAGGGTTGTGTGCAACACAACACAGGTCTAAAATATGAGCTCAAACTAGTCCCATGCTTAGGTTATTTCTTACCACTTGAGGCAAGGTCTCCCATGCATTAAATTGGAAGGAATGGATTTCATGGGAAGAGGGAGAGGTTGAGGCATGCAAAGGGAAAGAGTACGGCCTAGTGGTTAGAATGCACACTGGGAAGTCAGAGGGTTCCAGTCCCAGCACTACCATAGATTGACTATGCAATTCGGAGCAAGTCATATAAACTCTCCCAACAGTCTCTAAAAAGTGCCTAAAAACATTTATTGCCCTAATGAGAGCACTGGGAAATCCTTGGCTGAATGTGCCCTACGAACGCAACGTTGGCTCGTTACAGATTGCTTTCCTACCTTCGAGCATCTGCCTCTCACCTGGAATCTGCATGATCTTGTTTGTCCCATTAGCTTCTTTTGCAAGGCCAATGGTGCTGTAGCTATTAAAAATGTCAGAGCTGATTCTGGAATCCTTACACTGGGCAGCTCCCGAAAGTCAATGATGCTACTAGTCAGATCAAGTGCTCAGAGTGAGTATACGTTGCAAAACTGGATCCTTAGATGCTCCCGTTTATTTCTGTGGAATCCATTGTGCTGGTGCAAATGGGAGAGAGAGGGGGGATCTTACTCTCATTTACTCCAAGGCCCATTTACACAGAATGATGTACAGTGGCCTCAGTGTAAATGAGAATAAGACCAAAGCTACAGGCAGGATTTGCTACTTCATGAGGCTGAGACACAGTGGGGAACGCCACTAACTTGCGAGCTATCCCTGCTTTTCTATCACAGGATGTTGCGTTCAGAGCAGCAGCTGTGTGACACTTTACCATGCCTTGCAATATATCACCAGGTAATGCAGACATTAACAGGTGCTGCCCCTGTGCACTTTCAGTAGCTGTCTTCTTTGAGTAGTGCAGTAATATTCTTTCCCTGATTAAATACAGTCACTGGAGCTATTGCTGTGTATTTGAAGTCCCAGCTCACTGACATTTCCAACTGATGTGTCCCACTGATGGGCAGGCCTGCCAAACAGCAATAATTTTTTCCCCAATGAGGGCTGGGACTTTGCACTCCTCAGTCAAAATTGAGTTTCCGGGACCTTTCTCCGGAGTAGGGGTGGTTTCTTGCTGCAAGGTGTCATCAATCAGTTTTTCACTGCAGTAACTTTGCTCCCGGGCGCCGAGTAACAGTGACTTTCAGGTGACCTTTCAGCCATGGGATCTTTTCACCACAGACACCTCTCCAGCTCCAGAGGCATCTGCCTTTTTCTCTGCATGAGGACTCAAGAACAACTAAATCAAAGGTTGGCAGTACTTCCTGCCCCTCACCAAAGTCCCTGTTCGCCTTCCACCTGCTTTGCAAGCACCAGCAGGAATGCAAGAGACAGGGGTGAATGGAAAAATTCCTTGGGCAAGTCATTTGCTTTCAGGAGGCTCTACAGAGGCAATCTGGATCACAGTCCTGTCAAAGCAGACTGCAACCGCTGAATCACATGGGGCTTGATTGCTAGAACTCATCATTCTTTTTGCACATGCAAATGTGTCGGCCACCAACACAAGGTCTACATTCGTCGAGAGCCACTGCAATTTTTTCCTATGTGCAGTAGAATGGAGCACTGCAGTGCCAAGGGCAGTAGAAAGTGCCCGCAGTATAACCATTCATTTAAAGATCTTACAATAGGACTTTAGTGGTGCATAAACCTCTGCCTACGCCAGGGAAAGAATTTCCCTTTCAGCTAGCAGTGGAAAGCCAATGCTTCACTATAGTATTGGTGAGGGCACTCATTCAAGAGCAGGGTACATGTTGAAATACTCAGTTGTGCCTCCAATGTCAGATAGATACCTGCATGTCCCGTTACCTTTGCCTAGAGTTATCTATGGATGCAATAGAGTGGAGGCTAGGTTTAGGACAAGGGGGCTATTCTGGATTTACACCTGGGTAACCAAGAACACGGTGTACTCTTGTGAGTCCATAGTAAGTGAGTTTCAATCTACATCTACTAATCTGAAGGTTGCTGCTCAACTTGACCCTTTGCCCTTCATTTTCAGGAACCACGACCTAGAGCTCCAAGTCAGACTGTGAGGCAAAAAGAAGTGCAACATAATCCACTTTCCTGTGTCATGACCAGTAACACAGCTGCACGATACAGCATCCCTCTTACTGAAATGCCAGGCTGAACACTTACCACTCTGCAGCCACCCATGAAGACAGAGGAGTGCTGACTGGCAGAGCACTGCACCTCTGAACTTGGGCCAATCCGAGAATCTCATGATCACAGTTTTGAGGCTGTAACAAGGTAAGTGACTTCAGTTACACCTGCCAGTCTCATGCATATAGCATTTTAAAGCACTCCCTATGTAGGGTGTTCTGGAGAGATGATAAAGAAACTTTACTATTTTGCCCTTTTCGGCCACAAATAATTTGATTGGCTGCACATTCACATCCTCTTTTTCTCAGTTCAATAACCTGCAATGAAGAGGTGTGGTGAGCTGCAGTCAATCAGAACGCAGAATACTAAAAAGGTTAAAGCATCTATAAGGAGCTTATTATTAGTTTTGAGTGTTTTACTGGGCATTAAAATGAAGATGGATTCCTCCTTCTGGCAATAAAAACTATTACCCAGTCCCCCCTCAGCTGCCTGCTAAAGGACAAGAAGAAAGATCTGGGGAAGACGTGTAGCCTCCTAGAGAAACAGATAAGGAAATCTCATCCTTTCAACTGCATGCTGGTCCTTTAAAGAGAGCTAAGTTTTCCCTGACAGAAGTGGGTAGATGAATGCAGGTTGATTAAATCAAGGGGGAAAATCAATTAAATTTAAATAGAGAGAAAGATTAGAATCCAGGCACAATGCTTTGTTAATTACAGCACCTAATCACTGGTTCAAAAAACCAGTAACTTCTGTGTGTTTCCTTTTATATACGTGTATGTATATCTGGACGCAAAGCCCCATAATGAGATGCATATTACCCTACTTGACTAGTAATTGACTAGGGGACCTTGTCTGTTTCATGTGCAGAAATGATCTGCTATAATAGCCAAGGCTTTCAAGTGTTTGATGATTTCTCCCTCCCCCCTTCCCTAGGAAGAATGACACCAAAGAAACTCTTGCCTAACATTGTCGCTTATCATTTCCCCTTGGATGATGTGTTTATTGGGCAGAGATAAGTGCAAAAAGCTTATGGACACAATGTGATTAAATGTCCAATCTGCTTTCCTTTTCAGCCATTGGAATTAGGTTACTGCAAACACATAAACGCCAGAGAAAATAGCTCGAGTTGCAATCAGTGTCCAGCCACCCGAAATATAAATTACTCCAAACAGGAACCTCCCTCAATGATTGTTCTCTCTAGGCTGCTTTGTGCAGGTTCGGCTTTTCTTTGTCTTTTTGATTCCTGTCCTCATTTCAGCTTAACACACTGTTGCCCCCATGCAATCCATAATGATTTAAATGGAACTTTTTGCAATGGGGCAAGCAAACAAAGATCAAATCCAAGTGATAAATGAGTTTCATTTGGCTGCTTAGATTTTCCACCTCCCATGTACATGTACTTTTAACCCACCCTGGAAAACAAACCTTTGGGGGCTGATTTGCTGCTGCCTTGCAGCCTGTGGAGTCATTTGTACCTCAGCAAAGTGAGCAAATGCAACTGCTCCGATTGAGCAGTGGTGTGCGTTCACTATGCCTGGGTGTAAGGCTGTGGCTGCACAGCAGTTTCGAGCAAGCCTCCCCGTCCGTAGCCCACCCCTTTCTCCAGGCTTCAGAGTCTGAGCTCCAGCCTGAGCCACCATTTCGAAGCACTGTCTACACAGCTATTTCTGGAGTGCTAACGGGAGCCCTGCTAGCCAGAGCCCCTCGACCCAATCTGGGGGGCCTCATTCCGCAGTGCTGTGTAGACGTATCCCAAGTGACTGCACGAGACGCAACGCGGGGGAACGAAGTCCCTTGGCGTGTTTTATATTGACATGGTCCAGGTTTGAAATGCACGCTCTGCTTGTGTAAGCACACTTCCCCCTTGCTCCCCCGACGTCCCTACTCTGCAGTGCTGGAACCTGTGAAGGCTCCTTATTCATGTCCAACCTGCTGTCCATCCAGCCATCTGTGTGTCCATCCATCTATCCAGTCTACGCGCTTTTCTAATGCATTCATTGTTGTATCTAGTCTCTGCTGGAAGGTGAATCAAAGGCCTGCTCCGGCTACCATTATGATCAGTGCAGAGACTCCTAGTGGCTGTAGAGGCAGACAGATAGGAGCCAGAACGAAGTGCTATGCAGGGACACTCATGCCACTAGCCACAGGCTGTTTGCTTGGGTTTACTTCTGAGCTGCTGGGTAATGAAGGCACCAGTGATATGGGGAGAGGCAGAACAGCCCTGCTGCTGCTGACTAGACCCGTCCTCTGCCATGAAACTCAGCTGAGCAAGGACAAAATGTTGCCATTTGAACTGAAGCTCCTGGGACAGGCACGTAAGCCTTGTACTTTCCCAGAGAGAACCACAGTATAATCAACAGGCATGCAAGAGCAGTAAAACCCAACATCATACTTTGTTCCAGAGAGTCACCAACTATCTCCTGGTGGCCTTTGGCATGTGCCTCGATGTGCTCGTATCGTGCAGGTTTTCGGCACCGCCACTCACCGGGCCAGACATATTGCAGATTATGGAAGGGTGGGGGCAGCCAAGGCTCAGTTGCCTTATATACCCCCCAAAACTCCCATCGTTAGGCTTGATTTTGACACCTGCACTCAAACTGCATCGAACCATCACACCACACGTGAGCCCAAGCCTTCCTGGTCAGGGCCCGATTCTGCTGCGTTCCTCCCATGGTCTATTTGTATCAGAAGGGGCTACTGAATATAAAACTAGTGAAACTGACGACTGGCATGAAACTGCTGTAAAGAACTGGGACTGACTGTCTAAACAGCTGTTCCCTTTGCTGTACGCCCCCAGCTCTCCTGGTTACGTGAAGCTGTTTAAATTCAGCAGACACCACAGTAGGAAATACCAGCAGTGTTTCCAAAACGCTCCTTTGGGCGGAGAAGCCTTCGGTAGCAAAATTCCCCATTTATTTTCTCTCTCTCTCTTTCTCAGCTGATTGAAAAAGAAAATGGTTGAAATATTCCTTTGTCCCAGGAGAGAGAGGAAAAATAAGGTTGTAAAGACATTGCCAAGCAAAAACTCCAGCAGATGCGTTAACGCCAATCTATTTGATGCATGCACTAAAAATACATCTTTAAAATTAGGAGATGAGAAAAATCTCTAAACTCTCTGCCCACACAAACAGGAACACACACAAAAACTCCAAGCCAGGTTCATTTCCCCACCTCATTCAAGCAGTTTTCAAGAGTGCGGTAGGAGCCCAGCGGTTTGTTATTGAAAATAATAGCAAATCACCGAGATATTTTCCCTGATTAAAATTGAACCAGCTTGGAATCTGTGTAATCTTCTCTTCACTATTTTCTTTGCAGCAGCAGAGGTGCCAGCTGCAGATGAGCTCGCCCTTTTCTTTAGGCATTTTAAACACAGAAGAAAAATACAATTGCATGCGATATATTTTTCATTCAATTTTGTTGGCGCCAGCTTTCCACCTCCTTCCCCTCTTCCCTTAAGCCCTCCTGGCTCTCCTGCTTTACTCCAGTGATTTAGATTGCGATAACTGTTCCTTTTGCTACTTGTACTCCAGGAACATGTAATGACTTCCCTTGTCAGAGTCAGGGCTAAAAGCAGCCTGGCTCTTTTTCTTCCAGAGGTTGATTTTTTATGCACGATTAAATCAGAACACAGGAACTCCCCGCTGGAACAGACCAGTATCCTGACTTCAGTGGGGGTCAGTGCCAGATGCTTCCGAGAAAGATTGTGCATTTTGACACCGTGGGGAGTGATTTCTCCTAGACACCAGCTGGTGGTCTGAGCAGTTCATCCTGTGAAGCCTGAGGATTTATAGCCCTTATGGAACAGGGCAGCAGACTCTAAAACCCTAGATGGGAAATCAGGCTCTGATGAGCATCTTTTCATCCTAGAGAGGGTCACAGTTCTGCCAGTCTCTCTGGTAGCTCAGCCTCCAGGTAGCCCTCTCTTTTCTGCATGGCCGCTGCCAGTGTGAATGGCTGAAACTGCACCCTCCCACGCAGACTGTTTAACGACTGCTCCATTTTCATAACGGCTGCTGAGTCTCTTGCCATCTGGGGTCTCAGGCTGCAGCCCACGCATTGGCCAGTCTAACGACGGGAGATGGCTGGGAATTTTCCAGTGAAACAGGTTTTGGTCGGAAAATGCCAATCTGTTGAACTCAGCATGGGATGTGGAAATGTAACGGGCTTGAAGAATTTCCACCTGGCAGGCTGCTGGGGAACCCAGGGCTTTCAGGGCCCACAGCCTGCCCTGTATGGCCCTGGGGCAGCCCTGCCCCACTGACTACCACAGGAGCTCCCCGAGTTTCCATGCCCCCCTTCTGCAGAGCAGGGAGCCTGAAAGCTCTGAGAGCCTCAGGCTGAGATGGGGATCTCCCCGGTTCACGGCAGGAAGTTGTCCCCTCAGCTTGGCCCCTACCTGCTCTTGTCAAAACCCAGGGAAGGATGCCTAGCCACATCCCTGGGGAAGAAGGTTTTTGTCCAAACCTCCACTGGTATTTCTCCTCTGCAACCTCACAACAGCAGCCTTCAGAAACTGTGTCATCTGCGGCTGTCCTTGGTCAGGCATCATTTGCATGTTTCCAATCAACAAAAGGGCCCAAAAAAGCCAGGACTCTGCCTCCCACATAACATGAGTAGCTGCCTGCTAAAGAGAGAGCAAGGTGAGCCTCTGGGTCATCTCCAAATCCCAGTTTCCCCAGAGGAGAGCTGGGACTTTCTGGGAGCCCGGGCAATGCAGCGCGGGTCCTGGTCACTGAAGCAGATGCCCTTGCAACCGTTACTGATTGTTGCAGCTGGGCTACAAGCCAGGCTTCAGGAGCGGCCAATCCCACCTGCCAGGATGGCCCCTGCACTTGTGGCTGGTGAGCTATTCTGACCCCCCATTGCAGGGTTCCCTTCCTATTCTCTCTTGTGCAGATGGTGCCAGAAGACCCCACTTCTGCTGTCAAGTGTGACCAGGATGTGTCGGTACCTATTGTCTACAGCGCACACAGACCCGGAGCCAGTGTCTAAACTCAGCCCTCCCACGGCTTCAGCTTTACTGGTAACGCGAAACAGAGCACGAGTCTCAGCTTATTTCCCCAGCGTGGCTCTCCTTAGGGTTCCCCACCCAGAGCCTCTTCTCTCCCTTCTGTATATGCTGGCAGAGCTAACTCTAACTTCGCACGGTGCAGCTGAACCAGCATGACCCATCAGCAGTGACCCTCAACCCGAATGCAGGGCATCAGCCCAAGCCCAACAGAAGAGCCCAACCTTCTTCAGAGGGTCTTAGAGCTTGTCCTGGCTCTGTCTTGTCACTGGATATCCTGGCTTTGTCTCACTACAGGCGCTGGTCTAATTGAGGAAAGTCTAATTTCATATTTAAAAATGACCAAGCCATTTGCCTCAGTGACATGCCACAGCAGTGAGTCCCACAGGTTAACAGTAACACTGTTTCAGTCTTCTTCAAAGGGGCTGTCTTTTCATTTCACCCAGCTGGCCCTGCTCCTGCCCTGCTTGTCCCAGTCCTGTGGGTGCAGTGTTCCTGTATCCACAGCTGCCAGCCTCATCAGCATTACATTTGCTTTTCCTTTCCTAGTGGGTTCCTGGATTTCATTCAGCATTGGTGCCCACTGCAATTACTGGGCAATACTGGTTCAGAAATCTGCTCAAAATCCATTATTCCACAGGGACCCCCAAACCTTCTATTTGGGACACCATGTCGACCCAGAACTCGGAAAGGGACACGGCCCTTCAGAAACCATATGCCCAATCCCAACATCTGATCAAGCAAAGTCCAAGAGGAAGGAAGCCTGTATTCAAAGATGTAGTGTCAGAAGGAATGAAAGTTATTTTCTGGGGATGGGGTGGGGAACGGGACTGCGGG
This sequence comes from Mesoclemmys tuberculata, assembly GCA_007922155.1. NCBI lineage: Eukaryota > Metazoa > Chordata > Testudines > Chelidae > Mesoclemmys > Mesoclemmys tuberculata. The sequence continues at coordinate 3,267,969 of ML675638.1, forward strand.
GAGAACATTTTCTCATGGATAGACCAAGGAACTGCGAGTCAGAACTCCTGCGTTCTCTTCCCAGCTCTGCCACTGAGTTGCTTTAGGGCTTTGGAAAGTCATTTCAGATGACATTTTCAACAGTGTCTAAGTGACAGAATCCTGAGTCCCGTTTTCAAAAATGACTTCGACACTAAGGCCTTGTCTACACTGGTGGCAGAGTGTAGGGTAAATGTAGCTACATGCAGCAATGAAAGGCTCTGACGGGGGCGGGGTCCAGTGCTCCCCACTGCCAGACTTTCACTATGGTGGGGAAAGGCCCCAGCAGCAGGGATTGGTCAGTCTTTTTCTCCGCTGCCAGAACTTTTCCCTGCCGCAGAGACACCAGACTGCTAAAAACAGCAGTGTAGACATTGCGTGAGCAAATAGAGAGCTGTGTACGATACACACCCACAGGGTTGAGATGACTCTACTCTACTCACCTAAGCTGTGCCTCACCATTTACACCACTATTTATATCCATGCAAGGGAAGTATGGAGCATATTTACCCTACACATTGCTGTGAGGGGAGATGTTGCCTAAGCAGCCTAGGTTTCATTGACGGTCAAGGGAACTTAGTTTTCTAAGCCACTTTTTGAACATGGGACTTGGGTCCTTGTGAAAATTTTATTCTGAATGACTTTGAGCCACAGTTTATCTACCTGTAAAATACTTCCCTGCTTCACAGGGGAGACGAGGAGCTCAATTGATCTATGTCCGCAAAGTGCTTTAAGATCCACAGAGGAAAGCTGCCAGATAATGATTTTAACCCCTCTCCCCCCTTTGTAATTCAGATCCCTATTGTGTGTCTTGAAGTAAGTGAGCTCCTTTCTCTTTTAATATGAGACAAACGACTTTTATGCATGTTCGGTGAATCTCAGGTGAGACTGTTTCCCTAGAGCTTACAGCCACGTGGTAGCGCAGGTAATCCCTCTAGGCTGCACGTGTTCTGCACACGCCATCGTTTATCTTAGAAGCAAATCCATTCTGGACTAAATAGCGTAGCTTGATGTGTTTGTGACAAAGCAGAGGGTTCTCTGTTCCACTGTGGTGCCTCGCTTAGCTTAGCTGAAAAAAGCTTTTCTCTATTCCAAGCAGCAACCGGCATCAAAGTACTCTGGCCCCTGCACTTGTCCATGGCAGGAGTACGTGCCGATGTCCATCTGCTCTGTTCAATTACCTCTGTCTGTGGATAGAGCAGCCCTGGCGTAATGGACTGATTAATCTGCTTATCACATGAAGCACATAGTGTAATTACATCAGAGAATACGGATCCCCGAGCGAGGCATCAATCAGTTCATCGCAGGCGATTTTACTACATCTCCCATCCATCGCACATTCCTTCTTGGAGCAAAATGCACAGCTAGAGCGCCGGCTGGGAGGGGCCTGGGAAAAAGGAAGCAGACGGGGGAGATATTGACAGACAGGGCTGTTGAGAAAGCCTTGTGGAAGCTGGTGGGGTGAGACGTGCTTCTCAGCAGTACCAAATGAAGAAATGTACTTGGAGTGAAACGCCAAGGCTGTGTACCTGAGCATCCCTCCTCTCCTCCCCAAGCTGCAGGCACTGGGAGCAGGAAACAGCTGCATCCATTACTATGGCAGAGGCTGTGAAGCCAGCCTCCAGAAATGCTGCGTTAGCCATCAGGAGACCTTCAGGAAGCAGCAACAAGTTTTCAAGCGAACTTTCTCCTGCAAGAGTTACAAGCACAGCTGTTGTGCTCGCCCACCGTGGATTGGCACATACGTTCATATGCAAGTGGTAGTGACCCCGTTTGTATACTGGTGTAGGGACAGATGCTCAACTGGTGTCAACTGTCATAGCTCATCATGTTAGCTGACCGAACAGCTTAATTGAAGATCCAGTCCACAGCTTCTGAATCTATATTTACAAATCTGGCTCCCAGTATTTAGGCATCAAGTTCTCTCTTGTCTTTAGAGCCCCATTTCAAAATTGCCAACCATCAAAATGACTTTAGAAATAGTTGAAATGACACCGCAGAATGCCTTCATTTTGTACATCATCTTGTTCAATTCTCCAGTGCAGAAAATGCCCTTATTAAAACAACACCCCAGAAGAAAATAACATTTTCTCCATTAGCTTGGTCTGTTTCCCATCTGGAAAACAATGGCTTTTCCTCTCCTCCTCACTTCATTTTTAAATACCTGGAAACTGGCGTGTTAATGTCTATGGACAAGAATTCATGTCGTAACATAGGTGATTTGCCCCATTGTTGCCACAGAGGTACTGTAAAGGCCGCAAGAGAGAGCCCTGAATAAGATGATCAGTGGTTTTCCGTAGGTCCCATGTGACTGGTTATTGTTTCGTGACTGAACTTCTACTGGTTATTTCTAGAGGATGTTAGTGCTGTCCTTGGTCCTTAAAAGCCCTTGTTGATTTGACTCCCAGCCTGACATGCCCTATGCTGCCAGGGGCTGGAAAATGTGGTAAGTGGTGGGCTGCTCTGAGCTCTGACTGTGATGCACAGGACCCCCAGCAGGACAAAGTATCATTATTCAGGATCTGAACAATGGACCTCACCAGGTGTCATGGCTCAGCAGAATCTGGAGAAAGTTGCCCCCTTTAAACTAGGTTTTCAGGCAGGCGAAGAGGAGCTGAGGTGTCCAGTTGGCACAGGTGGCTTGACCAGTGGCAGCAGCATGGAGCTCGGAGGGGTGTGAGATCACCCACGAGTAGCAAAGTGCTCTGCAGCAGCGTGCAGTGGACTGGGGACAGCAAGGACAGAGATGGGAAGCTGACAGAGCAGCGAGAAGACAGGTAGCAGACTGAAAGCAACAGTCTTTCAGGGGATACAGACTAGCAGAGAAACGCAGACACTTTCTGACGCAGTAGAGGACTTCTCTCAAACACACCATCTACAGCAAAGAGGCTGAAACTCTGGAGAAGTGGGAAGTATTTGTTGTGTGCTGATTTTAATCAGTGGATCAGAGCCAGTAGGTGAAGTCAGCTCAGAGACACCAAGCCCCCCTAGAGCTGTTACTTGACATGCCTGCAGTCGAAATTATGCACAACTCCTGACTATGTGCTTAATCACAGATCCAGGCTTCTCCTTCTGACTTCACATTCAGCTCCCAATCCAGAACCGGTTACACACCCTCCACATCTAAGATGCTTCTTCCTTTTAGTATCAATTCACTTTAACAAGTACCTTTCATCTCTCTGCTTTTGAAATCCATCAGTTGTTTCTGATGCCCACCTTGCTGAAGCTTTAGCAGCAGCTCCCTCTGTACAGTGGTGATAGAGGACCTGTGGAAACTGAACAGTCCCTTACATGGATTATTGCACCAATGGTTTGCAGCAGGGAGAGAGAAGCATCTAAACTTTCAAAAGCCATGGAAAGAGCAGCCATACAAGGCGATTTTGCATTAACAACAAACTAAGAAGGAGGTGGATTATATTGGGCCCCATGATGTGAAAAAGTGATCCATGCCAGGGAGCTCTTGAAAAAGGGGGGTATTCACACACTGGGAGGAAATAAGATCAATCCTGAGTGGTTTTGTGCACCTGGGCAGAGGAGGAAGGTATCCTCAGATTCAACTGTGTAAGTACCTATAATGCAGGTCACCACCAAGGGGAGTACAGCTGCTGCCTAGTGGATGGAGCCTCGGCTATGCTTCCCCAAGGTGCCAGCCAGCACAGACAAGCTCACATAGAGGAGGAAGCAAGCTGTGGCAGCTGTAAGACTGCCACCAGGAAGTAAGGGGGAAGCATGGACCACACTGAGTCAGGAACAATTTGTCACCTGCTGTGCTCCCAGGGCAGTCTGAAACAATAACGCCAATGGTGGAATCCCTTCTAAATTAATGGGGGCATTAATTCGGAAACTTAACGATGGCAACAAAATGGCACTGGCTTTAACCATTTCACTGCCAATTATTTTGGCAGAAACATCCCGTTAATGTGCTCCTCCCACGTGGCTGGAAATTAGAGAAGTAAGAGCCAGAAAAGACTTATCCAACCATTTCATCCCTCCCCTAGGGCCACTACAGGATCTTGCCTTACTTTGTTCTCCAGTGCTCTAAGTGGCCTAGCACATGTGCCAAGCAATTGGCCTCCAGGCCTTCCTTTGAGAGACCATTTCACAGCTAATATATCTCTGCACTAGGCAGAAGTCACCTGATTTTTCCAGCCCAGTTTTTCCTTTTCATAATTCAATACCAGGAGCCCTGTTACTGGCACAAGTTTGTGAGAGCCACGAGGGCAGAGAAAAAGAGGCCACAGCCACCCCAGGAGGGAGCGTGCTGAATGGCACATGAGGGCAGTTCTCTCATTCTCCCCCCATTCCTTATTCCCTGGCTCAGTATGAACGTTGCACCCCCTAACTCCGGTCCCTCTCCATTGCGCTCAGATGCAAGGTGCTGCAGCAAAATTAATTCCATTAGCAAAGACCGTCGGGTGGAGACAGCTGGCATCAGAGCTCACTGAGATGGACCAGGAAGAGTAGGGGCAGGGAGGGACAAAGACTCTAACCCTCGTGTATAACTGCGACATCAGTGGGCGCTGCTAGTCATCAAGTCTTTGCATCAATCTTCCCTGCTCCCTTAGGAAGCCGTCAGAAGCAGTGTCCGGCTCCCAGGCAGTAAGTGCTTTCCCACAGCTTGGCTGGGGCTGGTGCACTATGGAAATACAAGAGCCATTCCCTTTAGTCGTTAAGCAAAAACCAGGCTTGTCTGGCGATTCAAGGCAAAGCATGCTTTGACAGGAGCAGAGTGTCAACCTGCTGCGGACAGAACCGCGATCAATGAAATGTTTCCCAGTAGCTCTCAGCACCTTCCAGTCAATCAGCTGTCATCAGTACCACAGCGCACTTAGGTGGCTGCCAAGCTCAGGGGCTTGGAAACAGGCTACAGAGCCCTTTGCCTCTAGGTCACGTTCCTCACTGACTGCCTTGTGAAGGCAAGTGACTTCCCAAGGCTCTGGAGCAGGTCAGTGGCAGAACCAGCATCAGAACACACGCCCGCTCCATGCTGGACTCTGCTCATTCCTCTCATCGTGGAGGTGGAGGTTGCGGGTAAGCGATGTGCACAGACCCTGCCTTGCAGATTTAGCTGGCTTCCTCTGTGGAAAGAACAAGGTTTTAAGAAATAGCCTGAAATCTTTGAACATACAGAAGGGATGAAAGCGATGCCTTAACCTGAGGTGATCCCTGCAATGGGGGAAATGTCAATTTCCATCAGCTGCATCCATGCTGATCTGGAGTTTAGCTCTCAGGCGGACGCAGCCAGGGCCTGGGCATCAGGCTAACCTGGCTGGGGCTGAGGGCCATACGCCACTCACTGCTCCACTCTGGCCCGCTCTCCTCCAAAGCCTGGCAGCTCACCTTTCCTTTGGATTTTGATTTCTGCCCTTTCTTGCACAACAATGCCTTCCCAAAGCCCAGCAGCCCCAAAGTCCAAAGGCCTATGAGGGTGGGAAGAAGAGCAGGCACTCTCAGGCTACCATGTGCAGGGAACACGTCAGCCGAGGATTGCATGTTTTGACCTAGCTCATCAAAGGCCTGATCCAGTTCCATTGTCTTCATTGGGAGTTAATCTAGCCCCAGGTTTATCCTTTGCCAGGCAGAGACCATCTGTTCACCCCCATGTCGCTCACCATACTTCCCTGTGCTCAAAGGTAACGAGTACATTTCAGCCAAACATCACCTCCATGCCCATACAGGCTGGGTCCCAAATATCACTACACTCCTGCCACTTACTACTTGTCATCTGTACCTGTGGGCAGTGCTTTGCTCCAGGGGTTCAATCCAAACCCCACTGCATGCACCAAAAGGACTTGCAGTAACTCACTGAGCATTGGATCAGGCCAGCTGTCCGTACTTTGCCTGCACTGAGAATCCATAAAGGATTTCAGTCCACAGGGCGTGTCGCTCTGGGTCTGTTTCACGGGCGCTAATCTCGCTCTTTAATTTTAATGCATCACAGCGCATTAGCTAAGTGATCACACATCATGGGATACTGTAGTGCCATCACCTTTTTTATAGCTGTAAATTATTAATGGCACTCTCATTAATATGTCAATTTCACCCTTTTCTTCAAAACTGCTCCTTTTGGCATCGGGAACCACACTGAAATAAATAGTTTATTTGCCAATAACATAGCTCATTAAATTTTAATCAAATAGAGGGTTGTAAGCGCACAGTTACCAGGATGCATCCCATGGGAATGCAGAGATCACTTTAAAAATGAATTAGTAATGGAGTGCTTTGGAATTGGCAATGAAACATAAAATGAAGCCTTGATGTGGAATATCCATTTTGGGTTTTAAAATCAATTCATTCGTTCCAACCTTCCTTTCCCTCTGCCCGCCAATTAAAACTTATTTATTTATTTGTTTATAATTATGATTGGAAAATGATAAGAAAATAGGACTAAAGGGTCAAAGGCTTACATCGTTCTTTAAAAATGCAACAACATGTGCTGACTAAGCTCCAAGCTTGTAGCATCACATCAGTGCTCTGCCTAACAAGAGGTCTTCAGACAGGCATTCAGGTGGATTAAGCAGCTGCTTGCTGAACCCCTGACTCCAACTGGAAGATTTGGGACAGCTATTAAAATATGGGATTTGACCTGATCCCGAAGGAAATTATCTTTAAGGACTTTGACATCTACGCAGAAATGACCACCCCATACAAGTGGCACTAATACAGTGTCAAAGAGGAGACATCAAGTACTCAAAAATTGGGATATTCTCCAAATTAAGTTGGCTCTTACAATAGCCATTCAGCCCACAGCACATCAGGGACCTATTACCAGAGACCCTGAAACTGGCCCATGTGAGCAGCCTTCTGCCCAGAGGGGCAGAGTCTCACTAAGTCAATGGGGCCCCGAGTCCATGCAGAGTCCCAAAGACTTTATTGGGACTCTGCAGGATGGTCCTGCCAAGTAGATCCAATTGCAGGATAAGAAGCAATAATACTTTAAGTTTTCCATTTCACAAGAAAAGCAAGCGTTCTTCCCCTATGCAATACAGCCAAGTTCAACGTATAGGCACAGTCTTAACATTCAGCCTTCCCTTTTTTCTGTGTACTTGATAAGTCAGGCTGAACTTGTCACCAGCACTGGCTTTGCATTTCATTTCCCTGGGAAAACCATTAAGGAAAGAGACGAGAACAAAAAAAAAAAAAAGGAAGAGAAAGACACATAAAATCCAGACCTATTGGGGCATATGGACTGCAACAGCTGTGCTAAGGTGCCCTGTAAATTCCACAAGCCAGATCAGGACAGCCACTAGCCCTGCTAAATTAGATGTCCCAGGAGCAGCCGAGTGCCAGAATGTAAAAAGACAAGTGACATTTGCAGCAACTGTTACACGGTGGGGTAGCAGCGGGAAGACAACTTGCACCAGTTTAATTACACTGGAAGTAAGATGCATCCACGTAGCCGCGAAATTGATTTAACTCTTCCGGCTATAGAGCTACATTGGATGCCTGGATTAATTTTTATTGATTAAAGACCAGTGAGCCGTTGATGGGAGACTATTTGTGTGTGGACTCAAGGCAATTCTGTTTGCCAGATGACTGCTCATATGGGTCCAATTGTAGGGTCAGGGCTTAGTTTAAAGTGTCTCTGTAGTGTTACGGGCTCAGTGGCTATTGAATAAGGACAAGGCCTAAGTGATCATCCCAATGGCTCTGCAGCTGCTATTCTAGCACCTTGAAAAAACCTTAAAGCAAAATTCTGCTGTGCAGGTGTGAAATTGCTGATTTAAATGTCCTTCCCTTTAAAGCTCTGGATTGTAACCAAGTCTAAAGGACATATACAAAACCAGACAAGGATTTTGGCTTCAGTCCATTTTAACCTAGCCAAGTGCAACATCTCCGACTGGAACATATAGGGAAATAGGTGGGATTTTCCCATGTTTGAATAACTCAAACAGCTGAACCAATTCTGTTCAAACTTTCCTGAAATAGCCACTGCTGAGCTGACATCCAGCTTGGGAAAATTCTGCCTCAAAGTGTCTGAGAAAGTTAAGAGCAATTGAAAAGGGAAGTGCAAAAAGAAGTTGTAGCTCAACCTTAACTTAATCTGCACATGCTACTTGACCCCTCCCACTCCCTTATTCTTGGTTGGATTTATTCCAGTGCTAGGTCTCATTGTGAGCTATATAATCAGCTAGATCTGACCTTGGTGCTGAATGGTGACAGGGTCAGGTTTGTCTGGGAACATGGACTCTGACAGAAGTAACACACGTGCACACAGCCTCTCATCTCAAGGACAGCCCGTCCCCACTGCAAGGAGGTCGTTAATATGCGGAATACATATCTATTTTTGAGCCCATCTTGAAGGGTTTTCTGTCTGGGGCCTGACAGTGGAGCTGTGGCTTTTCTGTCTATTATTCATACGTAAAGCCTTCAAGGACTCTGCCACTGCTAAGTACCCAGCCCTGTCACAAAGGCAGGGAAGGCGTGTGCTTATTGTATGACGAGAGCAGGAAATGGATGGGCTGGGAGGCAGCAGTGGAGATGGGAGCCTGATTGCTTGTGATGGATTTGCCAGGTTTGTCCTTGAAAGGACAGACAGGGAAAGAACGAGACACCCCTGGGCTGGGGCATTATTCTCAGTTCCTTCCAGCTGCAAAGCAATGTGGTCAGGAGAATTCCTTAGTAAGGGTCTTTAAATTCACTTCACAAAGCCATGGTACCCTGTGGAAAAACAGCAGGTCCTTAAAACGCCAGTTGGCTAGGGACTAGCAGTGCCAAAAGGACTGGACAGAGGCTGTGGGGCAGCAGTGTGGGGGGAGGCAGAGGACAGCAGGAGCTGCAGACTCATTACACCAATGCCATGTCCTAGGCCTGAGGCAAGGGAAAGCAGCAGTAGTTGGATGGCTGTGCGTTGGTCAGTCCTGCACTGTTCATGCATGGATCATCTCCTGCTATTGAGTACAGCGGCGTCTTTAGTTCACTGGATAGAGGCCTACATCCATTTCCCACTCATAACGCCATGCGGCTGGGTGGTGATTGTGGAAGGTGCATTGCACTCCCTGAATAGTCATGGAGATCAAATGCTGCCTCGTTCACACTCATGCAACCCTAGTGACAGCAATGAGGTTAGGTCAGCATGAGAGCTGCATATGGCCTTAAAGTGGACACCACTGCCTGCCCTCTACCCCACAACTGTAGCAGAGAATACTCCTGCAGGAGTCCACTGAATTCAGTCCAGATCCCTGATGCGGTTCTTCCCTGAGCTACGCAGCTGCTCCACCTCTGAGAGGAGAGAGTGTTTAAGGCAGATCTTCCTCTTGCAAATATCTAGGGAGAATTCTTCCACAGCCTCACTCACTCCTAAGGAGGGAAGGGGTGGGGCACTGGGCCACAAATTCTCAGATTTTTAGGGATTTTGCAGACATCTCCACTTCCAGAGGTACTGAGACATGCCCATCGCCTCTAGCAATAAACATGTGTTCTTTAGACAGATTCATGAGATAAAACATCAAGGAACTCTTCCCATTAGGGTAGAAGGAAGGATTGCTTGATGAGACCGACTATCTGGACGTTATCCACTTCCCCAGCCACTCCAACCCCAGGCCCATTGGTGAAGCGTCGTTCCCAGGAGCAAGTCTGCACACACATGATGCGTGTCCTGGGAGAGGATCTCAGCCATCAGTAACTCAATCCTTTGGCTTCAATGAGCCCCAAGTGAAGCACGGAGCAGGCAGCAGAAAGCAGGCAGAGGCTCATTACGCTCCTTCCAAAGGGCTGTGGTATGAAGCAGGGAGAACATAACTAGAGTCTGAAGGGCAGTGAGCTGAGACCAAGCAAGCGAGCAAAGCAGAGAGGCTGATGTTGCTCAGCAAACAGACTGGGAGACAGAATCTTTCGCCCTATGTCTCGCCGCTGCCTGCACACACGGCTCCCTGCTGCAGCTGCACACATTGTGGCAGAGGTGTGCTCTGGAGGCAGCATCTTGGGCAGTGGCACTCGATGCATCTTGAAAAAGGTGTAATTTGTGCTCCCCCGGCATAGATCTGCTGATACAACCACAGCCATGGCACCAGCCAGACTCATGCAGCTCTGATGACAGCACAGCCTGGCCTTCCTCCCCACCCCCATAGTCCTTGTGCATGGACTCATGGAGACATGGCATGCGCCTGACCTCCCCTCCACCCAGGGTCAGCCGTAACACGGCCCATCGTGTACAACGTGGGCAAGAGCGAGCGAGTGCATGCGAGCACATGCGAGCACACGTGTCTGTGTGGGGCCAGCCCTAGCCAAATGGCGCCCCAGGTGAGGAGCATCTTCGGTGCCCCACCCCCCCATTTGTTAAACTTTTCCAGAAAGTCGGGAAGGTTCTAGATTCTAGAAGACCCAGAACATTCTAGGAGGTTCGTGCACAATGAATCCACATTTTACTTCAGATGTCTGATTTTCCCTTTTGTCGCAACAACAAAAACAGCCCCGGAGCCCAACACCCCCCAAGCCCTGGCCTTGGCCTGATGCCTGGCTCACCTGTCCCTAGATCTGGCCCTGTGCAGGTATATTTTACTTACACAAAGACACACTGAGCACCGTTGCCCTGAAAATGAGGCAGCCTGTTCCCTGGCACCCAAGTACTGAGGCTCCTAACATCACTCGCTGCTTTTGGAAGTCTTGGATGTGTTTATTTGTTAAGACACGTGACACTCACAGCTGTCTGAAGGGCCTGTATCTAAATATTTGTAGAATGGAATCAGATAATTACAGGTCTGTAAGTGCAGCTTTTTCCAATATTTGGCGATGCTCAAAGCAACGTTTCAAACTAAAAGGAAGCTTTTAAAGCTTCATATCCAGCCCTCAGGAACTCGGCTTTTCAGAGGAAGCCAAAGTGGCAGTGATGGGCTGGCTGGCAAGAAAGGCTACCAGGTTAAACAGTTTGAATGGGGTGTATATAAACTGTAAGGCTCCAGGGCACATGAATTATAAGATGACCAAGGCATGTCTTCTGCTCAGTGCCTCAGATAAGTTATCATTAGCAGAAAGTGATAATATTTCGTTATTACTTTCCTTCAATACCATCTTCCATCCAAGGATCTTAAAGCATTTCTACATTAACGGAATAGTACATCACAACACCCGGGAGGTCAGTATTATATATTATTAGCCCCAATTTAGAAATGTGGAAACTGAGACACAAAGAGATTCAGTGACTTGACCAAATTTCACTCCACAAGTCTGTGATAAGAGCTGAGAATAGACGGCTGATGTGACGGCCAGTCCTGTACGTTAACCAGAAGATCATGTCTCCCCTTGCCAGGCATAGCATGTCTAATAGTACTGCTTCCATACAGAAAGCAATCAGAAAAACCTGCACATAGCACAATGGAAAAACAGTGCTAAATTATTCCAGTCCACTAATGGGCAGGATGCAAGTCAGGATATAGTAATGCTCTGCTTATAAAAAAAGTTTTGAAAGACATGCCTGCATGCTCGCCTGTATGTTTGCAATACAGAGATACGTACACATGGCATATTGCTTTATGAGAGGATGGCAACATGACTCGTGTTGAAGAAACACAGAAAAACATGATCCCCATCTTTGGGGCGCTCACAGGTTTAGTAGACAGACAAAACAATACAGATCCAAAATGATCTTAGGAAGACTGCAATGCAGTTAAGCTTCTGTACCTACTGCTGCCCTCCTAACTCAAGTGGGCTAGCACTGGCAGGGAGTTGGTGGGAGAAATGGGACAATTTCTCTGCTGACATAACTCCAGTGAAGTCAATCCCAGGAATGAAAATCAGCCTTTCATGTTTTAAGGAGGGATTTGAACAAGCTGGGGTGCTCAAATGTTGCAACACTGAGAGGCTAACCCAGTCAGAGTCCCATTGTGCCAGCTGCTGGACAAACCCATCGTAAGTCCCTGCCAAGCCTAAAAGCCAAGACATTAGGAGTTGATGAGTCACACAAATGGGTCAGGGGAGTGGGAGAAAGGAGAAAAAATGGGGTGTGCACAACCATTAACCAACCAGGAGTTGTAATCAACTTTCCACTTGCCTAGCTGTTATGTGCATCAAGATCTACAGACATGCACGCGCGCGCTCTCTCCACCCCACACACCCAACTGCACTTACTGCTGCTTCTTCGTTCTTTAGCACTTTAAGCTGAACTGACACCCTCTGGTATGTTTAAAGAAGAAAACGTTACCAGGGTTACATAGTGGCAGAATTGCTAAATGAGGCATATGACATCATCCGCTAAAATAGCTATGCGCAAAGCAGATGTCCCTGGAAAATGGGAAGCGCCTCCAGTAATTAATTTGAGTGGGTTGAAATTAATGGACAGAATTTGACTGAAAAGAGGGGAGAAACTCCCTGCAATATTCCAGTGCATCAAGGTGCCAGACAGGTGTTAGTAGCTGTACAACTTCCTGTTAGTTAAATATATTTTAATGCTAGGAAGGACTCTTTGATCATCTAGTCTGATCTCCAGTATAACACAGGCCAGAGACTCTCACGAAGTCATTTCTGCAGTGGAGGGACTTGCTCTTCCCTACTGTGTGAGATTGCAGAGGAAAGATTCCTTAATACAAAATGCTTTTCCTTGTAGTACAAACTGTTTCCATAGGAGAATGCTACTGTGCTTTTGTATATGCTCCCACCCTCCAGAACAGATCTCTGAATGCCTTTACAAGGCCGCATGGAAGGACAATGTTCACCAATATTCTGAGGGCTAAGCTGGGTGATTTCATTGCCTCTCTCATTAAGATGCAGTCACTCAGTATGAGCACTGAGCTTTGGCTAGAGCTGGGCAAATAGTGAGAAGAGTCTGGACACTCCTGAGAGGAATGTCATTTTGATTGCAAGAGCACCCCATTTTAGCGGCTCTGCACATGCTCACAGAGCATTCATGGGAGTGAATTCAGGGCCAGTGGCTGCAATTTGCATAAATCACCAGATGAAAAATGGGGAAGGAGGGCACAGCGCCAGTGAAGTTTGGAGCAGTGATACTCAGGAGCCAGATTAGAGATCAGCATTACCCAAAAGAGCCACAGTCGTGAATTCATTGTTTCATTTACTATATGTATTCAAACGAGAGGGGAAATATTTAGTATTATATATTATTCTCACAGCACAAGGATGGAGCAAATACTATTTTATCAACTACGATTGGTTAATGACACAGTAAAAGCCTCTTGGTTAATAAATTACATCGCACACTGGTTTAATATCGTGTGCTGCAAAGAGTTGCAGGAGACCCATTAAAGAGCCACCTGTGGCTGACGAGGCTCAGTCTGAGTGTCACTGGTTTAGCCCATCCAATTCGGGAGCAGAAACAATGCCGTGTGGCTCAGGAGATGCTGGAAGGAATGCTTATGGTGAAGGCCATAAGCCGAACCGTGCCTGTTACACACAACTCCCTCTGGGCTCCATCCACAGAGGCTACAAGTGGATCAGGACGTAGTCCTTCAGCTGAAGGTGTAGTGGCTCACGCGTTTAGCTGTGGAGGGCCCCGGTTCAGTTCCTGCTCATTGCCAAAATGAGTCGTTCCATCTGCGTGAAACGGTCAAACGGATTAGTCAGAACTGCAGCCTGCGCACAGGCAATCAGTCAACAGGACAAAGGACTAATTTGACACTGTGCTCCAGCTGCTGTGTACCACGGAGAAAGGGCAGAGCTCTACGTGCTAGCAGAGACCAACATAGAGACAGTCATTAACCCACGGTACGTGGGCCAAGTCCTTCACTGCCATAGCCGCAGTAGAGTTACACCTGGGACGAAGCAGTGACCTTGGTGTTCTCATTCAGCCAGGCCATTCCCCTCCAGTGGCCATTGCCCTGGCCCTGAGAGGAGGTGGATACAAGCTATGGAACTGCGGTAAGTAATGCGTACCATGGCAGAGTCCAATCCTCCAAGATGCTGAGCACCCTCAGCCCCAAAGGACTTCATAGCTACCTGTGGGTGCTCAGTCCCTTCCAGCTGATATTTGGCACCTTGCCGGATTGGGTCCTTAGTTTGCAAAGTGACTGTGCTTTGCATTACTATCTCTCTATATATAATGAGAGGGAGCATACAGTCCCTGGCAAAGTCAGTCTGAGTGTGCAGGCCAGGGAACAGAGTGTGGGGGGGACTCCTTTGGTTTCCCCCAATAAAAGAGTCACTCTAGTGGGAAGCAGAGGGGTGCTATGGCTGTGAAGATGGCTGGTTTTTCTGAGCAGCCCCTATAACAGCAGCTCTTACAACTGATTTTACATAAGCCAAGCTGCAATGGATTTGAGAACATCCTACTAATTCTTGGTCAGCTGCTGTGTATCCAAAGTGCCTCCCTAATAATCTGCCTGGTGTTCCATGCAGGAGAGAGGAGACGCAAACAGCAAAGTCTACTTCCCTCTGTATCTGGTCTTGATTCATGAACATTGCATGTATCTTCCTGCAGTATCCATATCTGCCAGCAATGTGGCTTCAAGTCAGCAAAAACGGCATGATTTCTCTTTTCACAGGGTCTGAGGGGAGTGGTTAGCCAGGACGTCTGAGCACCGTTCCAAACGCTGCCACTGACTTGCTTGGGAAAGTCATTTCACCACTCCATGCACCCATCTTTAATTGGGTGTAATAGTAATTTCACAGCTCACAGGGATGTTGTGAGGCTTAGCTAATGTTTGCAAAATGCTTTGATACCCTCAGCCGAAAGGTGATTGAGAACTGCACAGTGCTACTGTTAGTCACGTTTGGATAATCCAGAATTATTCATAAATAAAAATCAAGATTATGCAAACACGTTCATTAATTCATAGAATAACCCCAGGAAAATAAAAGAATTAGTCTTGTTAACAAGTTATATAGATTCTATATCTATGGGTATATGTGTGCACATGCACACGCACGGTTATCTCACAAAATTTGATGCGTATAACAAGGGCCCTGTGGATTTGTATAGTGCCTTTCAGATGAGGATCTCCAAGTGCTCCATGAACACTTCTTGGTCTCAGCCCATGCAGAGTAGCTACAATGCCTTTACAAAAAGGTGCAGATGAATGATTTGCCCAAGGTCACACCACAAGTGGCAGAGCCAGGAAGAAAGCTCTGATCTTGTGATGTCCAGTCACCTGCTCAAATAAGATCCAAAATGGGACAGATTCAGGTTTTCAGAACTGAAGGGCCCATTCTGATTACCCAGTGTGACCTCCTGAATAACAGAAGCCAGAGAATTTCACCCCAGTCATTCCTGCATCATGTCCAGTTGCATGGCTGAACTAAAGCAGAGCCTTTAGAAGGTCGTCCGGTCTGGATTTAAAGATTTCAAATGAGGATGAACCCAACACATCCCAAAGTGCATTGGTCCAGTTGCTCGTTACCCTCACTGGTAAAGTTTGACACCTCCATTCTAGTCAATCTTAGATCCTAGCCACTGGATCTTGTCATACTTCTGTCCTCTGCCATCAGAAATCTTCTTCTCGTCTTAGGAACTAAGACTGATCAAGTCTACCCAAGAGGAGATTAAGAGGTAACAATAGCTGAAATGTAAGTCTTTCATATTAAGGCAGATTTCCCAAAGTGCAGGTGTGTTTGGGTCTAGGTTTTTGGTTCCCCTTACTAGTACTCAAGGGCAGCCGCAAACTCCATCAGAAGTAAGGGGTCAGATCCAGATCCAAGCTTCAAGGTTTTTGGGTGCAGGCTTTTGGTCTGGGTGAGTGCATTTTCACCCGGGAGCAAATTCACCCCTCTTGCACACCCCACCCTTGCAGATCAGCTAACTGCATTGAATAGGATGTAAATTAGAGCTGAGTCTGGCCTTGTGCAGATTAATGCAGCCATATATTTCTGGTGTTCTGGGGAAGGGAAGATAAAGGTGCATTGAGAGTACCACATGGTTTAATTAATGCCACATGCTTTTTATTCTATAGGTTGTTCGGATTGTTAATTATTTTCTTTATAAAAATAATTAGTCCCAATCAAGGCAGAAGCTCTTCAGAATTACAGCTCATTAACCGCTCTCACATTTTTCTGTTCTATAAAAAGTCACGCAGTGCTGATGAAAATTATAGGCCCTCAGAATTGGCATTAAATACAAATTCAGACAGTGTTACCATCCTATTACCATCAACTGCATCAACTTGGCTTCGGTAATTGCAGCTGGAGATGGAGTGCAAGGATTACTGCTCTGCACAATCTTGGCACGCAAAGCATGCTGCCCATTAGTTTGTTGGAAACAATGCGCCACAAGGCACTAAAGTCCCCTAAGTACATCATCGTTACAGGGACAATAGTCACCAGAGACAAAAGGGAAAGAAGAAAAACAGGGCAGCTTTTCAGGCTCTCTTAGTAAACCAGGGTGCCTCAGATTTAGTCCCGCCCTCCCCATAAAGCAGGGTCACTCATTCATCTCTAGCTGAGAACACACTGATCTGTCATTGGACAGGATTAGGAAAATAGATTGGACTCATCAATTAATGCTGCATTTGGCCTACACTGCCTATTGACTAAGAGACCGTACCAGACCTTATCCTACCAGTAACGTGAGTGAAAGCTGCAGGAAATTCAGAAAGGATGGATCAGGAATTTCTAGCCCTCAAGGGCCATGTGTGCATTCTTTTTTCAGGGCAGCACAAGGGCTCTGCGAGTTGCCAGCACATCACTATCCTGGTCCTCCAGCTATCGATAATCAATGCCCACAGACGGAGGTGCACCGGAAGTTCTGTCCGGAGGAGCCATCTGATGGGACTGGCGCCCGCTGCAGTGAGTCTAGTGTCACAGTAGGGATTTCTGTTCCATACTCCTGCCCTCTTGCCAGATGCCAGGCTCAGGCGCTGGATAGGAAAACCAGGCTGGACTCTCTCCTCCTGGGCTGGATGAGAGAGACCCCTCACTCTTCCACTCACTGCTCCTCTCCATGGTGCTGAAGACCAGGAACGAAAGCTCAGGCTGTGACAGACCCCACGAGAGTGGCACAGATGCAGGTGGATAATAGGCAAAAGGGGCAAATGACTGAGAAGATAGGAATTTCCCTTTACCCTGTACACCTCTTAGGGAGGCTTAATTCACTCAAAGATCTCTGAGACCTACTGATCTTCTGCATGGTGGTGGCAGTGTATGCATAGTAGGTGCAAGACACCACAAACTCTCAGGGATGTCCCAAAAGGGAGGGCAGTACGAGCAGTTCACCCTCCAGGCAGCCTTCTCTAAATCCCCAGCCACATGTTAAATTTGCCCTACTGGCACAAATGCCACCCAGACTTGCTTTGGAGCTGTCCCAAATGCTGCAGAGAGCTCCGTTCTGCATCTCCCTGCACCAGGGGACATACCCAACTTAGCATCTTTAACACACAAATGAGGAATACCAGCAAGACGTTTGGGCCCATCTGCCCCCCATCATCTGTCACTGCGCCTCTCCTCCTCAAATGAAGTCGTGTGGTATCGTCCCATTGCAAAATGCATTGCCACAGCCAGCCTCTTTACTAGCTTTCAGCAGTGGATCTGAACTGGACCTTCAAACCTAGACATGGGCTCTTCCACAGGTCAGGGCGAAGACATAGTAAGGGGAGTGGGGAAGGAGAGAGAGAGTGTGCGCTCACACTCACTGATATCCATCCAGATGCTACTGAATGGTGAGAGGACTTCAGTCTCCACGTGCTGACAGCCTGGCACATTTCACTAGATTCACTCAAAGCATTTGCTGATGCGCGAGGTCACATAAGGAAGCAGGAAAGCCCGTAGGAACTGAACTACAGGTATCAAAGGAATCCATCGACCATCAACACACACAAAGGCTGTGGAGCAGCACTGGAGAGGCCAGCTGGTAGCCAGACATCCATCTATGCTACAGCAGGTGACAGACAGGCTGGCCTGCTTGCATCTGCGTGTGAACACCTGAGCATCCCACGCAATTTAGCTTAGGAGGAACGTTGCCCTCCAGCCTAGCTTTGATGCATGGACTCAGTGGGGGAAGAAGTTACTGCCAGCTTTGTCTCTCATTAGACACCCATTGTCTGCTCAGCAGAAGGCTTATGGAAAGCGTCATTGAAAGGAATAACTGCACTTTACAAGCGTTGGGGTCAAATGGATACCAAGCCAGTGAGGAGAGGTGATGGCTGGCTGTGTGTCCTGTCCCCAGGTCTGTCCGTTGGGAACAGTTGCAGCCAGCACAGCATTCAGATGCCCCTGGCTTTGACTGCATCCTGCGAGCACTCTCAGTGCACCGGGGCCCTGGGTCCCTCGCCTCGCTGCTCCCCGCCGAGGCAGAGCGCGCCCCGTAACTGGCCACTTGTCAGTTTGGGTTTTCAGTCTTATGCTGAAAGCTCAGGCTGCGGCTATCGGCTAAGCCTGCCTCCATTCTGAGGCATCAAAGCCTCCACGTCCGCCACAGCGTTCAGCGCCCAGCTCGCTGCAGAAATGAAATCTGAGCCCAGGTTTCCTCTGGTGCACAATTCAGAGACCTAATTCCAGCAGCAGCAGCAGCACAGGAAACATTTTCACAGCAGAAGCCCTTTAGCATCCTCCTTTCGGTTTGTATTAGTCAGGGAATGACCATGCCTTCACACCGATTACATAGTTCAGCAGAGCTGGCGGCTAGCTCTTTGTTCCGAGAACTTCACAGCACAATTAACCTTCTCTTCTCCAGTTTTCACTGCAGGGGTGACTTCTGGGGCAAGCAACTTTCCTTTGTGGTGTCACACAGCGCCTGTTGGAAGGGCTCAGGGCTGAAGAGTGTAGTGACAGACTGGGGCAGCCCCGTTCCAATATCTGGCCCATTGAGTTCAGTGGGAACGGCACTTGCATAGCTGAAGCCAAAATATTACCCAAGGTTTCACTTCTCAGGACCCACATGATAACCTAGCTGCCACTTTCTCCCAGAATCCTTAGCTACCATGTGCAAACCATGGTGTCTCCAGTCTAGCTCTGACCGTTTGGGGGATGATTTTAATTCAATATGCCTTCTACAGGTGATTAAACCCTGCCCGGGCAAAGGTTTCAAGGAATGGAATGGATCTGAAGAGTTTATCAGCCTGTTCCACCTCCGACTTCTATGATCTTCTGACCCACAGGTTTCCCTCTAACTTTCCACAGCATCTACTGTCCCTTTAAGGGGCCAGAGAATCTGAGACAAAGAAATGAATGTCAGAAATAACAAAACCTGAACTGAATTCAACCCCTTGTTTCAAAATGATTCCAGTATTTTGTCATTATCACTCCTACTGACTGCACGATGCTTCTTTCACACACATCTCAGCCTCCTTCTTCGCAATGATTTCCACATGAAACGGGACTTCAGGGTGAACCCTCCAGGGTCTTCTGAGCAATCAAGCGAATGGCTACAGCTTGCACCAGCATATGCTGGTCACACTTAATTTGACCCAGGAACCCAAGGCTAATTTCGTCAGGCCAGGGTGTGCACAGAAGGAATCCCTCGCGTGCATTGTCACATAGCTCTTGCCTCACCACCTCCTGCAATGATCAGCCCTGCAGAAGTCCTGCCTATCATGTCAGTGGCAGTTAGGAATGACCATTAAATGCCACGCTCGAACAGTAAAAGTCAAGGGGTGGAGGAGCAAAGCCTGCCACTAACAGCAGCCTAGATGGCTATTAATGGATCTCATGTCCTGATTAGTGTTTGGCGGCTAAGAGTGGCAGTAACACAGGTTATGCGATGGGAGCGCCCTGAGGTGGCACGCAGCTGGGTTTTAACATCTCCAAGCCCTCACCTGCACACGTACATCTTCCCAGGGACATTCAGGGACAGGATCCTGTGCTGAGACTGCATAAAATGAAACCATTAGGAGCTGCAGGGGCTTTACGCTTCTCCAGATCTGGCCCATTAAAAACACGTCTTTCTTTCCACATTTAAAGTGTGTATGCGTGTGTGCAGATGCCATCGAGGGTGAATTTGCAGGAAGTGAGGGGCTCCAGCCCCAGCATGACCCTGGGCAGGTGGGTATCCTGCAAGCTCAGCTTTGGAAACACTCCCCTAGCCTGCCCTAGAGCTCCCTCTGCATCACAGCCCCATGCACAGAGTCGCTCAGTATTTGGGAACTGTGCCTAGGGCTGCTGTGCTAGGTGTGTGAGATGGGCAAATGCTACGAGTTAAGGCACTGGGGGTCCACTGACCTTAGCTGACATGGGGTGGCCACGAGAGAACTGATCAAAGCCTACTTTCGCTGTTCCAAGTGCACACTTCCCTGGGGGGCTGGCAGGAGCAGCATCGGGCTCTGCTGTGTCCTCACAGGCCCCCAGCACATGCAAAAGCGATGGAGGTTATTGGAGCGCCAAGGCGCATTAGTTCCAAGTAAACTCACTTGGTCTGTGCAGGTTTCTCTAGTCCAAACCCCACGGCCCTCGTGCTTCATTTTTTCCCATAAGGGTTCGACTCCCAAATTTCTGGTATCTTTGGAACAAAATGTCAGCTTCCTTTGTTCCCATCTCCATCTCTGCCCCAGCGGCCTGCCATGCAGACCCAGATATTGCTGCTTCTTTCTTCCCCCCAGGATGGTTTATCAGGCTGCCTTTTCTCCATCTCCCTCACACCGCAGCACTTCATTAACTCAGTAAACATGCTGCTGATGGACAGACAAAAGCGGCAGAATGGGACCACTGGCTGTGGTGGCTCAGATAACAGCCCGAGTCGATGGAGCCTGTCACTCCTTGCTGGCTCGCTCCTTGATGAGGCAGACAGCTGCTGGGAAGGGTAAAGCCAATTGTCCCTTGGCCACGAGACAGGTAAAGGCTGGGGTCTAGGGTTTTTTGGTTGCTTGTTTTTGGTTTTTAACTCACTTCCGAGGCCTTCCTCCAACACACTCCGTGTCATTTGGGGAACAGTCTAGTGTCGCAACAGTGGAAATCACAGAGTCCGTCATCCAACAAGTGCAGAATACAGCCCCCCGACAGAAGATGCTTCAAATCTTGAACGGATTATTGGGGAACTTCTGTAACTCATGTGACTCTCCTAAGATCTGTTGCTCAGGTAGGGTGACCAGAGATCCCAATTTTACAGGGACAGTCCTGATATTCGGGGCTTATTCTTAGATAGGCGCCAATACCCCCACCCCCGTCCCGATTTTTCACACTTGCTATCTGGTCACCCTATTCTCAGCCAGCTTCCAGGGCTAGACAGGAATGCTGAGAAGTCCGACAACATAGAAGGGAAAGGTGTCGTAAATCTGCTTTAACAGGGGCTGATGACCCATTTCACTGACGCCACTAACTCACCTACTTATTGGGTTATTTGTATTGAGGTAGTGCCTAGGAACGCCAGTCATGGACCAGGATCCCAGTGTGCTAGGTGCTGTACAAACAAAGTCAGACAGTGCTCAGGGCTAAAGCTATCAAAGATCTATTGGCTGAACTCTTTTTGACGTAAAACAGCTTTTTGACTAACTGCAAAATTTTCCATGAGAAATGCCTCTTCTTGTCAAAAGTTGAAAAGACCAAAATCTTCATGGTTTTTTTGTCAAAAAAAAAAACAAAAAACCAACCTCATTTTCCTTTATATTTTTCACGGAAAATACCTTTTTCCTGGCTTTACTCAGAACTGCCTGTAGCCAGCCTTCAGTACTATTTATCTGTCACTATCATCGACAGAGTCCACAGCAGTTTTAACCTTGGAAAATCAGGGGAGGTGGGGAGAGAAAAAGCAAGCAGAGGTATAGACTGCATGAACAGGGGGTTACAGAACTGCTCTGATATGGAGCATCAGTTAACCCAAGATCTGCAGATCTCTCTCCTACCCAGAGTTATGCTAAGTGTCAAAACAGCCACCAGCCATTCTATATGCCTTGGAGATAGAAAAGTGCCATCTAGTGCCATTAAAAGACCTTGCTAGTAACGCTCTAGGCACCGGAGTCCTTGGATACTGTTGTAGCCCTAGATTACATGGTTGCTTATTTCTACTCTATATATTTTAGTTCACAAATCACATTCATAATCATGAGAAAGCACGCTGCTAATGGGACTGTGATAAGCCTCTGGGGCTTGATGCTGTATGGATTCTAAGTGTTTTGCTGGACTAGGCCAAAGTGCTTAGCCCATTGCAGGACTGAGGCTGTGAGAGCAGACTGCAAAGAAGGGTGCAATGGGTGATCCTGTGAAACAAAAAGCATGCATAAAAGTGTCTATTTGAGTGTGCAATTACTAGGCTTTTGCAATAAATCCAAACAGCTCAGTATCTTAAAGATTCCTCCCCCAAGAGCGAGACTTGAGTTCACAACAACACAAGATCTGGTCTTACTCATGGTATTTCCATCATTGAGGAGCTGAATCACAGGGAGAAGATCAAATCCCTCATTATTTCAGTCTCATAACTGGCTCCCTAAGGCATTTAAAAAGGGCTGTGAAAAATATAAGTGCAAATATATAGAAGCTGTTATCACACACACAGCCTATGAACCTACATAGCAGTTACCAGCTTTGCACAGGCACATGAATGCTCAACTTGAAGCCTGGGATGGTTGCATGACCATTTCTGCAGGAGCCCCCACTGACAATCCATCTCTTTCACGTTGCCTGCTGCTTTGTGGGAGTTTCCTGAAACGTATGTGGCATAAGTATATGAGAAACTGCTATAATTCTTTCCCTTTGAGTTGCTTATGCTACCTTGAGGCTGTGCAGTTTGTCCCTTCATTGTTAATGACACAGTTGCAGAGCTGAGCAGCTCCCCCCCCCACATGATGCTGAATAATTGATTGATTTCCTTGTTCAGACCCATGGCAGATCAGTGTTCTTAGAGATCAAGCATCTGGGATCAGTCTTTTTAAAGATGGCGTTAGGTACCAAAGGAAAAAAAAAACATTCCACACACAACAAACTTACCTCTCACATGATCCCCGCCATTTTTCTTGTCAGCCTCGATTAGCACTGTAGTTAGCTGCCCAAGTCAGAGGCTCACTCCTTTTATTTAACTGTCTCCAGAAGTCACAGAATGGACTTGGTGAGGTCATAATCAACTTCTTTTCCATGGCAACAGACTATGTCACCAAATTACCATGCCTGATGTCAGATCAGGAAGGTGGCAAGCTGGGCTACATGAAGAGTCCTTATTTGTACTGGACATGGGTCTGAACCAGAGCCCTGCACTGGAAAAGCCCTTTGGACTCTGGTGAAGTTCATATTGTGATCTAAATCCAAAACCCACACACAGAGAGCAGCCACCTATCTTCACTGTAAATTAAAGAAAACCAGCAACAAGAAAGAACACACGCCATGACAAAGAAAGAGCACAGTGTGTGCATCTCCTGTGCTACATGCTACAGGGATTCAGAGAACAAAATGGCTGCCATCTCTGCAGACAGGCAGAGTTATTAGAAATGAAAAGGTGCAGAACACAAAAAGAATCAAACTGATTGCAGCTGCAAGCTACCACAGCCTGCCTCTCTAAAATGGCCCAAACCAAATCCTACATCCAAACATCTCCAAGCTTTGTGGGAGTTTTGTATCCAGCCATTGAATCCCATCTCTCTTTCAAACTCAAATTATCTTCCATAATTTGAGAGATCAGTATAGAAATATATTGACAGAGGGACTCTCTCTATGGCCAAAACTTTTAAAGTGAAATCCATTGTGAACACGCCTCTTTAAATCACAGTACAGCTAAGCTTTTTCTTCCGATGCTTGTACTTATTTACTGTACGCTGTTCCTCTGGGACAGCGTGCCGCTTGTTTTGAACACAAACACTCCAAGGAGGTGATGCAAGATTCAGCCGTCCCAAAGCTCTGGGGGATCCTTCCATCAGCTCTGAAGCAGTTCTCTCTCCCCATACACACATTACAGCATTTAAAAACCTCTCCACTCTTCCAGTGCTGCATGTTAATAATTCATGGAAGTATTAAAATTTATTCTGATCAGGTTTTTCCCCCTTTGCCTCCCCCACCATGAATTGAGATCGGGGCTATAATTATTTTGTTCCTATTTTTGTTAATGAAGAGCCATGAATTATCCATGAAATATTAAATGCGTGTCATCAGCTAAGCAATTAGCCCCAAACTTACTTCCCCAGCATATAGCCTGAGCGGCGGGCTGGGGAGTCCCTCAGGGGCTGGGGTGAAGGCCTGAGGCAGCAGAGCCTATGTAGGTATATCTACACTGCAATTACACATGCAGGTTTTTAACCGGAGTGTAGACATACCCTGTGCCTACTCATCTAGCCTCAGCTTGCTTACTTGCACAAGTGCCTCCGTCCCACATGGGGAGGACAGCGCATGAACCCTTTCCAGCCCTGCTGTAATAACCGGGCCTACAAATGTACCCTAATTGTGAGCTCAGCTGTGAAAAGTGAGTGCGAATTTGCAATAGCCTATTAACAACAAATATAGATGGGGAAAGGTGCAAAAAAAGGACAAAAAGACCGAACTGATCCAAACAAAAAGGCCTCCTGATATAGCTCAAGGGCTGTGCAGATTGTGGCTGGTAAAGAAGAAAAATGCGGGACTGGAAATCAGTGAACCAAAATTGGTGTGTCAGAAGTTAGGCCTAACTGGTGGATGCAGTAATGAGGGGACAGGCTATGCCGCCCATCACTCCCTTTTGGGGTGCTTAAAGAAAGACATTGGGAGGAAAGTTGACCCTTGGAGTGAGCTTCATTAGTGTGGCTGCAACCCCCATGGCCTCCTGGGACCATCTTCATCCTAGTCTTGAGAGATGCCCTAACAAGATCAGCCAGAGACGGAGTCCAATGACATTGCCACCAGGGCCACCGTCTCTGGCTTAATGAATCCCAGCCACCACCTAGGATGTGATGCTTCATCCACCCCTCGCCCTGGTGTGTCCTATCTCCTGCTCCATTTTCCCCTTTGTCTAACAAGAACCTGGCTGAGCCAATACGGCATATCTTGCAACATTGCTACGAGCCTGTGACCAAAAAGAGGCAGGTAAAAGCAATGCCCTGAGCAGTCCAATGCTGGTACAAGTTGGACAGGTCTCCAAGTGGCTGATGAGACTGTGCGCTGTGCTCTGAGGTTCGTGATCTGCTTGATCTCCTCAGAATGTGAGATCCAGATTCCTGGCTGAGCACTGAGGGAGTTCTGTGTCTGCCCAGGGGTCTCCCTTCCAAACCACCCCGTCTGCTGTTACATCACAGAAGGGTCTTTCCCATCAACATAAGAATTGGGTGAAATGCTCAGGAATAGATGCCCTGTAGCCCTTTTTCCTGGCTGTGTGCATTACCATAGTCTTAGCTCTTGCGGGTCCCTTTTATCCAGGGTTACCTTGTTCCCTGTCTAAGGCATCTGTGCATTTCCACTGCAGACAGAAACAATCCCATGTTTAGGAGCAGCTGAGGACTGTGCCTTCAGTCAACTGCCAGCAGAAGTGGCTTCCAGCAGGTACAGCAGTGCCCTGCAGGGTTTCTTTCTGGTCTATTTGTGACAAGGCAAGCTGGCTCCAGTCTATCAGATTTGCAGCACAGCAAGGGACTCAGGCTCCAGGGATTCGGGTGATCAGGGCCAATGTCAGGGCTCTGTTTGGATAGCAAGACCTGCCATCTCCATCATGAGCCCCAGGGTGGGGGGGAGGGACCTATGGAAATGACATCACAAATCTAAAGACCCATAGAACTTAAGGCAGAGTCCGGGCTTTTGTGGCTCTCTCAACGTTGTATGACAGTTCTACCAGCACTGAGGTACAATCCCAGGCAGGACACTGCTCAGTGGCAGCTAAGGCATCCAATATAGTTCCACAGATAGCAACCGTCAAGTATTAGCCATGAATGGACACTCTTCCGGGCAGGGACCATCTTTTTGGTCTGAGTTTGCACAACACTTAGCACAATGGGGTCCTAGTCCGTCAAACCAGCAGAGGGCTCTACATCTCAGAGAGAGAGAGTCAGGTGAGTGCCAGAATTGTGGTACTGGGTCAAGCCCCTGAAAAGGATGGAACCGGTCATGGATTCCTAGACCCACCTGGAACAGAGTCTGGGATGCCACCAATCAGGAATCCCTTTAAAGGGCTATAGAATTTGGCTTAATTCACAACCACCAGCAGCATTTGCTCCAGACTGGAGCACCAGGAGGTGATGAAAGGAAGAGCTGATGTCCTGTTCAGAAACAGCTGGGGAGCCATAGCCATCAGTGCCCTTAGAGCAGTGTAGAGCTATGGTTAGGAACAGGGTTGTGACCGCTCATGCAGGGGATGCAGAGAACAGGGTCCAGGTCACAGAGCAGAGCAGAGAGTCCAGGTCAGGAAAGGAAGGGGGTCCTGTTCTGAGTAGGGGTCCAGGAGTGATATCCACCAGGGGGCTGTGTGGGGGAAGCAGGAAGCTTGTCAATCACCATTCCATACTGTGCTTGGTTCTAGGCATAGCCCTTAGCTCCAGAAACATCAGTCCTGACATCTGTCTGGCTAGACCACTTCGCACCAGAGTGCTCCGAGTTTTACTGTGGTTTCCCCTTACCACGAAAGGAAATGAAGATACCCTTGCCTGCTGCCCGGGGACAGGATAT
Source organism: Mesoclemmys tuberculata (assembly GCA_007922155.1). Taxonomy (NCBI): domain Eukaryota; kingdom Metazoa; phylum Chordata; order Testudines; family Chelidae; genus Mesoclemmys; species Mesoclemmys tuberculata. Next base: position 3,294,342 of record ML675638.1, read on the forward strand.
GATGTATAGTAGAGGAGATGTGGCCAACGACAAAGATTTCACATTTGCTGTTGGCACAAGGCGTCTGGGTCCCCTTTTACAGGGTGATTAATGAGGGAACACAGCACAACAGAGATGCGACAGCCTTGAAACTGTCTGTTCTATCCCGCCAGCCAGCCTTCTCGGTGAATACATCAGTGTCCCCAGCTCCGCTCTTTGTGACACAGTGGCTACCCTTGAGAACAATGGAAACAAATTAAATTGGTCCTTCCACCAATGTGGCCGGGAGAGGCAGATTGGTCTAGAGTCCTGGACCCCCCTACTCTTCTGTGTGAATGCATCCCACACAGGACCCATCACAACCCTGTCATTCCTAAGCCTGGCCCTATGCTGTTCTGACAGCACTAACGGATACGGTACAATGGCGGTTTCCAAACAGGACATCAACTCTTCCTTTCATCCCCTCCTGGTGACCCAGCCTGGGCTTCTCTTGAGCCAATGTTGCTGGGGGTTGTGCTTGGATGGGGAGTTGAAAGGCCTAGGTTCTAGTCCTGGCTCATCTGGATAACCTTGGGTAAGTCACTGCCCTCTGTTTCTCTTTCCACCTGTCTCGTCTATGTAGATTCTAAGCCCTTTGAGTTTCACTGGGTTAGTACAGTGCCTTGCAGAATGGAGCCCTGGGGGCCAGGCACAACCAGAATACAAACAATAAACCAGCTTCTCCTGGAGTTGAAGGGTGTTCTATAACTCCTTCTGCAGTCAGAAGGTGTCCATTTTAATAAGCACAAGGGCTTGGTTCTGTAGCCATTCACCAGCTGGGGTCCTGCCAAGGCTTTGCCAGTCCACCAGGAGAACTCAAATACCTACTTCAGAGGCTCACACTTCACCAAGAGCTGGGAGGTGCCCGGATCCATAGGTTACACTTGGACCCATCCCTTCTTTGTCCTGCTCTCCCCTGCAGTTGTTAATGTAATCACAACACACCCTAGTAGGTGCAGAAGGAAACACCAGGGTTTAGAAAACATGCCGTATAGCTCAGTCTATTTAGCTTAACAAAGAGAAGATTGAGGGGAGACTTTATTACAGCCAAAAAGTACCTACATGGGGAACAAATAACAGACTCTTCATCCTAGCAGAGAAAGGTCTAACACAATCCAGTGACGAAGGTGAAGCTAGACAAATTCAGGCTGGAAATAAGGCATAAAGCTTTTTTTAAAACAGTGAGAGTAATTAACCACTGGACCAACCTGCCAAGGGTTGTGGTGGATTCTCCATCACTGGCAATTTTTAAATCAAGATTGGATTTTTTTCCCCAAAGACCTGCTAGGAGTTATTTTGGGGGCTGTTCTCTGGCCTGTGTTAACCAGGGGTCAGACTAGATGATCACACCAGCCCCTTCTGACTTGAAATTTATTAATCTAGAAAACAAGGGTAGGATGTGAGTGCGGATCAGGCACGGGGCTAAATGTGCTCTTTGTTCCATGACCGTGTGGCAGGCTGGAAGCAGATTAGGCCTGAGCAGGCAGCAGAGAGGGGGCTGAAGTAAATGGGAGTGGCTCCTAAAAGTAGCAGCTGTGTAATTGGGCCCAGTCTGCTGTGTCCTCATTAATGGCATTGATGTCCATCAGTGCGTTAATGGCAGGTGTTGCTGGGAGGAAAACAGGGAGGGGGCAGGCTGGATGACCCATCTACAAAGGGGAACCTTGCAGCTCACCCACAGAGGCTATTCTAAAGGGCTGCAGAAGGGGAAGCATGCCGGGAAGGTGATGCTGTCCCTTTCTAAGGGATCTGCTGGTTTCATGGAAGCAGAGGGGAAGCTGGGGCCTGTCTCCCAGCCGAATGTCACAGCTGAATTTCCAGCAGACTCAAGAGACACAGCGGGGACCCGATTCTCTGCTGCCTTGCAGCTTGCGCTGTCACACCAGTGGCAAAGTGAGCATAAAACATTTCCAGATCAGGAGAGCAGCATTTTCCATTTGCTTTGCGCTGGTGTAAATGGCCACACAAGGGGCAAGGGCATGGAGAACTGGCTCCTGGATTTCTACCATCATAAGCATCCCGTTCTCAGGCCTTGTCTACACTGGGCAGGAGACACTTGCAAGCCCTGATCATTATGGTTACTGATCACATGAGAGCAGGAAATCGTTGAGATTTGAACTCCGAACCAGCTGCTCAGCACAGCAATGTTTCTGTACTAGCTCAGCTGGTGGAGAAAAACCGGTTATTTCTGAACAGACTAATCCCATCCCATTAGCGTGCGGCAGCGCACACGCTGCCAACCCATGCCTCATCACACCATCCTCTTAGAGAATCTTTCCTTTTAGAGCCTAGTCTTATGCATACGGTGCATTGAGGTAGCGTTAATGACCATCTGAAAGACCCAACAGCAGCCTCGGCTACTGCGCCGCATGAAACTTAAGTGTCTTTTCTTTATTTTTGGCTTGGGTATTTGGGGAAGTTTGTTTTGTTTTCCTCTCCTAATTCTTTATATATATAGTTTGTCAGTAGTGCTGGATTTTCCCCACACTGGGTGCTAAAGAAAGGAGGCGTAAAGTGTCTTGAAGCAGGCACACAGGCTCATGGGCAGCCTGCCACCTGAACAGATTTGCTTTCTAGAGAGTAGTAAAAGCGATTGCTTGTCATCAGATATTCCCCATTTACACAGCACTTTTCCCGATGTCAAAGGGTTTTCCGCACAGGCACCGAGCAAGTGCACAGCACTGGGGCTGGGAAGGGTGGATTTGGCCTAGAAGAGCAAGACAAGCTCCTGCTCCTTTGATAAGAAATGCCATGGGATCTTCAGTGCTCTGCACACTTACGGAGCAATGTTCATCTGCAGATCCCAAAGGGAAGGTACAATATTCCCCTCTTTGAAAGGTGGGGTAATTGAGACACAGGAAGTAAGGCTTTGTCTGCACTGGACACAACCACGTCAGTGAAACTGGGAGTCTCTGAAACTGGTTCCAAACACGGCCAATCTGCATCTTAAGCATGCTCAGTTCAAAGCCGCACAGGGCGTACTGTCTTCCACCCATTAGATCATAGCTCCCTTAGCTATTTAGGAAGAGCAGAGAGGGCTTCTGTTTGCAAGATTTCATCCAAAAGACCCTGCCCAATACGCCGCGTGGCATGCCAGAAGGGATTTGTAAAGCTTTGTAGTGATGGTTCCAGAAAGCCCATTTATTAAATTATTTGGTTTCCCTATCTTTGCCTGCTTAGTTTCTATATTGCTTCCTGTTCTGTCTCAGGATAAATGACCTCCCTGCTCATCATTTACCTCACTGGAATCTATTTCAGGGAGTGCTATATAATTTTATTCCTTCCAATAGGATAGCTGCTCCTGTGAGGAGACTTTTCCTTTTCTTTTAATATAGCTGTTCTTCACGGATAGCTTTAAAAAAATCCTCTATTTCCCCAGGTCTTCCCTAGGAGATCTCGATTAAAAAACCTTTCACCAGATTTGCTTCCAAATGTCCTCCCTGAAAATCTAATCTATTTCAGGAGATTAATTTGCCCTTTCACATTAGGCTTGTATTTTAACTAGTGAATATCCTTTTCAGGGCTTCTGCTCCTTTCGCTTGCTCCTGTTACATGCTCATCTGCCAAACACCCCTTTTCTTTGCAGCTGGGAGGCTACAGCTCGCTCTACTTCAGCTGCAATGATAACAGAGGGCAGCTGCTCAGTTTGCAAAGAGGCAGCTATTTCAAATGTGCGGCATTTGGTGACACTTACATCCAAGCGTCTCGCAGAAGATTTGAATTTAAACGTGGTGGGCCACATTCATCCCCGAGGGTCTCTGCCAACTAGACAGCTAGTCGGCCTGTAGACAATGGATCTGTCTCTAACACAGATGCAGAGTCACCTCGCTGTGTTAGGAGGTGCAATGTGCTACTATTCTGTAGGGGGCACTTCTCAGGGCTCGGGGGTTCCAAACCCTGGGAGCACGAAGTTCCTCTTGGCCCTTCATGTGTGTGTCTCGGTCAGTGGTCCCCAAAACTGTGGGGAGCCCCCCAGGGGGTGCAGAGGAACATTGAGGGGTGCACAACAAGGACTGAGCCAGCCCTCAACAGGGTGGGGAGGGAACACCACCCAGCCCCTTTGCCCCCACCCCTGGCCTTCGCCCCCAGCTCGCAGCCCTGCTTCTGGCTGTAGGTCTGCCACGGGCTCCTGGAGGGGCGGGGGCGGACTAGGTTCGGGGGGGGGGGAGGAGGAGGAGTCATCTGGGGATTGTTGATCTAGGCACTTTACATCAGGCTGACCACTGTGGTAACTATATATTCCCCATTGCCAGAGGTTTGCCAGTCCTGGGGGCCCCACCCCTGGCATTTTGCCATGGAAGCTGATAGCATCATAACTGCGTCCTGAATCTAGCTCATAGCTGCTTAACCTCCCAGGGGCATGCAGCATGATTAGTTCATTACTCCGCTCTCATGTAAACGGCTATATCTACACCAGTGCCAAGCCCAGCACGCTGGCTTAGACAGAAGGGTGCAAGGACAGAAGAGACGGGGCCTCTTTTTGTGGGGGAAGGGCCCAGGGCACAGCTTTGGGGAAGAGGTGAAAGTCTGCTTCCCAGAAGCGTGTTTAAATAATGAATGCTGTGTGCTTGTCACCACTTCCCTCAGACTACACTTTGTTTTCACCTGGCTGGAGCCTGAGCCAGCTATTAATTTAATCTGTCTCTCCAGCCCCATTTTCATACTGTGCTCGTTACCATGGCATCCTAGCATCTAGGTCTCAAAGCCTCTGCCCAACTAACCACTGGGAAAGTCCATTGGCCCTTCTCAGTGGCATGAACCACTATGCTGATCCCAAACCATTCCCTCTGCTCCACTGATCTTTCACAGACAGCAAGAGGGGAGCGGCCAGACCGGACCCTGGCAGCCCCTCACTCTAAAATGCTGCAGCACAGAAGAGAACTTCACGGTCCAGTGCCATGCTCTAGGCCAGGGGTCCTCAGACTTTTTTCTGGGACCCCTTTGAAAATATTTCAGGCTGTGATGATCCCCCGCTAAAGTGACAACCCCCTCCATGCCATGCCATGCCCCCACCATACCATGCCCTTACTTCTGCGCTGCTGCGGGGGGCAATGCTGCCTTTAGAGCACCCAGCTAGCGTCTGTGCTCTACATGCCACCCCACTGTAAAAGGAAAAGGAAAGAAAAAGGCAGCCATGCCTGAAATGATTTAATTTTAGAGATGCCGGGTTTCCCTTGGACAGGTTTATATTTTTAAAAGTTAATAATGAAATTTACTGCTCGAAGATGCAGCGGAATGGAAAAGAGGAAGCTTGGGACTGGTGGAGTGGCAGAGAATGGCCATCAGAGAGGGTTTAACTTCAGGAGCAGGCCGAATAGAGAAATCAACTGCCAGCTGAAGGAGGTTGGTGGCATGCATGACAAGAATACAGTGGGCAGGGGCCAGGTCCTGGCAAACTTATTCCCTCAGAGTAACACCTTACTCCCAGAGCATCAGAGCAGACTCTTCCGACCTAATCCTGTCATCCTTACTGAGATTGAGCCCCCCGACTCCAGTTAGATCTTCGCCTCAGCGAGGCTGCCAAGATTGCATCCTCGGAGGGGGAATTATTTGTATTACAGACGTGCGTAGAGGGCCCCGGAGACCCAATCTAAACAGACGAGGCAGGCAAACTGTATGCTCTCTGGGGCTGGGACCATCTGTTCCCTGTGCGTGTGATGCTCAGCACAGTGGGGCGCTGGTTGCTGAATGGGAACTTACAGGCTAGTTTTGGTTCTACCTCTGGAGACTGCTGAAAAACAAAAGAAAGGGAACGGATGTCTTGGGGCGGATGGGGAAAGAAATAAGGGGTTGCGGTTTCCCTAAACAGTATAGCCCAGAACTTTAAAGCAACTGTCAGATGTTCCTACCAGCATCCCCATCACCAGCATTATTTATTATGCAGGGCCTGCTGCATGCCAGGGGCTTTCCCAACCCAGAGGGGCACGCACGTATGGAGCCCCCTGGGCCTTCACACCACACGCTCTCCTCCCCCCACCAGACTCTGAAGAGGGCCATGTGCGAGAGGCAAGAATTTGCTGTCTTTGTACAGACATAGAGCCTTACATAGAGCCATGGGTAACTGCTCACAGGAGATGCGCATCTGTACTGCAGACAGCTCAGTTCATCCTGCCCATTATCAAGTTGAAGTTGGTTTGTTTCTGCTTTCCTATCAAATAAAGTCCTCCCCACAGACACTCTTGTCATGGCCTCCACAGTGGGAGACGCTGAGTTCGGACAACCTTTTTATTTCTAATCACACCTGTTGATCTACCCAAGTTCTCACTGCATCGATGGGCCCAGCTATATTTGAATGCACACCAATATATTGCCCTTCTGGGATCCCTATGCTGACTAAACACCAGCTCAGCTCTTTATTCCTCTCTCTGGGTCCTGTGCTGTCTAACTCCATAGGAACAGATAGAGCCTTGCTTCCCAACGGGAAGCGGAGAGGATGAATGACATGGAAGACTACAGCTGTCTTCAAGACATAGACTGCAGCAAACAGACAGACAGGGCCGAGTGCCCCCGAGTAGCATCTGACACCACAGGAGGCAGTCAGTGTGCTCAGATCTCCCCGGCGCTGGCCCAGGCGACGGAGACAAACCCTGACAGGGATGGCTTTTCATATAACATGATGGACACTGGCAGTCCCTGTCACTGCCAGGGAATGGCTGTCATTCATGTTGCTGTTGGGCATGCACATGGGAATGGGGAGGAGACGCGTGGGCCCCTGCCAGCAATGGAGGAGGGGAAAGGAAAGGCACCAGAGCCTGCTGTCATGAGAAACCTGGCACAGCACAAAAACCGCTTCCCCAGAGAAATCAGCTCCCCTGCAAATGCTTTTCACAGGCCTTGTTCCATTAACCCAGCCCCTTGCCAGCACACGGCATGCCCTAGCTGGGAGCACTGGGGTCTCCCCTCCCAGAGAGGTTGGTTCCCTGAACAGCAGTCAGTATAACCCAGTCTGTCTGGTGACTGGCCTGCAGCCGGTGCAGGAATACAACTGCACAGCCACGGCACCAGGGCTGGGGAGTCCCTCTGACCCTGGAGGGAAGGGATCCTCCCCCCACTGGCCATAGCTTCTGGAGTAGCCTCCATGTTGCTGGATCTGCAGAGCACTCAGTGCTTTGGCCACGGCTTTGCCCTCTCCCTGCTTTGCAGCAAGCCTCACAAGCTGGTCTCTGTGGGCCCTATCCACACGCCACTTCCCTCCTTTCCTGCACTGCAGAACCCCACTAATTCCCCGGCAAGGGGCTCCCGAGGCAGCCTGCACAAGGAGGGAAGATTCGCCCCATGACAGTCAGAGCGCTCAAGCTGTGCGTACTGCAGGGACGTCACTCTGGAGATGCATCCGCCAGGGAGCACCTTGGACATCAAAGCCCCAAGCGACAAGGCAGAGTGGACACTGTAGGTGGCCAAAGTCATCTTCAGTCTGAAAGTCTCCCTTAGCATCTGCTGCTTCTCCATGGGTGAAGATCCCCTGGGGTCCAGTTGCACAAGCCAGCTGGGCCGATTCCCTTTTTCGACATCCAACTGCTGGGGCTGCCAACCTGCCAAGAGAAACCTGAAAGGCTCCGAAGAGCGACCTTCTGCTCCAGTTCCGTCCCGGTGGGATAGAACAGCAGCTCCTGTCAGTTACGCCACAGCCAGATCCCGAGAGGAGAGCGCACACACCCGGGACCTGGAGAGAAATGTCAGCCTCCCTCTCTGCCGCCAAACTCTCTAGTGCTGTGCGGGGCAGGTGAGGGGGCCAGGCTCTCTAGCTCAGGGGCCGGAGGGTTGTGCTTTGAGATCCACAGAGCTCTGGTTCGAGCCCCACAGAAGACAACCTGCTCTGGGGTGCGCGTGTCACTGCACTGACCCTACCCCAGGGAACTCGGGCTGCATCAATCCTTCTTCAAAGCTGGATCCTTCCAGATGGCCTCTATCCCCCAGTGCTCCCACCCAAGAGCCGTGCAGCGTGACTGGACCCACATGGAGAGAAAGGCCGGCTGTCTGGGAACACGCCGGTCAAGCTGGGAATTTTAGAGCTGACTTTGCAAGAGAAGATGGTGAGGGACGAGGTGGACTTCCAGCAGCTTATTGCCCCTCCCCAGCAAGTGAGCAGCTCAGACACTTAGGAGTGAACGTATCCCCTTGCGGCAGGGACGTGTCTTCCCTTGTATAAATGCAGAGCGGAGGCACACACATTAGCACTGGGGCTTGCCAAAGAGACTCGGGGTCTAATCTCCCTTTGGCAAGCCCAGCCCAAGTAGGCACCGGAAGCCTGTGGGAGAGCTGGGAGTTGAATCCGCACTTCCCTAGCCCCAAAGCCGGGGCGCTAACATCCTATTCCCCTTCCCTCTGCGGCAGCACCACTGCGCTCCAGCAGGCAGTGACTGCCCCCGAGTCAGAGGAGACCATGTCGCCCAGGGCATGTAAAATACAGGCAGGGAGAAACCTCCACCTATGAAGGCACGAAACTGAATCAAGTGGGAAACAACATAATGCTCCCAGCCATCTCAATTGCGCCTTTCCAGGCAAGAGCACCAGTCCCAAGGGCAGCGTTACCCCGGGGTCGATGCTGCACAACACCAGCAGGGAAGGACTGATCTAAACAAAGATGATTTTAAGGTACTATCCTGGGACTAGCTGTGGTACCTGCAGGCCCCCCGCTCGCGACACTAGGCACAAACCCAGGAAGGGAGAACCCGGGTCTGCAGAACTCACAATCGAACCTCAACCCAGCAAGGGGAGAGACGGGAGGAGGGATGGGAGAGAGAGTGTGGTCAGTGCTGGCCTGGAGGCTAGGAGTAGCCAGGGACCAATTGTAACTACACGCTCTTTAAAGCCCAGTAACTGCCTGGCTGCATTTGAGGAGAACCCACTGAATTGTCATTTCACTCACTGGGGGCAGGAGCAGGGCAGAGAAGGGGAGCGGCTCTGGGGAGGGCCCCTTTAAGAGCCTGGGAGCTAGTCAAGTGACAGAGGTCCAGGGGCTGGTCAGAGGAGACTTCGGCAAGCAGCCGGTCCTTGGGAGAAGATAGGATAAAGCGAGGCCTTCTCACAGCTCCATTTCATCTGCAACGGGGGCAGGTAAGGGATGCTCGGGACCCAGTTGTCTTCAGGCAGTTCTCAGTGGCCCTGACCAAGCACCTTCCTCAGCTTAGCTTTACAAACCAGCCAGCTCTTCCTCAGCGAGGGGACAGCAAGCGGTAGCGTGCGCGCTGTCCCTTCTCGAAAGCCGGCAGCAGCAAGGAGGACGCTATTTCTGAATTCAGGGGCATAGAGCAGGGAGGGGACCCCACCCTATTCAGCCGTTTCCTGGGTGGTTGCTTTTGACCAGCTCTCCCTAGAGGAGACAACATGCCTGAATAATGCTCAGATGCCAACCTGGATCCAAAAGTCAAGTTGGCACATGGCCATTCTCTCTAGAACAGGCTGTGCCCACCTCTCCTGTCTCCCCGCATGCACACGTCCTTTAGGGCACCTGAAATCCAGAGCCTCAGGCGAGTCTTGGGGCTCTGCCTAGAAACTGCAGGTTTTAGGGGAAGCCCCAGCTGGCTCTGCAGATACTATGTTTCACCTGCGCTAAGAGGAATGTCTGTAAACAGCCTTATTCAAGGGTGAAATCAAATATTTCTATGAACAGCTGAGTGTTTCCTTCCTGCCTTTGACACTAATTTTCTATCCAGCCAGAGAATTTCTCTTTTGCCTCTATACACCTCATTTACTCCCCATCCCCCCTTTAAAGAAAGGATCAAAATCCACATTTTTCCCTGCTGCTTGCAATCAGGGGCCGGTTGGTCAGCTCTTCACAGTCACTAACAGCGACCCTTCACCAGCTCCTTGTCTGCTGTTCCCAGGTATGCTAACAAGCTTTAGTCTTGTAATTAGAACTGAGTAGGTATGGTGGAATTCACATCCATGTCTGCATATTTACAACCCTCAACCAAACCCCCAAATTAAATCTGGGGCATGATTGAAGTGGAGGTGGTGATGTGGTCCACTATGAAGGGGAATTGGTTTCAATTCAGGGCTGGGTTTGGTTCTGGACTTGAGCCAGATCCTTCAGAGTTCAGGGGGTTTGAGTGTGTGGATCCAGTTCATCCCCATCTCTACTGGTGACCTTTTCGCAGATTCAGGGTGTCTGTCTATCCATCCTGCATCATTACCATGGTATCTGAGCATCTGCAGTGGTTTGTGAGATAGGCTCTTGTGTGAACAAGTTACAGAATGCTATGGTCTCACACCCATGTTCTCTCTGTGCCCATGGATATTTAACACTCCTATCACTATCGTACCAACACCCCACAGTCAATGTAAGGCGTTTGTGAACAAAGAAAGTGAACACAGACATTGACCCCGGGGAAACTCAGCTGTTTTGCTTGGCCAAGGCTTGTGCAAATATTTCCTTTGATTCTGATCCACATGGGGATGGCAGCTCCTGAGTTTCAGGTTTGGGTCTGAATTCATAATGGTTCAAAGTGAGGAGCAATCTGGTTTCACACAGGCAAAACACAGATTCTGCACCATTTCAATGCACAGCTACAAATCAGCCCAAGTACATTTTAAACCAGGCCCCCATTCAAGAGCCCTCTAGAAACTTTCAACACAAAAGGCCAAGAGTATCGAGTCTGTACAAACCCCAACACCAGGTGAGTGTCTCCATAAAACCTTGAGGCAGGTGAACACATTGCAGCTAGAGAAGAGCCAGAATCAGCTTTCGAAATCCAGACTTGCCCAAATTCTTTGAGAGCATTTGAATTCCAAACCTGGATTCAATATTTGCAAATGGCCCCTATAATAGGGCCATCCAAAATCCCCCAGGCTTTGGGGGAGAGGCTTGTGAAATCTGGCCCTGCATTTTAGATCTTGAAACCTTCTCTGCCTACCACCCTGCCCCATTCCCTGTACAGGGAGCACTATGAGATATTTGGTCAGAAAGGCTTGGTTCCTGCAGGACACAGAGCTCTTTCAGCTTTCATTGACTTCCCTGGGAGTCTCCATCCCTCAGCACATCAGAGGATCAGGCTGCAAAAAACAGTTTTTATTTCACAAGGAGGAGGAGAATTTTCGGACAAAGGAAAAATATTCAGTGCCATATCCTCAGTAAACGTAAACGGAACGGCTCCAGTGAAGTTCGTGGACCTGCACCAATTCATATCACCTGAAGGCCTGGCTCTGAATATTTTAGACAGATGTTGGAGGCAGATAAACTCTTCACACAGGCCTCGAACTCCACTTCCTGCCCTATAAGTTTCAGGACCGATCTCCTCTCTTCAGTGTAAATCTGAAGCCAACAGATTTATACCAGCAAGAGGAAACGCAGACCCATTGCCTTCTATCGAGCAGCTGGGGAGGAAATACTTTTCCTGAGTGACATATTTCACTAGAAGCTACGCTGTTATTTACTTTCTTGGAGATGAAAATGAATGAGTCACGTAGAGAGACCTTATTAGAACAGGAACATTTACTAATTAACAGGCAAGGGAACCGGGCTGCTGTTGTAGCACTTTAAATGGACTCCATTGTGAGGGGCCTGTTTTCAATTTCTTCCAAATATGCTGCCACTTCCCTACTCTGGTCATTAATCATTGCGTTACCCGCCTCTCTGCTGACCCTTCAACTGATGACATTTCTGTGACCTTTTCCAGGTCCCTATATGTTTCTCCATCTCCTGAATGTCAAATGGACACTGGGAGATTGGGAGATTCTACTGGAATACAAACAAAACCCATGTAAAAGTAACAATTTGAGGGCTGGCCCAGCATCAGCTGTGGGGTGGTCACTCTCTTTGGCACTGGGGCTCCCCCTCCCACCAGCTGTTGCAGCTAGTGACAACATAGTGAAACATCCAAGTCTATGAGCACGTTAGCTACAAAAGGAAACCTACAAGATAGATCTCAGCAGGAAGACGGGTCAGCAACGGGGAGAGAAATCTGGGACTGCATCACCACCCTGGCATGATCCTTGTGACTACACTCCAGCAGGGCATCATGGGGCCAAATTCATCCCTGATGTAACGTGACTGAAGCCATGTCACACCCAGGGGAATTCAAGGCCAAGTGCGGCTTTAATGCTCCGGCCAACCTGTGCGTGAGGACAAAGCCAAAGTGACCTAGGAGAAAACTGGGACTCTAATGTTGGCAGGGAGCAAGGCTAGAACGCGGTCTAGCAGTGCGTGGGCCTGTCCGTGCTGTCCTGCCAAACTGTTTGAAGCCCATCTGGCCACATAGGCAGCTCAGCTGTCACATCACAGCCCTGTCTGCCATTGCTAACGCTGGATCAGCTCCATGCTGTGTCTGCAACACTGGGGAGCCGCAGGTTGATAGGTAACTGGCTGCTGTAGGCATTTTTAGGTTCACATTGATTACATTTGCTCTCAGAGGGGCTGCATGAAATGGTAACAACCTGGTTACACCACAGCTCCCAGTGTGCTAACCCCATGGGAGAAGAACCTGCGTTAGCAACAGTGGGACGTTTTCTAGACAGGACACTAGATCATCCAACACACCCTTTTAGTACCTCCTTATCTGCATTCATCCACTCCCCAGATAAACCTCTCTCAGCTCTAAGTCTTCTATTGTCTAGCTTAAAGACCATAGCGTTTAATCCCCTTCCAGTACTACACTTCCACTATTACACCTTCCCCACACCTTTGCTGGTGCTGAGTGAGCATTTGTAGAGTGTTTGTTTGCAGCAATCAACTGAATTTTTAAATTAATTCGCTTTGGGGACAGACGGACGGACGTGGACACGGACACACACGGACACGCTTATTGCCCTCACCTACATGATAAAATTCTACCAGAACTAATGTTTGCAGGACCCAAAGATCTAAGCTGTCCCATATGATTATTTGCGCAAATGGAGTTTTAAATGCACACTTGCATTTATTCATCCAGAAGTCACTTGTGCACTCAGCCAATTAGAGAAGAGACATCCCCAGCCAAACACACACAGCTCAGGCATCATCCCAGAGAACAGTTTATGCAATCTAAAAAAATAATGACATTAAAGTGACAGTGATTTTGAACATCACGTAAACGCACAGAAATTGTGATCTGTTCATGGACAAAGAGGCAAATGGTAAAATTTTCAAAGGCGGCTCTGGCTTAAAGAGCACAAATCACACTGAAAGGCAAAGGACTTACACTCAAAAACACTTCTGAAAATATCACCCTAAATTCCTTGGATCATTTGTATAAGTTATTCTTTCTGCTCTAAATATTCCCTCACGTGGCCAATCCTTGCCCCAGAGCAGGCTCCCATGGGATTTCAGTCCAGCCCGCTGCTACCCCGGTGTTCGCTGTTCTCTTTTGGGGTAGCCCTCAGGTACCAGAGCAATTCTGCTCCTGTCAATTCAGCTGCTGCTGAAATATGGGCCCAGTGGAGACTGGTGACTTTCAGAAGTCTTCCCCCGCCAGGCGAATGGGGCTAGCACTGACCCGCCCTGATGACATCAGCACCAGAAGCTTTTCTCCTGCCTACCAGCCTCAGATAACAGGGGGCCTGGAGGACAGGTTCAGGCGGTATCTGCGACAGAGGCTAAGCTTGTGCCCAAGGGGCAGTGATGGGAGAAAAGCAGTTTTATTACGCAAAGCACATGTCACACGGGGCACCTGATTAGAGGAGCCAGTAGAGAGGCAGATGGCCATGGGGAGAGGGGCAGCAGACCAGGGAGGGGAGAGATGGCTCCTTACGCCCCCTCCCCCAGCCTCGGCCTGCCCTCCACTCTTGCTTTCGGGTGAATTCTTAATCCTCTCCCCGACCCCCCCCCGTCTCCCCTACTGCATCTCCCTCCAGGGCTGCCCCTGTTGTTCTTGTGGGCTGGTAATTACAATTCCCCTCCTGTTAGCACCACCCCCCCCAGCCACTGTACAGCTGGAGCCTGGGGGTAGGGAGCAAACAAAAGCTTTGCCATTAATTGCATCTACAAGGAGGGGTTTTTTATGCCTCCCTTCCCCCTCCCCCTTTCTTTTGGCTGAGGCCACAGACTCATTAAAGATTCAGCTCATTGGAAGCAGGAGGCGGCTGGGAAGAACCAGATGGCAGCCAGGCGGATGGTGGAGCAAGCCCTGCCTCCTCTCCCGCAGCAGATGCCTGGGGAACAAGACAGAGGAGGGATTAAAGGGAGCTCTGTAGCAATTAGCATCAAAGGCCAAGGAAGCATCCACTGGCAGGCCAAACACAGGCAGCTGAACAGCCAGAGCAGGTAGAAGGACTCTGCGGCTCAGCCCAGGACCGAGTGGAGAGCTGTTCGCTGGCCCCGGCTGTGCATTGGAGTGATAGATTGTTCTTAGGCAGGTTAGGCCCTCGCAGCTCCATCTGCTCCAGGGTTTCTCACTCTCACCCCCCCACACTCCCCCGTGGGGCAGTTTTCCAGCCCACCCTGCAGCTTGGCTGCCACTGCAAACGTCACCTGGAGTTGTGGTAAAGAAGCTGATAAAAGGGAACATGCAATGGCCCAAAAGGCAAGAGGCTGGGCACTGGGGTGGAGTAACTTGGCTGGGGCAAGCACAGCATGAAGGAAAGGAGGATGGGAGAGAGGGGGAAACATCTGTGCTAGGTTTTCCAGAGAGCTTGGGTTCTGCTAAACAGTGGTCGTTCCTTTCCCCGTGGATATTAGTACTTTGACGGTAGCATTGAGTGGTTTGTGTGACATCAGTGGCTAGCAGCTAGAGCCTCCATCATCCAGATTGTGGGCAACAGAGGAGACTTTTTTGGCTGGGATAGGACGCTCTTGAAAGCAGTTGGGTTTGTAACCTGAGGGCAGTTCTACGCTGCACATAAAGGCCTGATTGTAGCATGGGCATGCCTACCCGTGCCAGCTTTAATCTCGCTCGCATGGGTAACGACAGTGATGTAGACTTGGCACCATGGGCTAGCAACCAGCGTACAAGCCCACAGGGGAGCCTGGCTACATACTGTGGGTGCTAGCCTGTGCTGCCACATCTACACTCCTCTCACGAGCCGGGGCCTACCCATGTTGCACTCATACCTTGATGTGCCGTGTAGACGTACCCTCAGGCTTTGGGTGCAGACACTAGTCGTGGCTGTGACTGAAGACTGGATGGAGATGGGTTTGAGTGTAAATTAGCATTCGTGGTTTTAGACTAGGGAGGAATTGGCCTCTTGGTTTTTTAAATTTGAGGATGTTTTTAGTTGCCTAGTTGCAAAGTTCCATGTTTCAAGGGAGCCTGTGGGAGACCAAGAAGGTTGATCCCAACAGGGCTGAGGTTAGGCCCACACACTGATCACACTTCCCCCTGTAGTGGGCATAGGCCCTAAGCCACGTCACCCAAGCTGCATTTACACTAGAAACGGAGCCACGTCTGAGTGCTGGCAGCAAACAGTTCCCCCACCAGCCGTGGCAGAGGCTAATTTAGCTGCTGGCGTCGGAATGACCAGGCCATGCTCAGCATCCAACACAGGAAGTGGGCCCAGGCCCCCCTCATCCTGATGCCATCCCTGCCAGGAAGCTAAACCTTTTCATGAATGCTTGGTGCACACAATGCTTCTACCGGTACCATTTACACTGCCTGGGTTCACACTGAAACCTGCACTGAAGTTGAGGAGTTCCCTGTCACATACACAGCACCCGGTTACCTGTGTTGCCCAGGGGCAGGTGGGTGCTACCGGCTGGATCATGCCAACCCAGGCTGATGGGCACTGTGGCAGTTGACGGCATTCCTAGTAATGGGAAACTCAGTGGCTATACAGGGCCAGGAAAGGTCTGTGTTGCAAGGAGACATGGAGGCAGCAGAGAGGCTGGAGTGGGGGAAGAAACAAGTTTTCATCTTACCCCTAAACTCCACTCCGACTTTACTACATGGAGGAGGTTAGCCTGCTCTCCCAAGCTCTTCTGCATGTACCAGCATTGGCTCTACTCACACACACCGGGGTTTCAGGAAGCAGTAGGCTAATTTATTCTTATTCATCCCTTCCTCCCTCTCCCCCCCACATGCCATGTTGGTTTGCAACAGAACTAGCAAGCCTGTCCTCCCGAGCTGTCCCCCTGTCCTGAACCAGAGCTGATGTACACTCCTGAGATTTCAAACGATTGCAAACCAAGCAGATCAAACCTTTTAATCTGTCCCTGATAATGAGAAGCAACCAAATCCACCCCCAGTGCTGCACATAATATCTGCCAGAGGATTAAGGGTTAAAATGCCACATTCCCCAGAGGTAGTCTGGTGTGACCCACTTAAAAGGCCATCTGCCACCATGGCCACGGGCTCCGAGAGGAAGAGGGAGGCTGAGGGGCTGCATCAAGGCTGTGGTGTTTCTCAGTTAGTGGGCAATGTTTCACTGTCTTTGCCAGTGAGCCAAGAACACAGCCAAGGGACTTGCACAGAACGTCCATCGGGTGGGTGCAGCTAGAATCCACTCTGATCCTACTCTCAGGGGCTGCGCCTGGAGTTTAGTCCTGGTGGACACAAGCCTGTCAATGGTTTGTCTCCATACAGTAAGGGACTGACCCAGGGGGCACGGAGGTCCTTGCTTTCCAGCCAGGCTTGCTCTAGAGTTGGTCACTTTCCGCTTGCAAAGTACAAGTGAAACCCAGGGAGCATTTCTGGAACCACCTGAGACGCGTTCTGGTGCTGCAGGAGCAAGGATGGGCTTGTGATTCAAGATAGACGAGTGCAATCAGGAGACCTAAATTCATTCCCCAGCTTCCCCACACTCCCTGTGGGACCTTGGGAAAGTTGCTTCATCTCTGGACTTCAGCGTTTGTCTGCACAAACAGCTGGACTGGGGCAAGCTGGGTGGAGAGTCTCCCCCGCACTTGCTTGCTATGGGCCAGCTGTCCTCATGGACCCTGCTGCCATATATTAACTAGTGCTTCAACCTAGTCACATTTCAGAAAGGACTAGATCAAAGCAAACTACTGAACTGTTCGTGTGCATTGACAGACAATCCACAGCAACTAGTGTGGGGGAGATTCACAGCCCAGCTTGCCATGAGCTAAGTGCCCATGGAGATAAGCCCCTCCGTTCCCCATCTGTGAAATGGGGTTACTAATCCCCTCTTTGCCTGTTTTAGCAGTTTCAGTTGCAAGCTCTTGGGGAAAAGATCTGCCCCACTACATGTACATGCAGCACTGAACACAACACAAGCCTAAGTGCCGCAGGAGCCTCGAGCTGCTGGAGTAGTGCAAATGACAACACAGATCACGCCCCAAGATGAGCAGTGTGCTTTTCAAGTGACATCCTTTCCCCAAGACCCACAATACAGGCAACAATCCTTATTTTTTCAATTCAGCTCATGCTCAAATCCATCCCTCTGAGCATGACTTGGGGCCAGAGTTAGCACTGACGTAAACAGGGGAACTCCAATCATCTCAGCCAGTTTCACCACTTGGCCTACGACCTGCTAAATTAAGTCTGCCACAGTGAAAAATGCAATAGGCAAAACAAACGCAGGCGGGTTTCACGCAGCCAGGTGGCAGATGTGCAGAGCCCTTCATGGGGGGAGCAGGGGATGGGGGTGTTAAAACTGCTAATTACTCTAAGTTATACTTGCACGACTTGTAAGGGTAAATAAAGGTTAAACATGCCAGCATGGGTGAGATAAGCAAACACTAAGTTACCCACAAAAGAGAAATCACAAAAATTCAACAAAAGGAGGCGAGAATTGGACTATCGAATTAGACTTACACTGTCAAGGAATAATGACATCGTGGGTTCAATGCACTATAGACACTTGGTTCAGATCTGGTTTAGCAAAGTGAAAACAACATCATTGGTCTCAGCCCTGTCCCCAGCAGAATTTAGACCTTGTTACTATTATATTACAGTAGTGCCTAGGAGCTGCGGCTGAGATCAGGCTCCCATTGTGCTAGGCACTGGACAAACATAATAAGTGTTCCAGCAAGCTTTATCCTTCAAACAGACGAGACAGCGAAAGGCTGGGAATGGAAACTGAGGCATGGAGCAGTGACATTAGTTGCCCACGGTCACAGCAGGTCAGTGACGGAGCTGGGACGAGAACCCAGGTCTCATGGCTCCCTGCCCAGCGCTCTGCCTACTAACCCACACTGCCTCCCATGAGTGCTCTGCAAGGAGAGGCTCAGTCACCCCAATGAGGGCAGTCCCTGTGAACGGGCAGACTTTGCTGGAGACCCTGGGCAGGTACAGAACAGCAGGTCAGGGCTTTGTGCGGCCCCGAGTTTGGAACGGCAGACGGACTGCAGGGTGCGGAGAGAACGGCATGAAGCAGTTGTACACTGTGCAGTGCTCTAGCTCATGCTACGCATACACTGTGCTCTAGCCCATGCTACGCACCTTTCGTTGTCAAAGACTGACTGTGCCCAGGAATGAAGAGGTTCTTCCGGCACCGTTCCTCCACCTCTCCAAACACGGGACCCTGCTGCAGCAGAGCTGCGTTCGAGGCCGAGCTACCTGGCAATGCTCCAAGCCAGGAAGATGCCCAAACGTTATCACCATTACCAAAGAGCACAGGGATGAACAAATGGACAGTTGCTTTCTTGGAGGTTTGAAAGCCCCATGCTTGTTTTGAAAGCCCCTGCTGGAAGCCCTCGGAGAGCTGGGCTAAGAACCGCGTTACATTCACACCAGGAGGAGGCTGGCTTACGCGAGTCTGTTCCATCACGGTCGTGCTACACCCTCCCACCAGCATTTCTCAGGCTAAATGCTACATTACATGCATGCACATTCGATTCTTTAGCATGGCTATGGCTCCTACCATACAGTATGCACTTGGCAGACAATGCCCTGCTTTGGGAGCAGACTCTTGTGCTCCTGTTAGCCCTTCTCCATCGTTTATTTCCATGTAGCCTTGGTACAGAATCACAGGCTTCTCAGCCAGGCGTGCCCTGAAATAGTTTCCTCTGGAGATGACTTTGGGGTGATGCCAAGAGAAGAGGGGTAAAGAGGAAGAAAAGCCAAGGGACAGAACAAACAGGCCTGATGCATCATCATTGTCCCTTGGGCCATCATTTACACCAGCGCAAAGCCACTGTAAAGCACTAGCACCCTCCATGCACTTTGCGACTCTACAAGGATCAGGGTGGAGAATCTGTCCCAGCACCCGTATGTGAATTTCTGGAGCTGGAAATATTTTATAGTCTGCCCGTCCTGGCATCTCCCCTTTGAATCTCTGGCTGAGTCACTGGATCGGCTGGGCCCCCAACTCGAGACATGTTTGGTACGTATTTCAGCTTCCCGAAGACGCTGGAAGGCTGCGACTGGGGAGGGCGGCACTGCAAGGCTGCCATGTCGCTGATGGAAGAGATGCTCCTCGCCATCCGTTCAGCTCCATCTCACTTGGGGAAGCAGAGTGCTCCCAGTCCGCTCTTGTGCGGCTTGTGTAATGGACTAAACCAGACAGGCTTTATAAGTCATGTCCTTACCACTGGCCCTGCTAGCAAAGCTGATGAATACAGTAAGCCTCTCATAAGGACAATCTTAATGGGCCAAATTTATCTGCGGGGCAGCACCAAAGAAGTCAATGGCGTTCTAGCAGGGACGCATTTATCTCACTGTCTCCTAAGTAGCACTGACCACTCCCCCCCCTTCCTGTCTTTCTTCTCCTTACCACTTTCTTATTCTTTTCCTCCTCCCATTTGCAGAACGTCAGGCTGCATGCTGCACAGACCTTAACTGCCTTCTATTTAAAAATCTATTAGTGGGAGATTTACCGGCTGCAGTCTCTCAATAGTCTCAACTAAGAATTTTATGTCTATTTAATAAGGCCAGGACCTGCTGCAGGGACTCTGCTGCTTTGGGTGAGCTGTGAAAACAGCCTCCCCTGCTCACTTGTGCTCAGCTACACACCCAGAGCTAGACCATTTTGCTGCCCCTACTGTCCTGGTGCTCTGGGCCTGGCATGTTCTGCCCATCCAGCCGCACTGCCTCTGGATCAGCCTCTCTGTGGATGTCAATTACACAGCAACTGATTGTTGGAAATGCATTTGCCAAGGGTTAGCACTTAATGGCTGCATTATTTGTTGATCGGTACGGATGGCTAGGAGGCCTCAATCCGGCTCCCACTCAAATCAACAAGAGCAGGAACACAGAGGCATAGGCAGAGTTGCCAGCTCATAGCATTTGGCGTTGTTCTTAAAGCCCAGCTCCTGGAGCCAAGTGATTACATGGAAATTTCAGCTTCAAATGTTTAGCCTCCCCATGGCTGCAGAGTAAAGCCTGAACATGTGACCCAGATGCTCAGAAACAAAGAGGCAAGGAAAAGACCCCAATTTAAAAGAAAAAAAATTGTGACTTAGCCAGACTCTTGATTTTTCCATGCTTGGGGTTGGCAGCACAGCATGGGTGCTGCTGGTGCCATGCAAAATAGTGGAGCAGGAATGGCCGAATATGGAGTCCCCTAGCCAACTTTGTACTCATTTTAGCTGCTATTAGTGTCTGTACTAGTCTAAATCCAGTAAATACTAGTGTAATATCAATTGATCTAGTAATGCTTAGTTCCCTTCATAAGTCTTCTATTGGGGTGCTGATGCCGTTAAATAAGTTCTGTCCCCATTTTATAGAGGGGGAAATGGAGGCAGAGACTTTAAAGGCCTGATCCTGCTATCATTCACATGTGTCAGTAACTACTGCTTGATCTGGCCCCACACGACTTGCCCCATGTAGCTGCCAAAGGAGTCTACGTTAGAGCTCAGGAGTTCCGGTCTCTCAGTACGACACACTGCCTGCCTGTCTTCCAAAGATCCTGATGCTTATTTGTTATGCAAGAACTAGCCATTTAAATGCGCTCTGTAGCTCAGCTGTTTTGACCTCTTCCATACCAGGACCCTAGGGCACAACAGAAAAGGGTTTATTCGTGGCTAGCTGTTGGAAGGTCGCCCTGAAAGAGAGTAGTGTGCCCTCCTGAAATGGATTCACAATGCCCAGGTGGAGAGCCAGTGCATATTTAACATGCAAAATGAAAAGAGCTAATGTCATTGCTAATGAACTGACCTCAAAATGCATCTTAACAGGTGCTCGGCACCTGTCACTCTAATAATTACTAATTGATCGTTAACAATTCATACAGCAGCACCCTCATCATGTAGCAAAGGCACCTTATGGACATAAGTGCGGATCAAGTCCTGGGAAGCTTATTGTCTAAAAGCCCAATCACCCTGTGAGTAAATCCATTGAAGATGTGACATGACAAATGATGCCGAACAAGAAAGGGGAGGAAACGTCAGCGGGAGCCACTGGCAGGTACTCGGCACCTCAGTGTTCAGCTGACACTCAGTAGCGGTTTCTGAACATGCTGAAGTAGTAACAGGGGATCAGGAGATTGCGGCAGGAGCACATTCAGTATTTTCCCCGCAATGTGCCAACCCTGAAAACCTGCAATAGAAGTTCCACACACAAAGCACATGGCCTCAGGTGAGTCGCTTCCGCTCTCAGTGTCTAGTTATAGGGCTGTCTTGCTACGCTTGTACAGCATGGGCATAACGATACCCTGACCTCAGCTGGGGCTTCTAGGCATTGCCAAGGTATTACTAACCCCACATGATCATGAGTTAGTCTCATGACCTTTGGAGGGGCCCTATTAAAATGCATTTTGTGTCAATTTCATTTGCCTTCTGGTGTCTTGCTTCAGGAGACACTGGCTTTGAATTTTCATGCTTTTCTCTGCAACCATGAAGACTGGATGCCCATTTTTTTTTTTTTTGCTTGAAAACCTCTAAAGTCAAGATTCTCTAGCAAATCACAGACTCCAGGAGCTGGAATTTTAAGTGCTGGGTACCACAAGACTCCGGATAAAATTGCAGGAGCTATTAACCTTGCTAACAGAACACAACTGATTAATAATAGGACTGATCAGCTCTGAAAACAGAGCCATGTTGAAAGAGAAAAGCCCTGTTAAAAGTTGCACTAAATTTACAGACACATGGAACTGCAGCGAGGCTGAGAAATACAAAAGGACTCTTCAGCTGTGATGCACAAGAAAAGTTCTTTGTGCCTAAAGAAACCTTATTTGAAAGGAAAGGAAAGGAATGGATTTCAGCCTGGTTCATACTTGATGTAAGAGTTTATCTTTTTAACATATGGTAGAGGGTTAATTATTACAAGGAGAAGAGGTGAATAGAAGTTGCGTTTCTCTTCCTTTTCTAATCCCCTTTTCCATCTCTCTCAATTTTCCCACCCCTCTTTTGTAAAAATCTCCTTTTTAAAAAAGAAGAGGGATCTTTAATTCATAAAGCTGGAAGCAATGCATAAAACTCTTGGCTGGGTTCCTCACTGCTTGTCAATCTGGGCATTCCTTGCAGTATCAGTGATAGGGGAAGGGAAGGCCAAACAATGGTAATAGTAATGACATAGCAAGTCTCTATCCCCAGCAGGCAGCCCACGGTGCTATCTGTGCAGAGCACCAGACCCCTAGTGTTATTCTAGTCAGCTACGGCACGAGAGATGACAAACGGAGGTGGAAAATGCTCAGTCAAGAAGATCAGCTTTTAGAAGCTTAAATCCTGGCCTGCCTCAGCCTCCAAAAGCAACCAGGGCATTTCATGGATTCTGCGGAAGCAGGGTTAGGGTCTGGATCACCACACATGGCAGATGCATCCTGAGGAGAAACCAGTGAAAGGGAATATGGCCTTGTGGTTACAGCGAAGTGTGTTAATAGCAGTGACATTCATCCAGGCGATAGTTGGTGATGAATTACTTTCTCAGCTCCACTAAAGGGGCTATCCTGGAATGGCAAGTGACTGGAGAATGTCCTAATTGCCAGGCTTCCCCGCCTCTCGTGTCTGATTCCACAGAGAAGGCAGGAGGGAGGAAAAAGGAAATCCAGATCCCAAGGAATGGCAGGCTCCCACCACTGAATCCAACACCTTTAAATCTCTGGCAGGTGAGAAGACCAGCAGAAGGCCTGTGAATGAACTGAAGCTGTAATTTCAGGTTTAAGTGCTGCATTGGCCTTGCTCAGGCCCTTTTCCCCCCACGGTGGGTTTCACCTAGGTGCACATAAAAAGCTTCGGGTGCCACCCTGTTTTATCCACACAGATGCTTTTGATCCAAAGGAAAATGATGGCTTCTCTTTGCCACAGTTTTGATCAGCAAGACACGAGAGAATCACCGTACCCCTGCTTTGCTTTTTTCCAGTACAGTCCCTTGCTACTGAAACAGATCCTGTTAGAACATAATGCTAGGTGAGCATGACCACCCAGCAGATTAGTGGAGCAGAAAGTGCTGCTGGTGGCAAAGCCCCAGGCTACCTATAGGTGGCACTTTTTTACCCATCACACATGAAGAGCAGTAATAAAAGGGCACTCCCAGGTCGATAAACATTTCATAAAACTCTTTTCAATATCCCTGCCTGAGAAGAAACTGCTTTCGTGACTGATCCATAATGCAGGCAGGTTAATACCTAATTAGTTCACTGGGCCATTTAACATTTCATGGATATTAGATAACCTATCAATACGATAAGCAAAGCCAGACAAGCCTTGTTTAAAAAATTACTCAACATGATAAAAAAAATAGGGATGGGAAAGCAAGGGGTGAATCCATCTCAGCATGAGCAACCAATAGCCAGCTTAGAAAATAAGAATTTTCATACGTGTTGCAGCTCTAAATGCAAGTGGTGACAGTAACGTGATGCCATAAGTCAGGGACACCCAAGAGGGGTCTCCATTTGCCATTGTTCATTAAAAAATAAATAAAACAATTACAAGCAGGAGAGCGTGACACATGAATAATCCAGCTGTAATTGCAAAATACATTTCCAAACCTTAAATAAACTTTCTTTCATCTCAGCGCAAAGAGAGAGAGGAAAAAAAAGCTTAACTTTTTATCCAGAAAATTAACACAATGCTGCTGAGTGTCACTAAATTAGCGCTTGAGGGCAGGCACTGTGTAATTTACGTGGCTGCCATAAGCACTGTCTATTTACTGATGGTTGCTGTTAGGCTGGCTGCACCTTACCTGGAAGGGAATGGATGTTGGGAAGTTCTTTGAACATCTCATTAGGTAGGATGAAGCAAAGAGGAGAACACTCAGCTTTGGACAGCTCCAGCCTGCTGCCCATTGACCATCCAGGCTGTAGTTTGCCATGTGGTAATGTTGGCTTTTCTGGATTATCATTTATCTGCACTGTGCTAGGACCTAGGAACTCCAGCTGAGATGGGGGGCCCCATTACTCTAGGCACTGTAGAATCAGAGCAGTTGAAGCAGAATTAGAAGAGTTGAACAAAGTCCTGGCTTGTTGAAGACCGATCTATACACACTGCCATTTACTTCAATGGGAGATGCAGCTTTGCACCTACAGACAATGTGATCCCTAGCTGACGTACAGGGAAGCAGATCTTACAGTTGCACTAACCCCCTCAAAACTGGCTTTGGAGTCCTGTGCTTATTGTGCCTTGCTGATTCCACATGAAATCTGCTCAGTTTATAAGTGAAACACTTATCTCACAGCCAGCTCCTCCTATTGAGCCTGGGCTCCGAGTCAAGTTTGGTCTTGCCACCAGCCAGCAAACCAGGCCTTCAGATACACCCAGGCAACCCAACTGCCTCCAACTTCCACTCTCAGAAACACCTGTGCTAGCCCACTTGGTTGCATCCGTGCAACAAGAGGCTTGATTTGACCATTTGTCTGGCAGGGATTTCACGGCTGCAGCTGTGTGAACAGGCAGAGGCACAGCTCAACTCTGGACCACATCTCAAGGGGAGAAACCATCTTTTAATGTGTAAGCTCTGCAGACTGTCCATGGAATCAGTGACGCCCCTTTGCATACAGGATGGAGAGATCTGACCCCCTTCAACACAGTTCTCAGGGGAACATTTCCTCACCCTGGTTGGCTTTTGTGTTTAAATGGAATTATTCTTGGGGATGGAAAATGGGTTCAGATGGCAGGAAATGAAGATTCAGGAACTGAGACCTGTAAAGTGCTCCAAGCCATCTGCAGACCCTTAATTTCCAGGATGGCGACTCATCCCTTGGAACAAAGGAATTCCAAGAAAGCGTCTCCTGGTAAGAACCTGGGGACTAGTGAGTTCCATAGATCTGTAAGGCCAGTAGGGACCATTATATCATCTAGTCTGACCTCCTGTGTGACACAGCTGTTAGTGACTTGAGTTGTTTCTCTTAGCAGAGTCACTGTCCTGGCAGTGGTGGCTCCTGCCGCATCAGAGACTTAACCCTGTCTGCCCCAGTGTTCTGTACTGGGCAATAATCATTTAGACTTTATTCACCTTGCCCAAAGAAACATGCACCGGTGAAAAAGCTGTTTCTCCCAAAGACTTATATCAACAAGAGCAGTAAAAACAGTAGAGCATTGTCCGGAAACCTCTCCTATCTGAATGAATCATTGTTCTTCTGCAAAGCAACTCATCCCTGGATCACACGGAGAGCCTTCTGCAGTTCCCGGGATCCCCATTTGGGGGGTGAGGATCTCCCTTCACACTAAGGAAATCTCCTCTTTGTGCAGGAATTCTGGAGGGGAGGGGGTGTCTCCGGAGCAGTGTAGCCAGAAAGGGAAAGACCAGGAACATCTCAGCTGGTGCCAAGTCACAGGACCATGGATAGGTCCTCAGGGAGCGGAGAGTGGAACCCCTCTCTTCCTCCACAGGGGTGTGTATACTGGGCACCTTCTTCCTCCTCAGGAGAGGGAGGATCTGGGGAAAAACTCCCAAGTACCAGGAATGAGTTTTTGTCCCTCTCCTGGTCTCAGAGGCTGGGCATTTCCTTCATCCCCACCTTCCCTAGCCATGGGCCTGCCTTTGCAGCACAACTGAAGTTGCCCTGTCTAGTATTTATTTCTCATGAGAGAATCTCTGCCCCAGCTCTATTCCTGGATTTACATTCTGCTGCTGGGGGGCTGGCGGGGGAGAGACCAAGGAAGAGGAGCGACGCTCAAGACCCTTTGTGAGCCAAGGACATCCCAGTGGGTTTGCAGTTTACGCGAGGAGCTTTTCTATCCCCTACTTATCCCATCTACTGAGCAAATCAAGGGGATCACAATTACAGTCTGGTGGCTCCTAACCTCATCTGGGGATACAGCAGCAGCAGGGGGGATCTGGGGCAGGTGAATGAGGTGGCACATTGCCCTGCTTTTTAACAGTCAGCATGCCAGTAAACCCCAGACCCACCTGACCTTGGGGGGCTCTAAGGTTACATCTCCATAGCTGCCAGAGGTGTGACTTCAGCATGTGTTCACGCACCGGCTAGCTCTGATCTAGCTAGCAATAGCAGCAAAACCACAGCAGCACAGGCTGGCTGCTGGAGTACATCCCCAGGATCCTCGGTGAGGTTGTTCAGTCGATGATGCCACCACTCCACTGATGCTGTCCCGAGCTAGCAAGATCAAAGCTAGCTCAAGGCGTGTCTACATGCGCTGCAGTCACCCCCGACTGCAGTGTAGACGTACGCCAAGATTTCCGAAGCAGGCCGACGTTTGAGCTTTGCCTGGAGTTCCCTTGTAATGCAAGGCTCAGCACCACACATAGCTCTGCAGGGTTCAGGAGAGGTTAATTGGAAGAGTCCCTTTTCCTGATTGTCTTATTTGTTCTTTAATGCTACAAATGGATCAATAATCCAATTACTCAGGAAAGCACTTCTCCCCGCATCCTAGAACCACTGCCCAGCAGGGCTGGCTCCAGGCTGCTTGACAACAGAAGTACAAGTGACCCCCACAGATGGTCGGGCTATTCCATCTAACTCCATATAGGTCTCAAAACTCAGCCCACAGCAGGCACCAGAAGTGCAGGGGCGGTGAGGGGGGATGTGAGATGGGGTTAGTGTCTTCTTCTGCTCCAGGGTGGCACATGCTCTAAAACCCCTATAGCTTGGGTGGATTCCAGACTCAAAGAGCTTGATCTCTGGGCCCAGCAAAGCTGTGCCTGGTACAGGACAAGCTTGGCATCACACCACCCTTATGGCCAATGTAGAGGCTCTTATACCGCATACTTTCCTTGCTGCCAGAGTGGAGGCAAAGGGGGCATGGGTCAGGACTCGTGCCTTTAAGGGAATGACAAATTCCCTTCATGGCAACTTTCAAGGGGTTGACATTTGTTTTAATTCTACATGCGAGAAAGACAGACCGAGATTATAGCCTGGTGGCTAGGGCACAGACCTAGCATATGGGGTCCCCGAGCCAAATCCCTGCTCTGCCTGGCTCAGAAGAGTTTGTCTGACTCAGTCAACTGGGATTACAAAACAGGAACTTGACCCTGGGTCTCCCAGGGTATGTCTACACAGTGCACAACAGCGAGCCTCCCAGGCCGGGCTGACCGATCTGGGCTTGTTACAAAACTCTAAAAACAGAAGCTAAGACAGCACTCAAGTTGCGGCTCGGACTCTGAACCCTGGGGTGTGCTCAAGGCCTGAACTGCAATGTCAATGAATTGACTATGCAGCTGTTTTTACCCCGAGTCTGGCAAGCCCAAATCTGTGGACCTGGGCCGGGAGGCTCACTGCTGCAGGCGGTGTAGACGTGCTCCCATGTTTCCAGCCATGGCTGGCTAGCTCTCTGGCTCTTGACAAAGTTCCCACGGAAGCCAATACAGTTCCTCGAAATGCTTTGGCTCAGTTGAAACAGCATATTTCATTTCACCTAAAGTGTTTGGAGCAGCTCTGCCTTCACCACGCTGACTGGGGGCTAGATTTTTTGCCTTTTGCAGCTGTTATAACCTGGTTTACATTGGAGGCATTCTCAGGTTGCTCTAGCCATGCGAGGTGGAGGAACGGCACAGAGCAGCAACATTATAGGCCACGTTCTTTGCTCCATTCCATTGGTGTACAGTGGTGTGAAACTGGCTGGGAGAACAGGATTTCTCCAAGTTAATTCAGCAGTTAGACAAGAGTTTCTGATTAGCTCTATGCTAGAGAGGACGCAATTGTATCTACCACTGAAAAAGCCTAAGAAACCAAAGATAGGTTTAAGTTCTGTAAAATGTACAGATGAGCAGCTGTCAAGTGTGTGACTAAACAGAAATCCAGACAGGTCAACTTGGTTTTTAATTTGGCTAGCTGGTCTCTGATACTCCCCTCTCTTCTCATGGCCCAGTTGCTGCCCTCTCTCCTAGATAAGGCCAAAAGATGCTCCCTTCAGGGTGGCCCTGGGGCTAATCCAATGTGTGTTTTATCAAAGACACAGGAAACATTTGGAACTCTTGAACATAACTTCATTATTTAGCTCATGGTAGCACTTTGTGGACCCAGCTGAGACAGAGCATGCTGGAGCTATGTGTTGTACTGACAGTGCAAGACAGCCCCTGCCCTGAAGAGTTTACCATCTAAATAGACAAGACAGAGGGTGGGGGAAGGTATGTTTTCTCCATTTCACAGGTGGAAAACTGAGGCACAGAGCAATTAAGGTGACCCCAGCACAAGGTCACACAGAGTCTGGGGCAGAGCAAGGAACTGACTCATGGTCTCCTGTGGTCTAGTCCAGCACTTTGACCACAAGACCATCCTTCCTGGGTATGAGTGAGGGCAAAATGCACCCCCTGCAGGAACAGAACCAAAGCCCCGGCTAGAGAAGCAGAGGGTGTTTTTGTTGGATGGAGTAGCTGAAATGTGTTACTGGGAACAACATGAAGCTAACATCTGTACAGAGCATTTCGGTGCAGATGGACAGACCACAGGGAGTATCACATTGCCGGTGCAGGGTATTTCTCTTCTGCAACATATGCTGTGGGAAGACAAAAGGAGCAGGATTCTGCCTGTACATGGGGGCCTTGAAAGCTCTCAGCAAGAATGCTGCTAAGCAGAGTACCAGTTCAGAGACCCTGTTCCATGGAGTTAGCAGCAGAACTTGCTTGTAAGAGAGTGTGCAAAGCATGAAAAGTGGTCTGATCAACTCCACTTTGGCTGCTACATTAAAAGCCTTCTACACCTAAGCACAGATGGTTCCCTCCCTCCCACTGGAGTGTTGATTGTTTTGTAAAATGAAAGAACACTTGCATTTGCTAACTTCTAACGAAGCCTGAAAATTATCACATCCGGAGTTTCTCTGCATAGCCGTCAAGCTGGAAATAAAGCTTTGGCAAATCAAGCACCCAGAAAACGTTTTTAGTCCACAGTATCTGAATATTTGTTTTGAATAGTCCCTTATTAATATGAATTACTTAATCACCATTTTGGGAGCCTGGTATTGTTCCTGTTACTTGGGCTCGTTTTGTTTCTCTGACATCTTAATTCTGCATTTTATTTCATCTTCAATTGTGACATATTTAAAAAGCAAGGATCTTTCAGTGAAATTCGAGAGAGAATGTAGTATTCATACACAACGCTGGTAGCTATGTGCAAGTAATATAGCCCAGTGCTTAAGAGGGGAAAAAATTGTGGTCTCTCTCATGCATGAAGACAGAAGATACTCTGAATGCTTTCTGTGGAAACTAGATTTGCTGTTCTTATTTGGAAGTCTAAGCAGTGTCTTTTTCAATTTCCTAATCTGATTGATCACAATCAGAGAGATTGTAAATTTCACGCTTGTCCATAACAAAACATGCTCTTGCAGCTGGTCCTCTGACACCGCCAGTTGAAAGTCTGCATTAATGTAGATATACATCACAGGCGGCAAAACCAAGACAGTCTGGGAAGGCAGCTCAGAGAGTAGCAGACCGGCTAACGTCCTGACTTGGGGGGAGGTGCTCTCCCTTCCCCAGAGCTTCCCTGAAGCTGAAGGGCTGGGAGAAATGCAGATTTGGTGAAGTGCAACAGCCCTAATATTAGAGAGCACAACGCCCTGCTCGTGAATCAAATTGTCACTGCACTTAGCTTACACTGTTTTGTTCTCTGGGATTTAAAATGTGTTCCAAATTCTGTGCTCGGTTACACTGGGGTACAGTTAGAGCAATTTTGGAAGCCAATGGGATGACTCATCCCTGCGATCGTGTTTTAGACCAATACAACTTTGCTGATTTCAGTGGATTCACCTCCCTGTAAAGCTAGAGGAAACAGCTGTGAATCAAGGCGAATGGGTTCACACTGGTGTGGCTGTGAGCAGAATCTGCCCCAGGAGAAATTTTGCTACAGACTGTTGAATTCCAGTAGTTGATATTTCACAGCATCAGGAGCCATGTCAGCAGTTGTAAACTGGCACAGCTCCTTTGCCTTCAATAATACATGCTGATTTCCACCAGATGAAGATCTAGCCCCATAGATATAAACACACAAGTGTTTTAGGGCCCAATCCTAGGCGTTGCCACGTGCCCTCAACCCCTTGATTATGGTGGGAACTGAGAGTACCTGACATCTTGCGTGATCAGGCCTCCTGCCCCATAGTGTTAGCATCAGAAAGTTTTGTCCTAGCGCCTCCCTCTCTAAATCCCCACCACGGTCCATATTTAGCCAAAGCTCAACCTGGATTGCCATTAGCTGTGGTCTACGTGTGATAGAAGGGACTGTTGATTTTCTGTCCCTGCTAATATCCCATTAAGGTGGAGAAGTAAAAAGGCAACACTAATTACTCCCTTCAAGTGGTAACAGTGTTCTTTGCACTTGTGGGTCAGGGGCCCCCCACCTGACAACATGCTGGGGAGGTGGGGCAGAGGAAGTCAAGCGATCAAACTGCATGCTAATTTGATTAAAAATTTCAAGTGGTACATGCAGCCATGAATATCAATGTGCAAAGCTTGGGTAGAAGCAATTACCTTCCTGTCCTGAAATAGTGCCTCGACATGGTGCTCTGATTATTTCTGACAATTCTGACACCAGAGAGGAACCACCATCTAGTGCCTGAAGCAAAGGACTGGGGATTGGGAGAACTGAGCTCTCTTCTCTGTCTCTGCCACTGACTCATTGTGTGACCTTGGGAAAGTCACTTCACCTTGGAGCCTCAGTTTCCCCACCTGTAAATTGGGGGCCATTAGAAAAGAATAATCCCACTCAGAGGTGCTGCAAGGTTAATTTTGGTTTCTAATTCCAGCTCTGTCACTGATGTGCTCTGACACCTTGGACAAGGCATTGCAGCTGTCTGCCTCAATTTCCCCTTCTGGAAAATGGGGGATAATATGCTTCAAGGATTCATCACTGAACTTTTTCAGATATTTGGATGCAAAGCATTCTAGAAGTGCCCACCATTACTGTCTCCTTAGCGATAGCATGAACCTGTCCAAAAATCAACAAGGAAGAAAATTGCAACAATGTTAAATTAATTTTTAAGGGGAAAAAGAAGAAAGCCATTCCGACAGAACTGCATCAGTTCCTTCCCAGCACAAAATGCACCTTCTTTCTAAGAGCAGGGCCATCCATTAGAGCTCGTGATGGCTCAACAGTTGTAGCCACAGGCTGTCAGAAGTACCCTGCTGAATATGTGCAGCACAAACATTGCTGTGAATTACCAACAGATATCTGGTATCAAGTCACAATCTTTGATTCAGCCAAATGGGTAGAAAGCCATTCTCACATTCCATCTATGGAAGAGCTGTGACTCGTTTTTAGAGACAATTCTGCCTCGTGCTTCTAAACTCCTTTTTCTTCCCTTACAAGTGACAGAGAGGCTAGAAAGTCAGGGCCTTTATCACAAGGACGAGAAAGCCTCTGGATGCCTTTTACCCGTATGAGCCTTTGTAATTAACTGATGGATTACAAGATGGTAGCTATGTGTTTGAAATTTAGGAAGGAAATAGGTTTATGAATGCTTGTTTTGTCAGCACCCAATAATTGGAATAAACCCCTGGGGCCTCCTTACCTCAGTGTGCAAGCACCTGAATGAGGAATAAACACTTAAATAAACCTTTCTGGACTGATCAGGCCTGATTTTCCAGAGGTGCTGAGGTCCTAGAATGACACTTGAAGACAACTGGAACTGCAAGAAATCAGGCCTAGTGTACGTTGAAAATCTATTCCTATGTTATTAGATTGACAGATTTTTTGCCTGTAAGCGTCGTTGAATAGGTAGCAGCTATACAAGGCATTTGGGTTTATCTGCTGTGCCCCAGGAACCGAGGGGTGTCCTGGAGAGCAAACTCATTTGTGAGTAGGGGGTGCAGTCCTCATGGCAACTAACCAGTAAGTGAACTGGGCAGCTGGTAGGGCCCCCTCCAACTGGACTACCTGGCATTGCTCAAACCTTAATAGATCCTAGGTATCCTGGGAGCCCTGGTGGGAGGGGAAGGGTCAGGGTGGAAAGGGTTCCACTTCCTGCACATGGGCTTCCCAGAATCCCTTGCACCCTCCTTTGAGGGCTATTTGCCTGAAAGTAGGTGGGGGAGGGTAACGGCAATGTCTCTCCCACCCCCACATGGCAGGTGCAGAAAGGAGAACGTAGAGGGGAAAACACAAGCGTGCTGGTGAAGGCTGGCTGTCGGCACTAGACTTCCTTCAGGGGACTGCCAGCGGGGTACGGCTCTGTGCCCTTTGAATGTGCCCGAAGGCACCCGGGGTAGCAGCCAGTACTGTGCAAGGCCAGGCATGCAAATCCCATCACAAGCTTTGGCTTTCAGCATAAACTCTGGAAAAAGGGCAACAGCTGGCACACAAGGCTGGAATCTGGATCTGATTCTCTGCAGCCCTCACCATCGTCTGCACCTGTGCAAAACGCTGCCCTTCTGACGGGGTAGCCACTCGCCCCTGCTTGGTATAGGTATGTATGGCTACAAAAGGCACAGGGCAGCAAGGGATCAGGCTCTATCTCGTCTTTCTGCATGAGTTCTATTTGGAAGATGTAAAGTAACCGATTCTTTGTGAATGCAACGAAAAGACACAGCTTTTTGTAGGCGCCCCGCTGCAATAATGCTGCATTGCCACTTAATACATGAAGATGTCTATATTTAGACTACCATTTCATCTGAATCCACCTAGTCACAGTGAGCCAGTTAGTCGCTGTGAATGAAGGAGAAGCAGATCTAAACCCAAACTGGAATCTTTCTAGGTCCTCTCCTTAGTTTACATGAAAGAATATTTGTCTGCATCGTTACTGACTTGGTGACAAGTTCAGGGACAGATGTGTTAAGAGGCACTCAATCTATAAAGGGATATGTTGTTATAGGTTCTAGGGCAACATTATTGATGGGTTCCAGGTTTCAGAGTTAGAATATCACTAGTGGTGTGGGACTAGTGGGAATTCTGTAGGTGCTAAGAGGACGTTTCACAGGTTCTAAAGGTATGCTGGTTCCAGAGTGATGTTTTCACAGCTGGTTCAGAAGCACAATTATTTTCCAGAGCAGGTCTGAGGTTCAGGGAAAAAAAAGAAAAAAAGACGACAGGTGTCTCAGAGTGCTAAAAAGATTTTAAATAGCAAGGATATTAAACTCCTTTTAAAATATCTAGGGCCAAATCTTTAGCAGATGTAAACCAACACATCTGTTAACATCAATGGAGTTGCAATGATTCATATCAAATGAGGATCTGACTTCTAGACTGTACAGGTATGATGAGGTTTTTTTTTTAAAAAAAAGGTCTTACTCTAGGCTGAAAGTTTTAAAAATACTTATAGGACAGACTGCATAGCTGTTGGCACAACGATAAAGGGAAAGATTCTGGAATAAACTCTGTACTGTAAATTTCCAGGATAAATATGCAATCCAATAATTTTCTTCTGTTGAGAACTGCAAGCAACTCTCAATATTCCTCAGTCATCAAAAGGATAAAATTGATAGCAGCAGCCAAAGAAAATGAGAAACCCTGACCTTAAGACACTATACTATACTCCTAGTTAAAAGCAAAGAAACATTTTCACTTTTCATGGCTCTTAATGTTATTTTATTCAGTCCTTTTATCCTGCTGCCCCTGCATTTTTATTGTGATTGATTTTTATGAGAAATCCTCAGAGGAATTACAGACAGACACCTACATAATTATTTGTTTAAAGACAGAATCAGTTCACAAGCGCAAAAGACTAGAATAGATAAACAGCCATCATCTCTCGGCTTCAACCTCCAAATGCACCTCAACCCACCCAAACAATAGAGGGGAAAGACACAGAAGTAAAATATTGGTCTCTCTGTTAGACATCTGTAGACCAGTATGTGCGAGAATTACTAAACAAAACACAACATAACCAGATTTCATTATCCAGAGCAACACCTTCTCAGATGTTTTCTACGGAATCAAAGGCAGATAGTAATGTCCTGAACCACTGCAGGCGGCACAACTTGCCACCCTCAGTCTTAGCTACAGGCTGTAGCAAGTCTTGACAATGCCACCTTCGCAGATATTTCCAGGAAGCTCGTGCATCTGCCTCTTCTTGTTACTACTCATCCTGACAACAAAACCTACCACAAACCACTCAATTACTGATAACATGCAACCACTCCCTGCAAACCAGTTCACCCAACTCTAACGGGGAGTGTAAAACATGCTGAAGTCTCCCTGGCCATTCTGTCGTCAGGAGCAGGCTTGGATTTTCAGAGCTTGGGGGCTATGCAAACACACTCCAGCATGCACCAGCACCACGGCTCGCGTCCTCGCTGTTCGCGCTGGGTGACTGCTCTAAGTCACAGGGTACTACAGCTCCGATACCCAGCGGGACACACACCTGCGGGGAGACTTGTGACGCGCCAGCCGTCCGTGCACGTCTGCGAGCAAGCGTGTGCCCGGCGGGACTGCAGAGCCCCCGGCCCGCACAGAGCTCGCGGGCCGCGCGCTCCCCTCGCCTCCCCGCCAAACGCCCCACCCGGCTCTCCCGGAGCTTGGAGCGGGGCGCGGCGTCCCCGGGACTCGCTCCGTTCGCGCTGCCGCGATCGCTTTGCTCCGGGTTGAGTCCGAAACGACCCAACTTGGCCAGCGGCTGCTCAGGCGCCTCCCGCGGCCCCGGCCTTTCCTGGCCCCCGGCAGAGGGAGGGGAAGTCCCCCGGCCCCCGACCCACGCCCCGCCGCGGGCAGCGGGCTCCGCTCGCTCGGCCTCACCCGGGCCGCGGCTGGCGGGCGGCGATGCTGGCGGCGATGGCGCTCTGGGGCCTCGGCGTGGCCACGGCCTTGAAGGTGCCGCGCCAGAACTTCTCGAACAGCTGCTTCTCGCCCTGCGGCGCGCGGGCCATGCCCGGCCCGCCGCTCTCCGCGGTGCTGAACCGCCCGCCCGGCGCGCCGCGCTCCCCGCCGGCGAGTCCGTGCGCGCCGCCTCGGCGCCGCTTTTCTCTCGCCCCCGACGTGACGTGGCGGAGGGGCCGGTCGCCGCCCCGCCCCGCCCGGCTCCCGAGCCGAAGGCGGCGGGGGGGAGAGGAGGGCGTGGCCGCCGGCGGGGCCCGGGGGGGGGAGAGCGGGGGGGCCCGGCGCCGAGCGCGCCCAGGCCGGGCTGCGGGCTCGCACGTGGAGCGCCCCGGGCCTGGCCGCTGCCCGGGTCAGCCGCCGCTGGCGGGCGGAGGGGTCGGGGTCGCCCTGCAGGGCCGTAGGAGCAGGCGGGAGGGCGGGGTCCCCGGAGGGCGGAGACGGGTGCGGGGTGTTTCCTTCTCTGCTGGAGAGCGGGCGTGGCCGGGCAGCCGAAGCGGAGGAGGCTCTGTGCACAGGCATCGGCCAGACCGCCGCAAACCCCTCGCTGTGACTATTGCAGCGCCGCCCCCGCTTCGCTTTGCCCGGGGCCGCTCAGCCCCCGCTGGTCCTGGCACCTCCCCTTTCGGGTCTGGCCCCCTGCTGCTACAGCGCCGCCAGACCTCTCGTGGGCACGGCCATGCTCGTGCCGCTCTTTGCGGCCCTTCCTCCAGCTCCTCCCAGCAAGTCGCTCTCTTCCCCCCCTGGCTCCTGCTCACATCCCTGGCTCTGCCCCACCACCTCTGCTAGGAACAGAAGCAGCTTCCACGCTGTGCACCACCAACCCTCTCCCCTGCCAGCTACTCAAACAGCTCCTGGAAACCCACGAAGCCAGCTGAGAAGACCAGCGCCTCTGGCGGCCCTGCCCTTTAATCGCACAATGGCGCACACAGCTTGTGAGCCCTTCAGGGCAGGGAACACGCTCTTGCTTTTGGTGAGTGCATCTCCGCTGCTGCCCAGCGGGTGCAGGTCTCCATCAACAGAAAGCTTTAGAGCAACAATGGTGTGAAGCAGTGAAATGACGCCCTCTGGTTGATGCAAAGAGCAGGCATGCCAGTGGAGCTCTCAGTGGAGAGGGTGACTGTGAAATAAGGGTTCTGACACTGTAGGATCAGCCCACAAAGCAAGAGCGTTGAGAGACATGCCTCGCAGGTGTCCTTCACTTGCAAACTAGTACTGAAAAACCACCAGGCCAGGCTCATTTTAAACAGCACACTGGCTATGCTGTGCACTCCCTGCGGAAGAGCTACAGGCACCTAGTCCCTGCGGGCTGACAGCAGTGTTCAACCCCCAGCTGCTGAAGACCCTTAACCTCTTGTTTTAAAGAAGGGTTTCCTAACACGTGGCACATGGGGAGTGGTGTTGGGCCTGAGCTCGCTGCAGGGCAGCAGGTTCACAGTACACGTAGTTACAAGGAGAGTTCTCCAGTCAGTGAGAACAAACACCAAACGCACCGTTTAAAGTCAGTGAAACCACACCAGCTTTTACCCGCTAAAGAGCTGGCAGGGAGGAGGACTCTTCCCAGGTTACAAATGGATTACTGGGCCCCTATGTCCTCTTCAGCTTGCTTTTACCAGTCCCTATTGACTAGGTCAAAATGGGTCTAGACATCAGGGTGGTAAAAATATCAATGGCTGCTTGCAGTTCTTGGAACTTGCACTATTGCAACCAGCAGTGGTGTGGCACCAGCAGCAGGAGATATAAATGGAAGAGGTCAGTGTAGAACAGGCTAGAGAGTCATCCTCCTATGTTTGTCGTCTATGGTTAGGTGTCCTAAAATTCACTGTCTGGCTGTCCTGTAAGAGATCCCAAAGTCTCTGAATACCAGGTCTGGAAAACAACCAGACATCAGAGAAAGTCAGGAGTGTGATTCATTCCATGAACTACTTAACTTAGTTTGAATCCGTGGAAGATACAGATCCTCTGGGGCTTTGACCCCTATATGGTCATAGACCGGAGGCAGGTTTAGAAAGCATCCCTTTCCATACATATTCTCCTTATCTATAGCAAGGCTATGTGCAATTGTGCAAGTTGGGGGTGGCTCTTTGATGCAATGTAAATGCGTAGTAGGACTTGCTGCATTGTGCGCCTCTTTGTACTGAATACAAAGGAAAAAGAGTCTTTAGAAAAATTGCTCCTGGTACCACATACTTTGCTTCAAAGTTAAAAGCAGCTGACCTTGGATGAGTGAGCCTATCTATATCGTACCTTGAAATCTTGCACAAAACATTTATGTAAGCAACTAGAGGATAATGGAACCAGGAACAATAAGCAGCATGCATTTATAAAGAACAGAATCACAGAGAAAGCAGATCACTCTTTTTGGAGAAGTAGAAAGTTAAGAGATAAAGGGAGTGCTAGAGATATGCGAGATCCGGAATTTAACGACCTCATAAAGCACCTCACAAAACCTTGTGCAATGACCCTTTTATCATTGGGAGGAAGCGTGGCCTAGAGAACAGAACCCTGGACTCTAGGGACCTGGGTTCTAGCCCTACCTTTGACCCTGGCCTGCAGGGTGACCATGGACAAGTCATTTCCCCTCTGTGCCTCAATTTCCTAATCTAGAAAATGCAGATAACTACTAATCTCCTTCGTAAAGCACTTTCAGAGTTGCTGATGTAAGCATTACGTGAAAGGGAAGTATTACTGATTGGTGGCAAGGACTGAGATTGGAACCTTTAATGGTCTTCTATTGCTGGAGCTAAGGGAATCCCCCCCCCATTAGCTGGTAGCAGTAGTAGGCTCTTGTGGATCAGGCATGACAGGAATACGTGACACTTTGAACCAGTGGCTGACAACTGCTTGAAAAATGCAGTTCAGTTTAGCTTGAATTAGGGAGAGGTCACAGAGGGAAAACTTGCTGAAGGATCATCGGTTGAGAATGGGAGCGATATGGCAAGGCGTGGGGAGGTGTCTAATCAGGAACTGTGGGGCTCAGCGATAACAGGCCCCATTTTTAGCCTGTTAAATGATGCATCAGAAAGAATAAAGCCCAGACTGTAAATCAGCGGTTCTCAAACGTCATTGCCCCACAACCCAAGGGTGGGGGGGGGGCTAAAGCCCAAGCCACCAGCCCCAGGGTGAAGCCATCAGGCTTTGGCTTCAGTCCCGGGGCAGCACAGCCCAGGCCTCCAGCAAGTCTAATGCTTGCCCTGGTGACCTACAGCCTGAGAACTAGTGCTGTAAGCTCTTTGGGAAAGGGAGCACCCCAGTTACATGTGTAGACAGCATCTAGCACAATGGGGTCCTGGATTCCCAACTGAAGCACGTAGGCACTACCCCTATTAAAAATTAATTGCCTTAATAGACTATATTACAGTACATTGGGAGTGTTGTAAAAAGAGGGGCCTTCTCTGGGAGGACAGAGAAACACAGAGGGGGCCTAGAAAGGTTATGACAATTGGTAAAAGAGGAGATTGAACTTAAAGTCTGCTGTAACAGGGCTTCTTTGTTGTCTGACAGGTTATGTCTCCTCCATACTCTACTGGAGAAAAGTCACACCCGTTTGTGTATAAAAAGCTACCTCATCTAGTGGGTGACCTACTGAAACTGCTCTTGTTTAGTTCACTGGGTGGAAATCTGCATTTCTGAAGTCAAGAGTCATGAAAGGGAATGCTTTGGCTGCATCTACGTGGCTGACAGACAGTTACAGAGTGTGTGTTCTGTGGCCATAAATAGTTACAAAGAGGGATCTTATGGATCTGTTGTAATAGGAATGGATCCAATAGGGTTTTTATACAAATTAAATAGGTTCCTATAGACATTACTCTAAAAATGTAAGAGAAGGATGACATTTCCACAGGATTTCTAAACAGTCAGAATTTATTAGAGAAAGCAATGCTTGCTAGGGAATTTGGTAAGCTGTTTTCACAATTCTATAGAGAGATCATTAGTGTGTTATGCGCTACAGGATTGTCACACCAGGAACAGATTCACTTGGGTGGAGCAGACAAGCCAAAACACATTCTCCCTTTTGGGTGCACAGTATAGGCAAACAGAAGGGCTGGTGGGTGCTATCTTTTGATCACGGATGGTATGGTCTTCCTTGGAGGGGGGGGGGAGTGGGAGGGAATACACCCCATCCGTGTCACTCATGCTAACTTTAAAATGTCCCCTGCTCATGCCAAGCCTGTTCCACAGGCAGCCACTTCAGGAAGCAGCTGTGCAACCTGCCACTGTTCCAGCTGTGCCCTCCAAGCGTGCACTGGTGGCCCTGTGCTAGGGCTGGCAGCTGGCCTTTACCAGTCAGGTTTGTAGAACTGAAGGGGTTCAATTAATCCCCAATCATCTGTTGCTAAACAGCCCCAGTCATTAACACTAAGAATCTCCAAAAAAATCTCACCACTGACTGCTTTTAGTGCTTAATTCATCTTGGGCATTAACTGGTCTGGGTCATTTCCCTTTGGTTATAGTCCATTCCATTTCTTGGACCACATGCATTAGCACAAAGTCAACACACTGGAGCTCTACGAGTAAATGACATTTAAAAATCACTGCTCAGACCAAATGGTTCATCTAGCCCAATCTCCCACTGGCCAATGCCAAGTGCTTCAGAGGGAACGAATAGAACAGAGCAATTACTCAGTGATCCATCCCGTCATTCAGTCCCAGTTTCTGGCAGTCAGAGGCTTAGAAACACCCAGAGCATAGTGGGTGTTGATGGACCTAACCCCCATAAACTTATCTAATTCTTTTTTAACCCAGTTATACTTTTGGCCTTCACAACATCCCGACAATGACTTCTACAGGTTGATTCTGTGTCATGTGAAGTACTTCTTCCTCCTGTTTATCTTAAACCTGCTGTCTATTCATTTCATTGGGTGACACCCCGCTCCCCCCCCCCCGGTTCCTGTGTTATGTGAAAGGGTAAACAACACTTTCCTGGGCAATTTATTTACATGTTTCATGATTTTATAAACCTCTATCACATCCCCCCACCCTTAATCTTTTTTCTAAGGTGAATAGTTCTGGTCTTTTTAGTCTCCCATCACATGGAAGCTGTTCCATACCCCTAATCATTTTTATTGCCCTTCTCTGTGCTTTTTCCAATTCTAATACTTCTTTTTTGAAATGTGGTTACCAGAATTGCACCCAGTATTTGAGGTGTGCCATGAATTTATATAGCAGCAGCATGATATTTTCTGACTTATTATCTATCCCCTTCCAAGATTATTAGTATTAGGGGTTGTTAGTCAAAAAAACAAAAAACAAAAAAAACTACCACTGCACACTGAGCAAATGATTTCAGAGAATGATCCATGACAACACCACGATCTCTTCCTTCAGTGGAAGCAGCTAACAGATCCTGTCATTTTGTTAGCATAGTTGGGAGCATCCCCCCCCCGTGCATTACTTTGCATTTATCAACATTAAATTTCAATCGGCCATTTTGTTGCCCCGTCACCTGGTATAGCTGAGATCCTTCTGAAACTCTTTGCAGCCAGCTTTGGACTTAACTATCTTTAGTAATATAGTATCAAGTGCAAACTTAGCCACTTAATTGTTTACCTCTTTTCCCATATCATTTATGATCTGGTCTAAAGCTGTAGTTTCTCTTTTCATTGTCATACAAAGATCAGTGCAGAGAGGTCGTTGTTTTTAAATACACATGCAGAAACATCCCCTTCTTTACTTACATTTTCGGCCTAAAGCATGTGGATTCTCTCAGACAGAAAAGAGAAAAATCCCCTCAAGCTGCTGTGGAGGCCGATAAAACAATGGTGGGTGCTCCCCCTGCTGGCCTCCAAGATAAATCTTGCCAGCCTGCTCTCCAAGGCAGCGCTCTCAGAACTGAAGCTGGTGCACTCAAGTGTCGAGGGAGCTTCAGTTAATTAATGTTAAACCAAAAGCAGCTATATTCATTATCACTCCATTCAAAATGTGGAGGGACTGGCAGGGGATTGGGGGAAGAGGGCAGAAATCACAGTGGAAAAATACAAAGTATTTTAAAAGGGATGGATGATCCCGGTCCAAAGCCTTCAGGGCCTGAGAGATCCAATTTCCATTTAAATTGTTCTCTATCAGTCAGAAGAAGAGGCTGAGAGAGACAAGATGGGCGAGGGAATATATTTTATTGGACCAACTTCTGTTGGGGACTGAGACAAGCTTTTGAGCTCCACAGAGCTCTGTGATATTAGCTTGCCCAATTTGCGTCTCATAGCCTGGAACCACCACAGCTACAACACCACAGCAAACAGCTTAAGGAAGGGATGTCCACCTCAGAAACCTGGCAGAGGAGGGTTCAGTGCACTGTATATGTGTGGTGTCTAGGACTAGCAGAGCGAAAGATAGGTAGTAATTTAATAGCCCTGACATTTGAGAGTCTTAATGGAACCCAAAAAGCTTTTCAAATTCATATACCCTGAATCAGTTGATAGACCACTAAAATGCAGCTACTTCTGGGGTGAAGCACTGTTAACAGTGTATAGAACCACTACAGTATCTTGCAGTCTTGGACAAACATTTGAAGCTGCAATATCTCCTGCTTACAGAGTCAGTGAGCCTTAGCGACAACTTGTGGC
Source organism: Mesoclemmys tuberculata (assembly GCA_007922155.1). NCBI lineage: Eukaryota > Metazoa > Chordata > Testudines > Chelidae > Mesoclemmys > Mesoclemmys tuberculata. Next base: position 3,335,741 of record ML675638.1, read on the forward strand.
CAAGATTTTACCTCTTATCCAAAAGGCAGCACCGCCAACAGCAGAGCACTCCCCAGTACCAGGATGGGACAGACATTGGTTTAGTACTTTACTGCCTATCTAAGCATCTCTTCAGTCGGGAGACCTCATCCATGCAAGCCCAACCCTTGGACTGCAAAATCTTGGAAAGCTGAGAGCCCCAGTGGCCTAAGACCAGACTGGGCATTAATTGCACCCCTCTCTGCCTCCCCTGAATGAACCTTCTCATTGTTTCCTTTGTTCTGGTTCTCTGAATGTCAGCTCCAGGTTTCATCTTGCCGGATATAAAGGAGAGAGAGTCTGGAAATGAACATGATGGCTGTCATCTTCTGCCCCAGGCTGGACAATGGATATGTTGGGCATTTAATATTCTCTTAGCCCACTAGTTTGATTAACCATCCTGAATTTACCAACAATGTTCACTGCCTTAACTCTTTTCACAGCAACCAGCAGGTGTGGGGAGGGTGGGAAGGGAGCTTGTTAAAACCACAAGGAAAGGAAAGAAATTGCTACTTAATTTCTACAAAGGCAGCTGAAATCTGATCCCCTTTATTGAACTGTAGACAATAAACTGCAAATTTAACCAGCTTTTGTAGTTAAACATTCCTCTTTGTTTAGGTTTTTCAAAAATATATAGAGTAGGAAAAACAGGCAAGATTTTTCTCTTTGGAAAATGTAGTCAAAGCAAAGGTTAAAGAAAACCTGCATTTCCATAGGATACTTAACTCTTTTATAAGCCTTTTCATCCCTACCTCTCTAAGTGTCTTACAAAAGGAGGATCTCATCATCCTTATTTTACAGATAGAGAAACTGAGGCACAGAGGGGGCAGGCCTTGCCAAATATCACACAGATCTGTGGCAGAACCAGGAAAGGAACCAGGTCACTTGACTCCAGGCCAGTGTTCTATGCACTGGGAAACACTGCCTTTGCTCTTGAGACAGGCAGATATTTTCTATACAATTCATAGGTTTGGGCCTAAATACAAAGATCATGTAATGAGATATTGAATAAGTGTCAAATAGCAGAAAACAGTCCAGCTTACAAGAGATAGGCCAAAAAAAAAAAAAAAGAAAAATATCACAGGGTACAGGAATCTCCCCCCAGAGTTTCCAACAGATCCCACCAGCACAGGAGATGGACGTTCGCTCCTAGGGCCCAATAAACTCAGGGCCAGAGGCCAACATTGTACCTGTGGAGTCCCAGTGCATCTGAACTGCCCCCCGGCATCTCTCCCCTGTACCCTGCTATGCTGGCAGGACCTCCTCTAACGAGGGGGCTTCCACACACAGACAGGCTCCAGGGCAACGTAATACAGGCTCAGACTTAACCACTTTCTTCTCTGCTCCTTAGCTGAAAGGCCCCGGACAACTGTGCCGTGGCCTACATCTCAGACTGCCTTTTATGGCCACCGTGCTCTGGCAAAGAGGCCAGTTTTGACATCCTGTTGGTTTCCTTCTATGTCCCTTCCCAGGCAGCCCCCTCAGCACAGCATGATCTGCCAGGCCCAGCTGCCCAGCCAACCTCTCCCCCTTCTAATCCCTTCTAGGAGCTACACAGTGCAGAAAAGACGACAAGCTGCACCCTCCTCTGTTGCCCAGCACATTCTTGACTTCGTCGGGCTGATCTCAGACTAGCAGCCCTTCAGCAGAGGGCTTGTCTATATTCAGCATCCATAGAGCACCAAACTGACCCAGCCCATGGGCGGGAACCTTCTACTTAGTCAGACCCACCTCTCCAAACCCGCTGTGCCCTGCTGCGTCTCCCCTGAGCAGCATGAACACAGTGTGTGTCTCTGGCCGACTGTCCAGACCAGATGAAGAGGAAGCAAACAGTGGGAGGATGTACCCATCGCCTCAGGAAAACAGGAGGGGTGAGCTGGCACCCAGCCAGGATGGAGAGAGAGGCAGTAAGTAGCAGCCAGTTGCAAAATAGCCACTTCAGGGCCGCAGCTGATGCATGCTGCCTAATTTAAAGGGCCAGCCACAGAAAGGCGTGCTGGGCAGAGGGTTACCGAAAGAGCTAGCCTGCTGCGAGGTGGGTAAATGGGGTCCATGTGCTCCTGGGATAGGGAACCAAGTTGCAAGCCATCATAGGCAGCTTCACTGGTGGGGTGGGGTAGAGGCGGCTCTTCCCCAGGAGCCAGCATGCATCTCATCTTTGGTACAGAAGGTAGCACATTTACAGTGTGGCTCTCTGGCTCCACCAGGCTGTCCAGCAACAGACCATCACCCCACCCCACCCACAACTAATGTGTATAGGCTCCTCGCAGGAGGGGAGATTTTCATCCCATTAAACCTTTTAAATGCTCCTTGCAAGTTGGGAAGAAAGTTAATGCCCTGCCCATTAGTTCAGCCCTCCTCTTGGAAGCTGTTCAGTAGCCATATTGCTAATGCAGGGAACTCATCCTCCGGCTCACTCCTTAATCACAGTGGGCTCTGTAGGGTTATCTACCAACAGCTCCTTCAACCTCTGCTGGCTGACAGGCCTCTCCCCTTCTCAGTGACCCCAGCCATCATTTGGTAAAGGAGCAGCACATCCTTGTGCCTGTCTCTGCCTCCCACTTCTGCTCCCTTCTTTGCTTTGTGCACGTGCATTGATCGAGCAAGCGCATCTGTCACTTCTGTCAGGCATCTGCCGCAAATCCTCGATCCTCGGTTGGGACAGGAGTGGAGGGAGGGGCTGAGAATAAGCCTGTTAGAAGTAAAGGGAGGTGATCTGCCTTGCTTTCCATGTCACTGGGTTTGCTTCTCCCACACCTCTCAACTCTCCCCAAGGCCCATCCCTCTGGATGGTAGCCCTTCAGAATCCCCAGCATTGAGCTGTGGGACTGGGCTCACCTGTGCAACTAACCTCTGTACCCATAAAAGCCTCCGTGATCCTCTGCTCTGCAGCAGAGTCCAAAAGCCAGGCAGAAGGAAAAGAAGGTTACAGAATGACCTGTTCTCAGGGGAGTCCAGTTGCATCCACAGGAGTTTTGCAGAGCAGGGAAGTACCTAGCCAGAAACCACACGGGCTCTGAGCAGCAATTTGCTGACCTCAGGCTCCACATCACACTCCAAGGCCCCACAAGTCCAGGGAAAAGCTGTTGCCCTTTTCTCCCACTGTATATATGCAGGGAACTAGTGTGGGACTGGAAAGCAGACCCTAGGCTCAGGCTCTTGGTTCACATGGTTCCATCATGATCCCAAGATGCTGCCTACGCATCATCCTTGCCCACTGCACCAGTGAGCCATTTTCAAGGGGCATTAGCAGTACCCACCACCTGTTCGACAGCCAGAGGTTGCACTCCAAACCAGATGGCATCATGCCGGGCTGTAACCTCAGACCTCTGCTTCCCTCAAGAGTTTCTGGGGGAGGGTAGCCCATACCTCCATATTCACATCTGTTCAATCCCAGATTGCCAAGGGAATAAATACCAGCTGTTGAGGTGTGGTGTTTTTTTTGTTTTTGTTTTTTTTTCTAAGGAGAGTTTTAAGATCTAGCATGTTCAGAGACAGAAAAGCAATAGTGGCACATTAACAGCAGCATCTGCCACCTGAGGACCTCTAAACACTTACATTCATTAAGGCTTACACCTCTCCCATGAGGTAGAGAAGTACTATTATCCCCATTTTGCAGATGGGGAAAACTAATGGGCAATTAGTTACAGAGCTACAAATAGGACACAGGATCCCTGCAGCCCACTATTGAGCTGCCCGAGTCAAGTACAGTGAACCAAGAGGGCCGCCCAGTCGCCTTTACCCATTCTTGAGCAGCTGGCCCTCATCATGGGTGTGCATCTCGGTCTATCTCCTTCTGCATTTGCCTTCACTCTGGGAGGATGGTTGTGTGGTTAAAACATGAGCGTCAGCGTTCAGAATTCCATTCCTAGCTCTGCCACGAACTAGCGGTGACCTCAGTCAAGCCCAACCCTCTGTATGAGGCTTTCCTCATCGGGACAATTGTGGCGGGAAGGTAATGATGCTTTCCTGCCTTTCAGAGGTTCTGCGGGAATCAGTTCATTAATCTTTGTAAAGTGCATGGAGATCTTCCAGCTGAAGGTGCTAGAGCATCACAAGACATCACTGCTTCTTTTAGTTGAGGGGACTGAGCCAGCCAACAGCTTTGAAGGACCCATCACCAGTTGCTGCGCCTCATGTCTTTGGGTGCATTCAGGTGTCACTGCTCCTTAGACTTCTAGCTTTCGCTCATTACCACCAATCACGCATGCTCAGAGACCACGCAAGAGACAGAAACTTGCCATAGAGCGCAGCTGGCTTGCCTCACTTCACGGAACATCCTCTGGTGAAGCAATCAATGGAATTCAGTGCATACAAAACAGAGCAGGCATCCTGCCAGCCAGATCCATTTCCCTCTTGAGCCCAGAGAGAGTTTTCAAGGTAACTAAGGGCACGCTGGAGAAGGAGTTACCCGTTTCATTCCTAATGGCAGGTGAAAGGAAGCAGCAAGCGTTAAGATGGAAAACACGTCCCTCTCTGGGACTCCAGGGGGCACCTCTGGAAATGGTTAGGGATTTGATTACCATCTTCAAGTCTAATGGCTGTTGCTAAAAGCTGCTATTTCCTTGCTTTGGATCAATGGTTGTTGAAGACCTGCCAACTCCTGTTTGCACAGGAGATATTGGATTTTGGGCTATTCATGAGGCTTTTCACCACAGTGGAGGACAGGTGGGCACAAACCTGCCTTTGTCCTTGTAGCCCGGAGTTAGTCATGTTTGCTTGGGTCTCTACTAATTAGGACTACTGTGCTTAAAAATAAAAGCAACAAATGATCAAAGGGTAGTGGATGGCTCCAGCGAGTGGATGGGGGAAAATCCTGCAAAATGTTTTCCATGCAGCTCCTGGAGCAGGAAATGTTCCCCCGTGGGTGCCAAACAGCTGAGCTTGCACTGAAATCAAACAGGCCATTGATCTATGTGAAGCTGTGGATTTTGTCAGGAGCTTGACCACAATCAGGCCTGCAGGATTCAGCCCAAGAGCTGTAAAGATCAATTCTAGACATAATGACCCCGCACAGAAAGGAAAGGTTTTCAGCTTAACCCAGCCACATTCCCTTTATAGTGGGGGTTTGCAGCAGCTCCAGCTGTCAGAACAAACACTTACAGCAGATCTGCTATTAACTCCATCCCTGCCAAGCACTTACTGATGTTGGATGCAGTGTAGTTGTGGCTGTCAGTCCCAGGATGTTAGCAAGACAAGGAGGGTGAAGTAATACCTTGTACTGGACCAACTTCTGCTGATGAGACCTGAAGAGCTCTGCATGGCTCGAAAGCTTGTCTCTCCCACCAACAACAGCTAGTCCAATGAAAAGATGTTACCTCATCCGCCTCGTCTCTAAGCTCTTACTGAGGCTGTTTTTACACCCCCGCTGCAGCTCAGAGAGAACACCAGAAACACGTCGGTTTCCATGAACGTGCACACCTAGATTTTGTGGGCTGCGGCTGAGGTCTGGGGGGCTATTTTTCCTGAATTTCATGTGTAAACGCCACATTGTTTATAATGCTAGCCCAGATCTGTCCTAAGGCAGAATTTCTCCGCGCTGATCAGCAGTGCAGCTTGGGAGGGAGCCAAATGCCTCATGAAACTCCCCATTGGGGTGAAATCCTTTTCTCCACTGGAGTTTATAAAAGAAAAGAGGCCAAAAGAGCCTTGGAGACAGATTTTTGCTCAAAAGTTTCTTTCAGTTACAAGAGAGAACACCTCTAAAACCCAACAGCTAGGAAGAAAGGAAAACATGAGATGCCAGAACCAGATCTCCCTTCCCGCATCCCATTACTTAGACACACACTGCTTCTCCATCTGTTGTGCTCTCCTAAATTAGATGCATACTGTCCGGACTAGCAGATTTATTCAGCTTGTTTTAAGCACGAGCTGTCACAAGGGGGTAAGGTTGTTACATGGAGCCATGATTTAGAGGTCCCCCCCCCAAATACAGCGCTTTCTGCAAGGGCTTAGCCCTGTGTTCCTCATGCTCATAAACACCATGAACAGCAGCGATACAACTATGGCACCCAAGACGACCACAGCTGAGACAACGGTGGTGGCTGCACTGAGGTCAATTACTAATAGCCAGCTATGGTAATGGCTCACGTTTGCATAACACCTTCCATCTCGAAGGGTTCCCAAGTGCTTTACCAAGGGGATTTCAGCTCTTAGTAGCTAGAGGAAAAGGCCTGTCTGACTGTTAATGGGCTCCATTCTCTCTGTCCCCCCAGGCACGATCCTGAATGCTGTTCAGCATCTCAAGCTCTTAACAAGGAGCCTCTCTGCTAGGCCTGAAGGATTATTGCTGCTTGATTTGTATTGATTTCTGCATGGTGGTGAGATGTGGGTTAGCACCCAACTGAATCCCAGGGGCCAGGCTCTAGCTACTAGAGAGGACAGTCTGCTCCAGCTGCTCCTAAGGACCAGGCACACTGCACGTGGGAAACAATGGAGGGGACGGATGGGCCAGGGGCACAGGTGCTGGTCTGGGACTCTAGTCCCTGCTCTGCCACAGCCTCCTTGTATGGTGTAGGGCAAGACACTTATTTTCTCCCTGCCTCAGTTCCTCAGTTGTAAAATTGAATCCCAGAAGGATTCAACAGGACTGGCAGGGACCTCGAGGGTCATGCCCAACACCCTGCACACAGGCAAGTCCACAAATACCTAACCCAGCCCTGATGGGGATTTGTCCAGCCTGTTCTTAAACACCTCCAACCATAAGATCTCCACAATCTGCTTTGGAAGCCTGTTCCAGAGCTTAACTTCGCTTAGAGAGTTAGGACTAGTCTACACTTAAAACTTACAGTGGCACAGCTGTATCGGTACAGAATAAAACCACCTAAATGAGCAGCGGTAGCTATGTTGGCAGGCGAGCGTCTCCCGACAACAGAGTGCTGTCCACACAAAAGCGCTTATGCAAGGGAAACTTGCATCACTCTGGGGTGTTTTTTCACACCCCTGAGTGACAAAAGTTTTGCTGGCATGAGTGCTCGTGTAGACAAGGCCTGAGGTAGATATTAGGAGAAACTACCTTCAGTCTCCCTTGCTGCAGTTTAGGCCCATTCATTACTTCTTGTCCTATGTTCAATAGGTATGCAGAACAATTGATTTTTTTTTAAAACACCACACACAAGAGTCCTGTACCACTTTAAAGACTAACAAATTTAATTTCTGCAGGCATAAGCTTTCGTGGGCTGTAACCCACTTTGTCAGATGCAAACTTTTCACCTTTTTATAACAGCCATTAACATCTTTGAAGACTGATCAGGTCCCACCTAAACCCCAGTCATCTCTCAGGAAGAAACATGCCCAGTTTTTTTAGCCCTTCCTCATAGATGAGGATTTCTAAACCTTTTCTCACTTGTGTTGCTCTTCTCTAGACTCTTAGTAATTTGTCCACATCTTTCCCCAAAGTGCAGTACCCAGAATAGAACATGGCATTCTTGTGTCCATAAGAGCCCTGGCATACCACACTGGCTGTCAGACACTATGCTAATACGGGTAAGTACTTAAAATATATAGGTATAGTTTGAGGCTATAGGGCCTATGAAAATAACAGATAAAATAGACAGAGCACCCTTGGGAAACCAGACAAAGGTAAACCCCGATTGCATGGTGCTATCAGAGATTCATAACAGGCAGATTATCATTTCATCTAGCAGCAGAGCAATGCATCAGCAAGAGACTTGGCAGTGGACCAACACATGAAAGGAGGTAGCTGACACTAAGTGGATTGGATAACTGGGGAGCAGAGCTGTTGTGGAAGGAAGCGGGTCCTGTGATCACATGGAATCAGGTGTGGCACCCAATTTTGGTGTTTGTGAACACATGTATGAACAAAGCTTGGGCAACGTCTGTGACTAATAAGTGGGGGTGTCATGACCAGAACACACTAAATGCTGCCATGGGCCATCTGAAAGCCCGATCTCGCAAGGCTCCGAACGCCATCAGTCCCTGGTGACACCAGTGACCAGTGAGCCTGCTCTGATCCTTGCAGGGGGCACAGTGCCAGAGCCGGCCTGAAGAACCACAGTGTGAAGGACCTCAGACAGCCCTTGGTAGGTCTGCAATACTTCGCCAGCCCCAGCGCCCTCATTGCCCAACTCAGCGGCGGCGGGGTTCTCTCGAATACGTTAGCCCTGGTCTAGTTATTTTATAAATCGTTGGCTGCGTACACACACAGTTACAACTGCACAGTCAATGGCTGTGGGGGTCTTGCTTAGGCCCCGGGTGGGGGGAAGGGAGAGGAGACACACACACAACTTTGCAATCACTCCTCCAACCGCTTCTCACCATTCAGTCAACGTGGGGGGGAGGGGCAGGCAGGCGGCTGTATTGATTTATTTAACTAGTCCTTTTACAAGCATACAGCCCCCTGCACCGGTGCTGGAATTTGGATCTTGGTTCTTTCCCCACCCTAGGGGGCAGCTTCCTGACAGAGATGCAGCTTGTCATGGGTGTATCAGAGCCATTCACGAAGCTTTTTGTTTCACATAATTTAGCAAACATATGGGCTGGAAGGGTGGCAGGAACATCATCTCCCGCCCCCTCTTCAATAACTGGGAATGCAGATCGCAGCATGCCCATGCTATGCATTCCCCTGCTGACAGGCTCATGGAGACAGTTTAATTTCCTTTTTGATGGCCCTCAGGAATCTACCAACACTCTAATCCCAAGAGGCCATCTAAGCATCACACCTTATCTACAGCATTTACTGTGGCTGTTGAATCAGTGACATTGCTACAGCTAGAAGGAGAGTTCAAGTGTGCAATAAGGAACCTGTTGGTGGAAATCGGGGTCCAAGATTGGCACTCGCTAACCTTAGAGAAGTGAGAGGCAGCAGGGGCTTCTTTTAAAAAGCACGGCTGAAGGTGATGGGAAATTGGGCTCCCTGATAGAAGTAAGCATGCCCAGCAGCAGAGCAATAGGAACAAGGGATCCCATGAAACAAGGGTCCTCCTCCTGCAGTGCTCACACACGTGAGAGGGATCAGACCTGAGCCCAGATCCCTGCTTGACAAAAGGTGACGGCCTAGCAGCTGAAGGGCAGGTCTGCACTGCCTTGTGCTTAGGGGCGTGGCTGCAGCACATCTAGAGATCTGGCAGGTAGCACTCATCTAGCCAGGGCGGGTCCAGGTAACAGTGAGGCTGCAGAACAGGTTGGCCACTTGAGTAAGGCCCATGCCCCCTGGTGGGCGTGTGGCTGGGCAGCTCACCCACACTGCCACGGTTTCACTGCCACTGGTACCCAAGCAAGTTGTCTTTATCTTAGCTCAGAAGTGTTTACGCAGGCTGCAGGCACCGCTCAAACTGCAGCACAGGTGTACCCTGGGAGGCAGAAACACTATTTATCCACAGTATGGGCAGTGGTGCTGCTAGCTTCCCCCACCCCCATATCGGTCCCCGCCAACATGCTTTAATGCTTAGTTGGGAGGGAGGAGAGGAACACCCCTCTTGGTTATTCACTGTGGCCCAATCAATCCATCCTCAGCCTTTCTGCAGCAAGTGGCAGCAGGGTGTGTCGTGTCAGCTGTACTGGTGGCTTTGGTGCGGCAGTCCCAGCAGGTCACTGGACAGCCCTGGGCTGGATCGATGCTGGTGATGCAAAAGGCTCCATGTCCTGTGACAAACTGCCTTCGCCTTCCCAGCCCATGTTACCTGCTCTACCTTTCATTAAAATCATCCCCTTCGCACGTGGTTCAGGCTCATTCCACTTCCTGTGGCCATGGTCTGTAAATCCCAGGTCCACCCACCACCAACATACACAGTCTAGACAGCATCAGGGTCCCTGTGCTATAGGAACAACTCACCCTTACTCCCTCTTGCCTGGCCTGTGGAGGGAGTTGGCCCCCGCAAGTCCAACAGAGAGGCAACGGTGCACAGCCACACAATGAGATACTGGCACATGACATTCGGATTTAGGGAAGCGTTTGCTTCCGCTTTGTTTTGTGGCTGACCGGTGTGGAGGGAACTCAGGGTTTTATTGTTCAGAGCTGCACCGAAGGCGTTCTGTGCAGACACAGCCCCAGCTAGTCAGAGGAGATCACGTCCCTCTATATGCTTTACTAAGAGACTAATCCCCAAAGGAGTTGATTTGGTGGCTGCTCGGTACCTTAAAGAGTCAGGCCCATGACAGCAAAATAAAGGGTGGCTCCAAAAGCAGCAGGTAAACAACAGTTCGAGTCTGAAAAGGCAGCAGCCCTACTGGGAAACCCCACAACGAGCTGGTGGGCTGGGGAAGGGAAGCGGCTTCTTGGCCTGCTGTCACTGTCACCCTACGGATGACTGGAGGTTTCTCCATCCAGCCACTTATCTGGGGCAGAAGCACTTGCTGGACCCTTGATGTGGGTCAGCGAAGCCAGGGTCATTCCTGAACTCTGGGGCTCTGCACCACGGCATCCGGCACTGCCGTGAGAGCTCTGCACTGCTCAGCTTCAGGTATCAGGTGTGGGAATTAGCTCAGCATTGTGGAATAAGCACATTAGCTGACGGCTGCGGCTATGATGATTAGCAATGGAAGAGTTAATGTTGACATGGCATAGTCGTTAGGCTTCAGCATTAACGTTCAGCCTGGACAAATGGGGCAGCAGACACCTCTCCAAGCGATCACCGATAGGGAGAAATTGCTGCACTGCCACACGTGGTTCACATTTGTCAGGTGATTTTAGCAGCGATGTCAGCAGGTACGCACTCGATCTGGGACCTGCCCACCACAGAAGTGGTGGGAAGAAGCAGCCGGAGAGCTAGCAGTCCTCAAGAGAGTCACTGGTCTTTATTGCATCAGCTTTTAGCTTTGGTGTCTCAGTCCCACTTCCCTATCAGTTTTCTGTGTCCATTGTGCACCAAGTGCGCTCAAAGCCTCCTCTTCTCCTTTCTCGGGTACATCCAGTTTCTACAGGAGGGAAGGAAGCCCGAACCTGTGTGCCCAGTACCTTCTTTCCAATGGACTGCCTTCCCCCAGTCTAAGTATTCTTCAGCCTGCTGCTGCTGCTTTTCCCTGGCAGACCTTTAGCCGCTGCTATGTGCCTCGGTTTCCCCTCTCCATAAAATAGTTCTGCTACCTCCCTGGAAGTATTAATGAAAGGCCTTATATGAGGGCACAGGGTTACTCATGGCTCAACTCCACGTATCCTGAAGTTCATAAATGATTTGAAGCTGAAGTCCTGTGCGGGAATGGATTCATCCATCTGCTGCTCAAGCCTCTTCAATCCTCACTCACATACTGGAACAAGATTCCAATTGACACGGCCTCAGCTCCATTCAGAGTAGTTCAGCCCTTATTTCTGTAACTCAGGCCTTCACTTAAAGAGCAAACACAAACCCTCCTCCACTCCAAATTACATGTAAAGGAAACAGTTACTGCATTTCGTGTGTGGTTGGCTCCTACTCTGAACTCATTTGACACACAGGATCCATGCATTGCATCCAGTCAAGCAGCGCTCTGAGAAGATGCCTGAACCCCGATTTCTGCCCCCCCCAAAGGAAAGAGCATCTAACTTTGACTGATTCATCCAGCTACTGAATGTGCCTTGAGAAACTGCATCTTGGGGTGGGGGGGAGGGGAGACCCAAACACACCAGCAATCACTCAGTCTGGCTTTTTATTCCAAATCTTTTCTGTCTCTGTCACATCTGTTTACAGTTTACAGAATATCGATCGCTCCCCAGTTATGATGTGTGCAGTCATTTAAGGGTATTTTTTTATTCCAGCATGTTTGTTTTCCATTTGCTAGGCAGATACAAGCAAAGCCTCAGTCACAACACAGCACGCACCAGTGACTTTGAAAGAGAAGAGCACAATGAGCACGCTCCAGCCAATTCAAAAGAGAAGGCTGGCTATTCCCTCTGACTTTACCTCGGAGAGAAAACAAACAGAGCCCAAACAAACCGAACCTTCAATGGCTTCTTTGTTCCTTTCAGAGAGGCCCCATGATGCATAGCCCATTAGCCAGCAGCACATTTGGTCCAGATGCCTTAGGTGTTTTATGTAAGTACTTGACCATCGCTAGCCTTAGTTAAACTTGCTTTAAAATAATTAAGGAAGGCAGGTCTGGGTGAACGCATGGGGATCTGGAGATCTGGGTTCAATCTTCCTTTCTGTGTCACTTTGCCGCTTTGGGACTCAGCTCCTTACACATAAAATGGAAATGACATTAACACGGCCGGTCTTAATATGTACAGCATCTAGCACAATGAGGTCCCAGTTGTGCTTGGGGCCTATAGCTGTACTGCCACCACCAGATGCATCCTTTTCCCACTCTGTATTTCTTCTTCCATCTCTGCTAACTGCAAAGAGATTGGTCCCTGAATAAAAGCATCGGCTCTTCAGTGGCAGCTACTTCCCCTCCTCCTGTACAACTGCTTCACTTCACTTGATGTTTGTTACATTTCTAAAATTCCTTTTCAGTGCTATCCTGGCACTTACATGGCCTGCAGCAGCCGGGCACCCCAGCCTCTCTCAGATGGTGGGGAACGTATCCCATGAAGACCCCTATGATGGGGGATGTGATTACTATTCACATTTTAAAAGAGGAGAAGACAGACATTGGGGCTAGATTTTCAACAGCTCAGTACCCACAAACAGGTCCAGATTTTTAGAAGAGATTCTCTTTGGGAATCTTCTAATCAGCACAGATATTGCACCTTTTCCTATACGTGACCTCTCAGCAGGCACAAACACAGCAGCAAAAAATCACTGAAGGGCAAGTTGATTAGGTTTGCCCTTTGCTGCAGGAGGTAGGGGTGTAGAACAGCTGGAGATGTGGCACTCCAAGTTCTCCTACTCTTCACACTGGAATACATACTGCTTTTATGCTTTGCTTGTGTGTTTGTGGCACTAGCAGCCCTGGAACAATTCTAAACACAATGAGATAAATGGCAAGATAAAAGGAATAATAAACATTTGTATTAAGTTAGCAGCACTGGTGGTGTGTAGGCAGATGCAAGGCTGAGCTGAGTACAACGAGAAACCTCTTTAGTAGCTTACCTCAATGGAGGCATAAATGTGCCAATTAAGCAATTGGCCCAATTATCAAGAGGCTCCTAGGGATACAATTTCCCTCCTATATAAGCACTTGCCTATAATAAATTGTTTTATAAATAAGCAGCCTGAAAAAAACCATTAAAACAGGAAAACTATATTATTAGTAGGAAGTCTCTGACATGTCTACAGCATCTATTAGCACAAAGAATCCAAAAGCATTGCACAAGGTAGGGTCAAATTGGGCCACCCTTCCTACCCTTGAAATCAATGGAGGAATACAGGAACTCCTGAAGCAGAACAAAAGATGGCAGAATTGGGCCTCGTATGTACTTCACTCATGTCTGAAATGCAGTTGCCTCTGGGGTGGAATGTAGCTGCTATTTAACAGCAAATACCAACATAAACATTTAGTATTTTTGTAACATAGAAAATACTACCAAAAACCCAGGCATGTGTTATGCTCCATGCTATACAAACATCTCACACACCTTCCACGCTTCCAAATTTAGTTACCTGCATTAAGCTATAATACAGACTTTACTTCATTTATCCCAACAACGTCATTTATTCAGTCAAAAGAAACTGGAACTTGGACTACTCTCATTCCCCCACATTTACAGTTCAGACACCAGATGAGTTCTCTGCTGCATTTAGGGTTAACCAGATAGCAAGAGTGAAAAATCAGGATGGGAGCGAGTGTAATAGGTGCTTATATAAGAAAAAGCCCTGATTGTCTGGACTGTCCCTATAAAATTGGGACATCTGATCACCCTAGCCACACTCAAACATTTTTACTTCTATATAGTCACTGATAAACTGAAAAGCAGAGTCACTCCAGAATGACAACGTTTTCTAGAGAAGAAATGTCAAGGGAAATCACAAGGGGCAGACTGTTGGTTACCCAAACCAAAACTTCTCTTGCACAGACTACCAGTATTCTTCAATGGCCAGGATCCTGGCTCTCCCTCTCATTTGAAAACAGAGCCATAAATTAAGGCAAGAGATTTGTTTGTCAACCGTAAGAGAACAGAGAAGCAGCCTGAATTTAATAAAAGGCTGCATGGGGGAATTTATGATAGCAAAGGCAATCGCACCTTCTAAACTACAGCGACTAGGCCAGTAGACACACTTGGTGTGCTATTAAACCATTATTCAGACACAGAGCTGAGTACTGTTCTTTGGCAGGCATTACCAATAAGCAGCCATGCCATCCGTCAGAGTGACCATTCACTGCAGTTCTACTGTTCTCATCCTCAGCCCTCTCACCCCTAAAGAAGCTAACTTCTGACACAGTCTCCAGCACGTACAAACTATTTACACCCGGTTCATCATGGCCATCACCAAGGAGTCCTAAGAACCATTTTTTACAGCAGGCCTTTTACATAGGAGATTTGTGAAGCACTCCATGTGCTATACACAGACAGCACCGCTAATGCCCAACCACTTCTGGGGTGGAGCATAACACCCAGTGATGGCACAGCAGAGCGAGGCAAAACTCCAGCCAAAAACACAAAGACAAACTTTTCCTCTTGCACAGAGGGCCAAGGGAACATTAATGGTCCTCCAAAGCTAAAAAGACCCTGGTTCTCAAATTCTCATGTAACAGATATACACACCAGAAAGTGCCTACAGCTCACTTCTTTTGCAAGAATAATACATTGGATTCAGGACTCCCCATTTGCAGTTCCACACTATTTAAGTATTTCAAACCCAGTGTTGATGCTACAGAGTTAAGCCTCTACAGATAATACATACTTAAGAGAAGAAATCAGCTTCCTAGAAGTAAAAAGAGAAAAACACAGCAAGGACTTACCCAGTTAGAAGAAAGGCTAACACACTGAGGACTAATTACTTACAAAAGAGCCACAGCTACTTGTCTGTGCCAAATATAAAGGGCCAGCTCCCAGCAAGGTATGCTGGGAAAAAGGTTCCTATAAGAGAGCAACCATGCAGTGGAGGGACTTAGTAGGAAATGTTTGTAAAGAAATTGTTGTTGGGTTTTCAGATGTACCTAACAGAGCTGGTTGCTTAATTTATGCTAAAATGAAGAAACCTCAGCCTCCCAACAGAAAAAGATGACAAATTCAGGCCAAATTGTGTATGTTAAATTTTAAGAATCTGTGGCAGGCAGGAACAAAAAGATTGGATTATTTCCTATAAGATCTGTTTAAAAACATTGTAATTCTGAATACATCCCCCCACTAGAGAAGAAATTAGGGCTTGTTTTAGAGTTGGGCAAATGTTTTTCTGTAATGATTTCACTTTCTAAATTCATTTGCACTTGTACGTTCAGTGAAGATAAAATTCACACTGTGCAGAAAGCTAGCAGAAAGCTTATGCACCCCTTTAGCCAGTGTGGAGACAGGAGCGGAGCCCAAGGCTTGTAATGATGCTCTTCCTTCTCAAGTACACGTGTACTCAGCTCCACTTTATGCAAACACTGATTGAGCAAGTCCAGGTACAAAGTTCAAACAGAAAAAGCAGCTTTAGTCCAACTGGCATATCGTCAGGGGCTGGTATTGGACTGGGAAGCCTTCAGCCATCATGAGCTGCTCTTGGGCTTTAGGCGTGCCTTCCATGCTATGGATATCTGCTATTCCTAAGATCATGCTGGATCATTTTTCTTATAAGCAGTAAAATAATGCAGGGGGTTAGTGTGGTGAAAGACGTGAGCACGTCCACAACGTGTGTTGCTCAGACATTTCCTAGGGGTATGTCTTGAAGCGTGAATGCTCCCTTTCAGAGAAGCTGTGTTCTCAACCATGAAACCTGAGGCTGGGGAGAAATTTTCCATGTCACCTAGGCAACACCTAGGCTGTGTGAGGTTTCCAAGAACTCTACAGAGTCCTCCGAACAGCAGCATGGAGAATATTAGCAGCTAGTGTTGCTGGAGTTCCTACAGAGGTGGGGGAGAGAGACTTTACTAATGCGTGTGAAAGAGGCAGAGTGACCTAGCAGCTAGAGTGTGAGGTTCGGTGACAGCTCTGCCACTGGCTTGCAGGGTGGCTATGGGCAAGTTGTTTCCGCACCTGTCAAATGAGGATTATTCTTCGTAGCTCCTGCCCTAGCAAGAGTGCAGCGAGGCTGAGCTAGCTGTGCTGCGTGAAGGGCTATGGATGTGTTCTAACTGGGACAATACTGACGGGGGGAAAGCCGCTGTTTAAAAACGACCCTTCCTTGTACACACTTCCAGAGCCCTGGGAAGTGCTTTTGGCAGGCCCAGAGATAAAAGGGGTTCTATCCAGGGAGTACTGCTCTGAGGCATAGCTGACTCCCAGGGCAAAACTAAGCCCTCCTGCTATGAAGCCACCCAGGAGCATAAGGCCTTCCCCGTGCAGTTAGGTAATAAATACTCCAAGCATGGCCGGTGCTGCGGCTGCAAGCCTGGGGTTCCCTCACGACAGTGGGGCGGGCGGGCAGGTGGGGGCAGGCTGTGAACAAGGTTCAGTCCCAGCCCTATTTAAAACTAGTCTTTCTAGGGGTCGGCCCTTCCTTGGAGCACTCGACACAGGATTTGGGCTGGAGTGGTTCTGGAATGGCTGCGTGGGCTAGGGACTGGGACGTCCCCTGTGCTCTGTGGGGCAGGGAGGACCCCAGCACGGGTTCATCTAATAAGGGGCACTTCTGCAGAATCTCGTGCTCTGTTTGTTCGCCCCTTCTCAGGTAGGGCTCAGCTGACAAGGCCAGGTGCTGCTGTCAGCCTGAGAAAGAAAGTGAACTGGGAGGAGACAGTGCAAACAAGCTCGCTGGTTCCCTTGGCGGTTGGACACAGGCTTTTGCTTTTGGGACTAGTTTGAGCCAGCAGTCATGTGGGTGTGCAGGCTGTGTGCATGGGAGAGACAGTCCAAGGAAATTGTCCATTCCCTTTCATGCCTCAACAGATGATGTCCAGTGCCCTAGAGAGAGCAGAGTCCATCTTCCCTCCTATGCAAGCTCAGTGCCTGCAAAAGAACCAAGAGGGAGGGAACCAGACTCTCCACACCCCTCAGAAGCAGAGAGAGGCTGGCCAGAGGCAAGAGGGCAGGTATGCCGCAGCAACATGTTCCGGGGCTGCACAGCCAGCCTGCCACTGTGTGCCACGAGGGGCACCCAAGATGAAGCCGGGGGGGGGGGGGTCCAGGCACAATTCTTCCTGGGTATCTGGCTGCTGCACACCTCTCTGGGCTCCCAAAGGCAGCTGCACAGAATCTAGCTGCAATGAAGGCAAAGCTCTTCCAAACAAGCAATGATAACACGTTGCCGAAGGCTCCTACACTACAGAGCATAGCCAGAAAAGGAGAGTACGCCCAGCAGCTGCTGATTAGCTATGCTCAGAGCACACGCTCATGCTCTACCCACTCGACCACATTGCTGGCACCAGCTGTACCGTAAACCCCGCATTTGTACATTCAGATAGGGGCAGCTGAGCTTGCGTTCACGCAGTGCCCTTGCTGTGGACACAAATATGTTGAGCATGTGTACAGAGGCATTTAGCAACCAGCCAGGTGTCCAAGCCACTGCCAGTTATTGGGATGGGCAATCAATTATTCTGCCTGCTGCTTTTAGCCATTACCAAGCCTTTGCAGGAAGTTAGCATAATGAGGCAAACTGGGTGAGGGGAGCAATAGACAGCGAACACATGAAGTGAACCTGGCTCTATGAGGTCTCTCTCTCACTCTGAATATGCTGGAGCAAATGTCTCTGAAAAACAGGAAGTCTGAATCTATTTTAGAACTGCAGCTATGGGGAAATTATTGCTAGACTAACAGCTAAGGCTGCTTGCTTAACAACTCTTTTTTTAGTGACATGTCTCTGTAACTCCTGCTTCTGCCTAACGATGGATGTGTTTGGTCAGCTATGTAACATTTTTCTTGATTGGCATGTCTCTGTAACTTTTGGGGTATAAGAGGGAGGTAGCGAGTCTAAGTCAGCAGATCACTTCGTGGACACATTGAAAGATCCTCAGGCGCAGAAGGAAAGATTGGCCATCTGGAAATCTGACCGATTCACCCAAAGACTGCCCGAAGACTGCCTCAGACTTGTGGGGTAATATTAAGTTTTGGGGTAACTTTAATCATCTATTGTATTGTGCGTGCTTAAGACTGATAAGTGGAGACTGCAGTGAAGGTAATTTTGAAGGGGGATTGCTGGGGACCAGAAGTAAAGCTTTTAAAGTAAAGTCATAAGCATTCAGTTCTGGCTCATCTTTTGCTGGCCATATAGCAGGCGGATGTGCTGTGTTTCCTTGGTTTATGGCCTGATACCAACTCGCAGAGACTAAAAGTTACTAGGTCGAGGAACCCTGGGTAACACATGGGGCAGATTCACCCCAGCCGGAAGGCCAGCACAACTCTGCTGCAGCACACACCGACCTGAGAAGAGGGCTCTACCTTGCAAGCAGAAATATTGCAGGAACAACTCAGGGCAGGGTTTTCAAGTTCTTTGAAGCATTTGGATGCCCAACTGCAATTACATTTCTAATGGGCATCCAGATGCCCTAGATGGCTTTGAAAACTGCAGCCACAAATAACGGCCTTTGGAATGTATTCCCACAGTCTCTCTGACTTGATTTGTAAACTCCCGAGGTAGCATCTGGGCACTAGCCACTGCACATAGGTCACCCTGTCTAACAAATAAATGCTCTTGTGCACCAGTAAGGAAAGTAGCACAGGCAGCAAGAGGAAATCATGGTCCTGCTGTTTGTTCTTTTTGCTTAATACCAAATAATTCTAAGACCTCACCTAGGTTATTCACAGGGTGCTAGTGTCAGAAGCAGCCAGACTGGTGCATTCAAAGGACATCTATTTCTGCTACACACGAGTGGCCTCACACATCATGCTTGAGTGCTGGTGGATGGAAGGGATCCAGGCATTGCAGCCAGAACTCCAGCCTGCTTGGTTAACCTCCATTTGGAAAGTGATTTACCTTGCTGACATTCAGCATTAAAATATAAACATCTCCATGTCTGATTTAATGGACAATTAAAAATTAAATTAAAGAGTTAGCAAACGATGCACTCATTTACTGACTGTAACCACATTAGCTTGATGTTTGGATCAGCGTAAAAAGAGGGAGGAGGGGCTGCCAGGGAAGGAGAAAAAAAAGCCGATGGACCTCGTATATCATCGCTTAAATGGATTTGCTCTTTAAAGCAAAATCACTGCAAACTCTGGAGCCTCATATTAGTGTGAACACGGTTAGGTAGCAAAGTAATGAGAATTAATGGGTTGATAAAAAAATACAGTGATGTGCACTTTCACAGCCTAGGAGCCGAGCGAGGGTCTGCTCCACATTTCTATGAATGATGAGCTTCGTCAGGCTACCCCAGGAGCAACATGCAGGCTTCCCCTCGCCTGCCTTTCCAACAAACCAGAGAGTGAGTTACAGCTTTCTACACTGTACTGGCAGCGGCTTCCGACTCCCGAGCTTGCCACATGCCGGCCTGCCAGAAGAGATACCCAGCTGCAAAAAGAGGGATCAGCACCATGGACAGCGCATCTCTGCTTCCATGGGGCTCAGCACCTCAAAGGCGACTCTGGGAGATTGGCGAGGGAGTGAGATTGACACGGACCAGAATAAAGAAACCCCGCCTCAGTCCAATTCCTAGCGGGCAGGTGTCTGCAGCGCCATCCAGAGCTGACTGGCAGCAGGCAGAGTGAGGGTGAAATCTACCTCTGCAGAGAGCCAGCACAAGGAACATGCCCCAGTTCAGTGCATTGGAGCCCATAGGAGTTGGGCACCCAGAAAAGGAGGCTGTTCATGTACTTGTTAGGGCACTGCCATAAAGAAAAACAACCTGCTGAAAAGCCCTCAGCTGTTAAGTGACTAAGACCAAGGTCAGCCTGGGTTCCCAGGCCCAAAGTAACCCCCTTGGTTATCTGTTGTGCTAGCAGCAGCACACCAGTCACTTAGCTTTGGGGCCTGACTCTCTTTGTGGTAGTGTCCTAACACATAAATGAGCAGCCTCCAGTGCCTGGAATCATTGTGAACAGTTCTCTGAAAACACCCACTCTTTGTGCAGCAGCAGTCAAAAACGCTAACCAAATGTTAGGAACCATTAGGAAAGGTACGTGAGAATTGGAAAAGGTAGAGAGAAGGGTAACAAGGGTTATGGAACAGCTTCCATATGAAGGAGAGTTTAAAAGGACTGGGACTGTTCAGCTTGGAAAAGAGACAGTTACGAGGGGATATGATAGATGTCTATAATATTATGAATGGTGTGGACAGAGTGAATAAGGCGTGTTATTTAACCCTTCACATAACACAAAAAACAGGTGTCACCCAATGAAATTAATAGGTAACAGATTTAAAACAAATGTAAGGAAGTACTTTTTCACACAACACATAGTTAACCTGTGGAACTCATTGCCAGGGGATGTTGTGAAAGTGAAAAGTATAACTGGGTTCAAAAAAGAATTAGATAAGTTCATGGAGGAAAGATCTAGTAATGGCGGTTGGGCCAGATGTTCAGGGAGGCAACCCCATGTTTTGGGTGTCCCTAAGCCTCTGACTGCCAGATGCTAGGACTGGTCAACAGGGGATGGATCACTCAGTAACTGCCCTGTTTTGTTCATTCCTTCTGAAGCATCTGTCCATGGCCACTGTCAGAAGACACAATACTGGGCTAGATGGACCATTGGTCTGGCCCAGTCTAGCCATTCTTATAAAGGTCCTGGGTTCTAACCCCACCCAGTCCAGAGCTGGAAGAGTCAAAAACTGCATGGGTCAGGGTGGCTGAGTGATCTAAGGTGCTGGGTTAAAATCAGGGTCCTGTGGAGATGTCAGCTTGAATCCAAGCCCTGATGCTTTGCCTGCCCTTACCCCACCCCCATGAGCTTTCCACTGGGGGGATGTTGGTCTCAGAGAGATGTTTTGAATGTATGAGATCTACATTTTTAACAGGAAGGGTAATTAACCATTTGAACAATGTACCAAGGGTCATGATGGAGTCCCCATCACTGGGGGTTTTTAATTCAAGATTGGATGTTTTTGTAAAATGCATTCTCCAGTTCAAAAGAAATTATTTTTGGACAGTTCGCTGGCCTGGGCTATAGAGGAGGTCAGACTGGAGGTGATCACAGTGGTCCCTTCTGGCCTTGGAATCCATCCCGGCTTGGGCTAACCAATTAACTGCTTAGCCTGCAGAATGCAGGACGTGCTCACCTAGCAGGCAGATCTCAGAAGCTGCCTCGGGGGGGGGGTGTCAATGTCAGGCTGCACAAAGCAGCATTAACGCTGTGTGGAGCGTCACAAGAGAAATATTCTGACTCAAACACTGGACAGCAAACTTTCCACTGGGACATGAAACCCAGGGTTTCAGGGGAAGGCTGGAAATAGCCTTTACTTTCATACTCTGAGCCCTTCCATTGCCAATATCACCAAGGACTTGGATTTTCATCCAGAGGGCAAATGTCCACAAAAAGATCATATTTCAGCTTCTACTGCATTTCTCAGTTTATACATGGAGGAGGATTTCTCCCACCTTGGTCCAAATCCAGCTTCTGTTTAAACTATTTTCCTACCCTCTGTCCTGGGAGCTCTTTCATGTCCCCATGCTCAGTAGAGTAGGTATCTCTGCCTCTTAGATACTTCTGCATTCTGTTCAGCCCATAATTTTTGGAGCTCTGAAGGGCTGCAGGTGAGAGGAGAGAACTGGAGATGGATGTGGAGCCAATCTGAAATGGGCTTATACAGAGAGCAGCCTTGTACAAACACAGCACTTTGTTCAGAGCAGAACTGGGCAAATGGGTCTGGCCGACTTCTAAACTCATTTGCAATGGGGCTTTCTTTGGATTTGGCAGGCACTTGAAAATCTCTAACTAGCATCTCAAGCAGAAGGCTTGCTTTGATGTCTCCTCTGCCTTATCTTTAAAAATAAAGCCACATCCCGGGACATTAACTCCTGAGACTATCGGGGTGAGGGTCCCTTTGGCTTTGCGACCTGAAAGCATGCCGTAGTGTGAGGGATTTTGCCCGCACCTGGAAGAATTCACGCACCAGAGTCAAAGTCTGAAATGTTTCTTCTAGTCCATTTTACAAACAGGATTTAAAGCAGGCAAATTGACAGCCTTGATGCACCTGATACAAAGGATGGTAAAATTGTTCGAATCAGGACAAACCACTAAGTGCAGAGATACAAATAGCTCAGCTCTATCAACAGGCAAATTCAAAAGCCTCTCACAGCATTGAATCCAGCCTAATAACAGAACCAAAGGTCTGAGATGCATTAAGCTATCCAAAAATCAATGTGACGCTGCATATCTGCTAGCTCCCAAGTACTATACAATAGGTGCTTTACTCTTCACTCTGCTTTAAAGGGCAAGCTTTGAGCTGGGATGAGTTTCCTATTAGCAGTAATATACAATCAAAGAAAGAAAGCACATCAGATTGTGCTTCTGTGGGAAAGCTGACCTGTAACAGAACAGAGCGACACAACCTTAGGGAGATGACCAGGTTAATGGAGAAAAGTCAGTGTACGTATTTATTAGTGTGTATATGGAGGTAGATACCAGGAGGTACCTGCACACATCTAGCAATGCACTTGAATCCTGACCTGCCACACTGCTTGCCCTCTCTTGTGCACAGACTGTGCAGTCCAGTGAGAACAAGGGTGGCATGCACCAAAGTCATTTGTATTTGTTAGTACTGGTGTTTTGGGACCATCCATAGTTCCCAGCTGAGACCAGTTACCCCTGTGCTGGCTCCAGCACAGACACATAGCCCAAGACAGTCCCTGCCCCAAAGAGCTTACAATCTAAACAGCCACTGGGCAGGGGAACAGCAGTAATATTAGCCCCGTGTTGCAGGGGGAAAAATGAGGCAGAGAAAGTAAAGCCCAGACCCTCCAAGGTATGTCAGCACCTCAATCCCATTGATTTCAATGGAAATTAGGAGCCTAAACATCTGTGGGAATCTGGGCCTAAGTGCATTACTAAGATCACATAAGGAGGCAGGAAGTGATCCCATATCTCGAGTCCCACTCCAGTGCCTTAGCCACAAAAGCGTCCTCCTCCGCTGTGACCCCAGGGGATCTGAACACAGAACTCCAGAGCTGACAGACGAGCTGGCCTGAATTTACTTACTGAACAGCTCCTCCCTTCCGCAAAATGGCCTTGGTGTTGAATGAGTTTTGCCCCATCAGGTGCCCAGAACACAGCACTGGAATAACAAATGAAGACAGTAACAGTACCTGAGGAATTAGTCCAGCCAGCCAAAATCCCCCCACCTCTTTGCCCAGCGCAAGCAGTCCCTCTGCTGTGGCAGGTGAGTAAAATATCCTTTGGCTTTTCTCTTGACCTTCAATAAGAGTAGGAGAGTCCATTTTTTGCCTGTGTTGGTACATGTTCGTGACAGTCTTGAGAGGCTGGATCACACCTGAGGTTCCCATAACTGAGTACAAAAGTTACCCTTCCCCCCACACAGTGCTTTTTCCCCATCTTGTTCTGTTTTAAATGGGTGCCTGCTCTGCAAGGTTACACTTTAGCGAGGCCCCCTAGAGTTCACTCTCCCACAGTGCCTCTGGCTGTAGACCAATTGCTGCCCCTGCTGACTCCCAGAGAAAGCACTGGCTCCGGATAGCCCTGTACAGATTGATCGTGTGTGTGCGACATTTAGAGCAGAGACACTAAAGCAGGGAATGGCAGTCACAAGGCCTTGGTCCTGTTGTGGCTTTGATACTGACTCAGTGTGTGATGTTGGGCACATCCCTTAACTTCTCCCTGCTTTGATTTCTCCTTCTGTGAAATGACACGGTGCCCTCCTTAGTAAAGTGCTCCGAGATCTACACGTGAAAAGCACTGTGGCCCAGGCCCTCCAAGATATTTAGGTTCCTAACTCCCATCTCAATCAATAGAAGTTAGGAGCCCAAGTACCTCTGAGGATTTGGGCCTTAGTGCTAAGCATTGTGTGTCTGCTTAGGGGGAGTCTGTTCTGCTTGGATTCTTTAGGTTGTTGGGTATTGGAAGAGACACACAGGGCAGACTGTGGAAAGCCACAGAGCTCAATTTATCCCTGTACTGAGGGGTTCAGCTCCCTGAATGTGCTAGCCCAGCCCTGACATCCGTTAGAGCCGCCCGGAGGCGGCTCTAACTTACACCACTGGTGTAAGGTCTCTAAGGGCAACCAGGTGTGGACATGGATAGTGCAGGAGCCCCCTCTGCTGAGTTTACACCGGGGTCAGTTGTTCCCATCCTAAATGATGTGAAGGGGCCAGACTGCTACAGAGAATCTGGCCCTTTGTATTGGCCAGTGAAGGAACATTCTCCCAGCTATGCCTGCTAATGGGCATGTGGGAGATATTTGCCTTGTCCTCCATATTCTCATGAATCTATGCTGTGAAGCTCAGATCTGGATCAGATTTTTAGGAGGGTTGGATCTTCCAGGTCAGGCCCATCTCCTGCAGGAACATCTCAATGCATGTGCATCATCCTGAAGGCCTGTTGTGCAAGCTTCAGCTTTTTCGGGCAAGCCCTCTGCTGTACGGGGGCATGGGAAATCTATGGAGGGGGCACTGAGCTCACTCAGCTAGGAGGCGCTTTGGTTCAAAACTAGCTTCTCCACCTTGAGGCCTTGCCATTCTCTGCCTTCCAAATCATTGTTCCAAGTGCATTCAGTGTTTGGCGAAGCGGTGCTCCTCTGGGACTGACCCACGCCGTTTTTGACTCACTCACCCCCTCAGTTATCCAGTAACCTTCCCTCCCAAGTGGGTAAGAGCTCCTGTGCTCCGGTGGGCGTGCCCTCAGACGTCTGAGATGCAGAATCAATAAGTGTCGTTACTGCAGAGGGGAGGTCATCAGAGCCATTACAATAGCCATCGATTTTCACTCCAAAACCACAAGCGCTGGAGTGCTCAGATAAGGAATAAACACAGGAAACGTGTCCAAGCTGCGCAGGTTCCTCTGGATTTTACCTGCATTTCTAGCTCTTCTACCTTAGATACTGGAAATGGTTTGTGGACCCACTTGTATGGCGCGTGCCTGGGTCTCCTTTTATTTATCCTGGGGTAAGCCAGGCAGACTCTGTGGAAGTCAGTGGAATTACACTGGGCTAAAAGCAGTGTCAGTATCATAAACACCTAGGCTAGAAACTCGAATGTTGGGGAAATACCTGACTGCTTCCTGTTTCCATTTAACATTACCGTGGGAACACAGGATGATGGGAAAACCGAAGCAAAACCCAGCCAGCCCATTCAACGCCACATGTTGTGGGCTCAGAGAGCCTAAGGGTCTGGACAAGAACACACCTTTCAGGCTAAATGAAGTGGAGCACAGAGGCAAAGCACGGCCATGTAGAGCCCGCTGCAGGGCAACAGGAGAGCCCACCCACACTCAGAGCGGAAGGAGCAATGTCCACACCAGCAGGCTCCAAGTCAGCCCTTCTTTATGGGCCAAGTTCTGCTGTGCACAGTTACTGCAGCAGCCCTGGGCGGGCTGGGCGTTCTGAACTGTGCCAGCGGGAAGGATCACCCAGGGGTGATCTCTACTGAGGTTAGGTGGACTCGCCCCCCACCCCAGGAGCTAAGAGGAGAATGGCACAGGAGTCCCACTGGGGTTTCCCCGACAGTTTCCAGCACAAAGAACCTGGTCCGGCCATTCTGATATCACGATGGACGGTGAGCATGATGCACCGCAGAGGAGGGAGGACACAGCTGTCACTCTCCCAGCAGAGGGCTGTATGTGTGCGGGCGTGGAGGCTCTGTCCACATTACCCCAGCATAGCCATGATGTGGGTGCCAGCAGCAAGAGTCTCTCTCCCAGCATTTTTGCTGCAGTGCTGCTGGCAGAGCCCCACAGTGTGGCAGGTTTCAGAACTAACACCCCATCGAGAAGAAAGGGGGAGTTCACACCTCTCAGAGGCATTGGTGCAGGCTCTCTGCAAACGCAGGCAGACATCATGATAGTTGTGACACTCAGGGTCCTGTTTGCCAGGCTTGCTTTGCAAGGGTGAGGGCTAGGGACATAATCCTTTTAAACGGAAGCTGAGATCCTTGGAGATGGGCCCTAGTTATGTGCCCGTATCACCTACAGTACGCAGAGCACCTACCCCAGCACTGTGCCCAAGGCCCCTTTATCCTCCACACTCCCCGGACTGGCACTCAGTCAGCCTGCATCAGAAGTTAGGCAAATTAAAGACATACAAGGTAAAAATCTCCCGTGAACAGATCTGCACCGTTCGCTATTCCATGTGTCGGAGCAGCCAGATGACTAACAGAATTAAGCTCAAACACCCTTTTTATAACCCCACGCTGGTAAATGAACATCCACCACACCTCTGATCAGAATAATCTCCGCAGCCTTCCAAAGCACAGTTTAAAATGAGAAAGGGCATAGTGGGCTATTTCAGGGTGACAGGAAAGGTGTGTGTTGGGCGGGAGGGGAGAGAGGAATGAGCCACTGAAGAGGATGGAGATCAGAAGCATCTAATCCAGCTGTCTGCGCTCCCTCCTTCCTTGTCCCACTGTGCTCTTAAGTCCAAATATTGATCGTTGCCTGAAGAGGACTTACAGGAATCAAACGAGCAGTGCTAGCAGCCCTTGCCTCTCCCTCCCTGTGTCCTACGTGCAAACCCGCAACATGCACTGCTATGCAGCATGCGCTGCCCACGCTCCCCCATGGCAACGGGAAGGGGCAGCCCTTGCCTGCTCCCTGCATGAACTGCTAACGTAATGCTCCTGGATTTATCCTGTGCTCAAGGCATAGCTGGAACGAGGCAGCATGTGTGATGCTCTGAGTTGCACTAATTAGAGAGAGGGATGGGTCCAGGAGGCACAGTCTGAGGATTTTTTTAGTGAGACACAGACAGACGCTCAGTAACTTCCTTACTATAAGGAGAGTCGGACAATGGAACAAACTGCCTAGCAAGGTCATGGAAGCTGCTTCGCTGGAGGTTTCCAAAAGGAAGCTGGATAGCTGTCTGCCTTGGATGGTTTAGACACAACCGATTCTGTACCTTGGCAGGGGGTTAGATTAGATGACCCCTGCGGTCCCTTCGAACCCTGTGGTTCTATAAAACAGGCCATTGAATCCCACCCAGTCATTCCTGCAGTGGAGGGAGGGAGTCTTCTCTGCTAAATACTTACATGGCCTCAAGCCCAATAATAACTTGTGGCTGGACTAGCACCTGCCTTCCAGAAACTGCTCTAGGCTCCTTCTAGCCCTGTAACTCACTGCTGCTCGTCCCTGGGGTCCGTTACTATGCTCTTCACATAGCCAAACAGGTTTACTAGAAATGCAGAGAACCCATAATTACCACTGGAACTCTTGTGTAACTCCAAAGTCAACCAATAAAGACTTCAAGTGCCCTTTATTCATTATTATTCAAAAGCAACCAGCAATTATTCCCTCACCTAATCCAGCTCTGACTGGTGGAGCATGTGTTTTCTACCGTGCCTGATGATTTTACTTTGGATATCATCTTTCCTACAAACCGTATTGCAGACCGCAAAAGGGAAGTGACACAGAGTGGATAAGGAGGAAGGGAGAGCTGCACAAGCCAAGGGAGGAAAAATACACTTTCAGCTGAGATTTGAACTGGCAGGTAGACCCAGGGCTGGGGGGCAGAACCCCCAGCTTCCATTGAAATCTTCTACCCCTACCACTGGGACCTGCTGGCCCGAAGCACAGCACAGGTTCAAGCTCCCGCTAAGATGGAGAGATGTAAGATGGCTGCTCCAGGTGGCTGGAGCTGCAGAGGAGAAGGGTTTTGCACCAGCAGTGGTGAGATACAAAGAGAGCAGTTATCGGAATGGAAGGAGTGGGATGGGGAAGAGAGAAAGGCAAGACCTGAGAGACAGGCTGGAACAAGCCTGGGGAAGGGTTTATGAGGAAACAAAGGCTGATTTTGAACTGGAGTCTGATAGGAAAAGGGCATCATGATCACATGTGGGGTTGACGGTTCCAATTTAAACAGGCAAACTGATCATTAGCATAAAATGCAGACTATATTGTTCCACAGCTAGTGTAAATTGGTGCAGTGCCACTGCAGTCAACAGAGCTATGCCAACTGAGGAGCCAGCCCTCAGGTCACAAGCACTTATTTAGAGGTGTCTGGTAGATGAAGACCAAGAAATGGAGGCATAGGTACATGTGCACACACCAATAATTGCCATTGGAACCATTTTGTAACTCCAGAGTCAATCAATAAAGAATGCAAGTGCCCTCTATTAATTACTATTCAAAAGCACCTACCGTTACTTAGTTTCTAGCACAAAGTCCCGGGTGTTCATTATACTATACGTCTGTGTTAGTATATATAGACTTCCATCCATCTGTGGACACGAGATCCATGTGCCTTATGGCAGAACCTTGGCCTAATTTTATTTATCACCCTTTCGACCACCTCAGCTGCTCTCTTCCCACAACTCCATCTCCCTGGGGCTTCATTCTGCCATCCAAACCCATCAGCAGCTTGGCACGTATTGTAGAGGGTGAGCTACATATATTTTAAATGTCACATGTCCAAAGACATGGTTCTTCTTTCTCTCCTGAGGCTGCAGGGCAAGAACTGGGTGCCCAGTTACACTGACACTCGATTACTTCATTCCTGTGCTTAGAGCAGGGACCGAGGGCTTGGAGCAATGGGAGAGCTGAGCCCCCCCTTGTGCACCCTGTCCTCTGAGCCGCACAGAGGCCTGCCCAATCCCCACCCCGAGGGCTGCTCTAACTTATGCTCTCTTCTCTATGCCACCTGTACGCCCTGGGAAGCAGCTGTAGTGCAGTGTGCAGCGACCACAGCTCTGATCTACCGCCTATGCCCAGTGCAGGGAGCAGGGTCATTGGAGAGTCCCATACTAGCCAGGGGGCCATTCGTCACAAGGGGGCCTTTTGTCCCTTCAGGGTCCTTTTCCATTGCCAGAGCCCAATAAATGGGCTTGAGTGTAACCAAGAAGCTAGCTGGGGATCCTTACACTACTGGGAAAGGGAACGTCCCTGCTTCCCTTGGCACACACCACACTTGTCACTAGCCTTTGGGAGTCTGAGTAATGGGTGCTCGAGTCAGGATATATTTTAGGCACAAAAAAGTGACTGTAGGTCATTTCAAAAGTGTTTTATGGAGGCTGGGAGCCCTGTACAGCTGGACTTGGGGCAACTAAAGGACCTGGGAGATGAATATATATATAAGACCCAATAAACAAGGCCCTAAATAATTTCTCTGTAACACATGTAGTGCCTCCAGAATATGCCAGGGAGCGGGAGGTGCACTGAATACTCCCTGGGGGCTCCACAGTGTCTATCAAACCGCTGCTGCAAACACATGCAAGAGCCTGAGGGTGTGTTTTCACTGCAGTTAACCTGGTGCACAGGGTTAGCCTAGTGGGGATGTGAGGAGATACACCACAAAGCCCTGCCCTAGTTACTGTGTCCACACGGTGCTGCGCTCACCCGTGTGCATGGCGAGGACGTCTGGGGGCACGCCCCACGGTTCTTTGTGTTGCAGTGAGTGTAGCCATCCTATGAATCTTTTCCAGTGAATTGTGGGAGAACTCGTCTCTCCTTTGAGGTACAAGGAAGAAATGTGGGAAGGCACTGGAGGACTAGCAGTGTGCAAGTAGTTTAGCCTGTGTCCACAGTGAGTGAAAGTAAAAGCTGGGCTCTAACACACACATCCTCCCCCCACCAAGCCAGCTAACCCAGGAGAATGGTCAGTGAGCAGAGTGCAAGTGAGACAGGCAAAACTGCATGTTAAATAAGCTTATCACACACCTCTTCAGTGTATCAACGGTGGCATTTCCGTATGTGTGGTGTGAATATACACCCCATCCCTGTGCACTCCTTGCTGCATATTATATTAGGCATAACATGCGAAATGTACCCAATGCTGAGATCCAGGACAATCTACAGAGTGTGTGTGTCTATTACACATACATGGACGAAGCTGAGAGCCATGAGATAAGCCCAGAGGGCAGAAGTGGTTAAAAGGCCTTGTGCTGAACCTCTGCCCAGGGGCAAATTTTGCTCATCTCTCACATGGAGCTAGCACATACCTTCCCACCAGATTCAGGCAGGAAACACAGGCAGGGCTAAGTACCCCTTGTCCTTTCTGCACACATTTATTGATGATGCAGATTAAACTTTCATCATTTTGCACTGGCTCAATTTCCAATTGAAATTAAATGTCTGAACCTGCTGCTGCTTTCTATTATTACCTTCCACTTACATCCCTGCGAGAAGCGATAGCAGGGGAGCCCCTCCCCAGCCTTCAGGTGGGGTGGCTCCATTTCAGTCAAATGACTACTGCAACATAACGAATGGGATGGGACACAGGCGAGGATGGCGAAATGCAGTGATAAACAAGAGGGGTTGAGAGAAATTTAGCAAGCACTGGCTTAATCAGCAGCCTCAGACCATAACATCTGGAGGGAAGGAGGGGGCTACTCTTCCTCGCTGTTGGGAAACCTTGAAAAATGGTTCAATGTCTCTTCTGGGCCTTCATTACCGCTGCCGTTACCTTAAAGGACCTCTGCGTCTGAGCTGTGCTGCCGGGTGGTTTGAAAGGGACGGTTTTCCAGCAGAGAAACTAACAGAATTGAAGTTGACCTAGATTTGGATGGAGATGATGGGAGTGATTCTCAGCCAGTTGATACTAGCAGAGGATCTGGCCCAGTAAACCTACAAATCTCCCTCTCCCCTACCACCCGCAAAATCAGTGAATGTAATCCAAGCAGGAAATCTGGGACACAATCTGCATTGTAAAAGATGCAATAATTCAGTGGTGTTCAGAGGGAGGGGGTTGGTTACAGGGCAGCTGTGGGCTAGTGGACAGAGGGTGAGGTACTGGTCAGGAGCTTTGGGTTCTGGCCCAGCTCTGAGGTGTGATATTGGCCAACTCATTTAAACCCACATTTGCACAACGCCATCTAACTGGTGAAGCCTCGGTTTTCAGGTGCTCAATTTGAGTCACCCCAACCTGATTTTCAGAGAGGTAAAACAGCCTCAACTCCAGTAGAAGCCAATGGGAGCTGCAGGTACTCAGCTCCTCTGAGAACTAGCCTCTAGAGCTAAGATTTTAGGGATTTGAGAAGCCCAACTTGAGACACCTTCAAGGTGCCTGGTTTTCAGAAACTCACAGAGCATTGTCCATCTGAAAAAGCTCAGTTCTGATCACCCAAGTTTAGTGGCCTCTTTTGAAATTTTTGACCTTTGTCTGTGTGCCTCAGTTTCCCAACTTGTAGAAAGGGGACAATGACACAGCCATCTTTGCAAAGCTCTTTGAGAAGTAGAGATGAGAAGTGCTATATTAGTGCTAAGAATTATTATCATTAA
The DNA here is from genome assembly GCA_007922155.1 of Mesoclemmys tuberculata. Taxonomy (NCBI): domain Eukaryota; kingdom Metazoa; phylum Chordata; order Testudines; family Chelidae; genus Mesoclemmys; species Mesoclemmys tuberculata. Next base: position 3,366,963 of record ML675638.1, read on the forward strand.
GTGCATTAAGGTAAATAATTAAAAAAACCCAAAACATAAAAAAGTGTCAGACACAAGCTCCAGAAAGAAAACAAATAATGGCCAAACCCAGCAAAGTATAAATCAGACACAGGATTTCTCTTGGGATGAACAGTTTCGGCAAAATAAGAATTGGACTCACCATTCGATGAAAACTCAAGTTGAAGCTTTTCAAGAGTGAAAATGTCTTGGATGACCTTTTAAAAACTCTTCATATTCTGGCTGATTCAACATTTCCTGGTGCTGGCCGGAACTGGAAGTAAAAATGCCAAGATGCAGGGGAGAAAGGCTATTCCTGTGTTATTCTGATCCCACCGGAAGCAAGATGGGATAAAACTCTGACAGGCAAAGCCAACGAGAGATTTTGCAGCTCAGCTTTCTACCCTCCAGAAGATCTGCTAAGGCAACTTATGCCCAACCTCTGTCAATATAACTCAGAACCAACCTGCAGCACCTCCTGCTATTTCTCTCTTCTCCCAGCTCCCATCCAGCTCTGCCAGTGCACATCACCATTAACCCACTGGACCTGTTTGTAGCTTAGCTTCTCCTCCTTGTCAGAACAAATTGTCAGAAAATACTTCCTAGGGACGATGCTGAGACAAGTTCATTTCCTTTGGGTCCCAAGTCAAATCTGAAACTAGGGGCCATATTTGAAGGCAGGTCTCAGTCAAAGACAGGTTAAAAAAGGAGGTTACATTGCTATTACAACAGCTTCTTCCAGCTTTTTCAATATGCATGTTACATCAACTTGGTCTCCCTTAGAATTACTCAGGCTCACTCATCTACCCCTAGATGCACACCGCTGACAAACAGGGTCCACATTGCTTCTGAATTTGACCCATTGGACCAGATCCTCAGCTGGTGCAAATCCACACAGTCCTATTGACTCCTACAATGGAGCATTACACCAGCTGCTGGCCCAAGGAGGTGAAGGGAATCTGAGCTGGTGTCATTCTGACACCTAGATGCCAGAAAAGAAAAGACTAACAGGAAAAACAGCTACCAAGAGGATGTAAGAATGTGTAAGTTAAGGTAGCCCTTTCCCTGCTTTAACTTTAACTTCCCAACTCCTGAGTGTGAATCACATCAACTTAGGTGCCCTTAAACAACAGTAAGTGGGTATAAGGAGGTCTAAGGGAAGTCTAGGTTAGTGGAAAGGAATCTAACACGCACCAGTTTCCACATCACCTCTGAACCTGAGCTGGCATCTCCCCTGATGAAACCATTTGAGTGAGTGCTGCAAGTCATCCAAATATATGGACTTGGTAAGTTAACAGAAAGCTCCTTGCCTTGAAAGTATCCTACAGAACCAGCGCTAACAACATAATAGAACAGCTGGTTCCACCAGCCCCTGCACGTGCCATCTTGCCAGGCCCAAAACACTGCCATTAGCCTCATGAACCAATGAAAATTGTGTAATGGAGCTGGGAAAGTTGTCAGTTATCATGAGAAGTGAATAAAGAGACACCCACAACTCTGATCCTGAGGAATTCTCAGTCTGTGTGCATCTCTGTGAAGCCTGCATCTGGGGTACAGAGAGACCCTGATGTCCTGTAAAACATCAGACTAAGCCTTCGCTGAGTTAGTGGGTCACTGTTGCCAATTACCAAATTATCTTGGTGCAGGTTAAACCATTTGCCTTTTTGACACCACCGCCACATTGCACTTATAGAACACAGCACCCTTCAACTCAGGCTTTTGAAGTGCTCCGCAAAGGTCGATAATAATTATTACTTCTATTTTGTAGGTGAGGAAACTGAGGCACAAAGAGCCTAAGTACTCCTGGAAATGCAGGTCACAGCATCTCCTAACACCACTGCAGCCCTGGATTAACTGCACATGTCGATGCCTTGTAGTGATATATGGATTTCCTGCTCGTGGGTCCCCTGGAAATCAGTTGTCCCTTTTACTGCAAGTGGGGTTTATGTGTGCGTGCGTTGATTTTAGTTTTGGACTTGGGTGATCCAAGCTGCTCACCTGGTCTGTAGTTGGGATGAAAATTCTCTTCCTCTGTCCAAGGCAGGTGGCTATCCCATGCTTCAGGAGGTGTTTGATTGCTCCATTGGTAAGACTGTACCTAAGTAGTCAAGCAAGCAGAGGAGGAGGTAAATAGGAGAGCAGCGGGTTGGATGGAGCAAGCCCACAGAACATATTTAAAGACAGTCCAGTTCTCTACTGGTTTAGAAGCCAGATCCTATTCCTAACTACAGCACTCTGGCCCTCCTGAAATCCTGACAGCAGAGAAGTAGTAAGTCCATAGAAAGAGACATATGCAATAGTCAAGACAGCAAGCCCACAAGATCTCAACATGACCAATTGTCTCAATGTAGCCCTACACCGTCTCTGCCGCTCCAGCTCTGTCCTTTAAATCAGTGGTCCCCAAACCATGGTCTGTGGATTACCAATAGTCTGAAGAGAACTAGCTGGTCACATGGTGCTTACTCCTCATTTTGCCCCCCAGCTGTTAAATCCTATTCAAAAGAGCTAAGATTACCTCATATCTTCCCCAGTGTTACTTTTCCATGTGAGCAATTGCTGTGGTTGTCAGGAGGATGTTAGACAAATCTGAATGGGAGGTGGTCACTTGGCTACACGAATGAGAAGAGTTGTCCACCCAGGGGAAAAATCACTCTATTACCCACTGTCAGCCCAGGCTTTGAAAATGCTTGAGAACTCCTGCTTCAAAAGACAGCAGTGTGTGTGGAGCTGGAGTTGGACAAAAAATGGAAAAAATGTTATGGGAAGTCTTGGAGCCATTTGTGTTCCAGAGGTTTCAAACAGGAACAAATTTTGAACTTTTTCATGAAAATTTTAAATTAGAATCTTTTGGTTTAGAAATGTCTTAGTATTGGTGGATTTTTCTGGTTTTCCTTCTTCCCCCAAGTCCTTTTCTCTTCCTTCTCCTTCTCTCTCCCTTCCCCCCCCCTTTTTTTTCCTTTTTCCAGTTTGACACTGAAAAGGGGGGGACAACAGGGGGTAAAAAAGGAAAAACCATAGATAGAAGAAAAAAAATTATTTTTCATTTTTTAATGTCAAAAAACTGATTTAACCCCCCCCAATTTTTGCATACTTTCTGATTTAATAAAAAGACTGTTTTCTAATTTAAAGACGTGTCCATTGGAAAAATGTCAACCAGTTGTACTAACTTGAAAATCAAGACTCTACATTTCCAGAATGACCTGCCCTGCACAAGCAGAGGAGAATGGGACTTGCTATTTCCTTTCCATCTCTAATCTCTACAATGCCCTCTCTGAAGTAGCTTCTGAGATGATGCACCTACCAAAGCAAGCAGATGTTCAGATTTCCCTTCTGCCTCTTTGTCAAAAATATTATTTCCACACTTGAATACAAGGTACAAAGCAGTTGCCCTATTTGTCAAACCACTCTTGGGGCTATGTTTATCTGTCAAAGTCTAGCGGGAGACAAGGTGGGTGAGGGAGTATCTTTTATTGGACCAACTTCTGTTGGTGAGAGAGACAAGCTTTGGGGGGG
>ML675638.1:3377501-3601732 GCA_007922155.1 Mesoclemmys tuberculata
AAAGAAAGAAAGAAAGAAAGAAAGAAAGAAAGAAAGAAAGAAAGAAAAGCTGATTAGAAGAAGCCTCTTGTATTCTCAATAGTTGATTCTTAAAGGCAATTTGTGGCGGAATATTTGAATAATCACTCTTGGACTTTTATCCAAAAAGGTTTTGTCCAAGGTCCTGAACTTAAAAACCCACCAGCTGTGGTGCTGTAGGTGCTATTCATCTACTTCACTGTTTCTGAGCATTTTCCCACACCTTACACACCCTTAGATTTGCTAACACCTGGTCTAATAAAGCAACTACACACATTTAGATTAATCACACAGTCAGAACTAATCATGTAAACAGGGGAAAAGTTAATGCGAGTTTCTTGAAAAAGAAGGGAGAAAACCATGACAAGTTCTGTGTAGAATACTGCCCCAGTCACACGAGTGCGGCCCCAGTGACTTCAGTGAGGCTGTTCATGTGTAACCAAGAGCAGAATTTGGCCTTCTGTGTAAAGGGATCACTCCAATCCTCAGCGCAATGAAGCCTCCCGAGCGCAGGGGGCAGATGCCTTCAAACAACACGATGCAACTCTATGAAGCAGCATTGGGCAAGAAGTACTGTGTCCATGATTAAAGCCTCAGAGGAAGTTTTTGGAGGCAGGATGTGATCACCTAGCAGCAGTCACAGAATTATAGAATATTAGAGTTGGAAGGGACCTCAGGAGGTCATCTAGTCCAACTCCCTGCTCAAAGCAGTCAGGTTAAACCTCTCATGTTATCATTTCTCCCATACCCAGAGAACACACAGGTGTTATCAGACAGAATGAGCTTGAGTGTAACTTAAGAGAAGGATGAAACAAGAGGGAGCCAAAGTCAATTCTCCCCGAGAGAACACATGGCATGTAAGCCTCCTGGGCCACTGTGTTGAATTGAACACAGACAGACTTCCTCTCCCTGCAGTGTGGTCACAGGTCAGGGCAACTGCACCTGGATTCTTTCTCTATGTTCCACCCCAGGCACCTATTCATAAGCATCTGGCTCCTGGGCATTCTCTCTCTTGGTGGAGACCCGCACCTCACTCCCTCCTGCCCAGGGTTTTTCTAGGCTGCACAGCGAATTCCCCAGCAAGCCAGACTGCCTAAGGCCACCTGCTTTGCTTTCTCCTCAGAGGCTATACACAGCATCATTGCTCACAGTTATAAGGTACCAAAAAGCTTTTCCTAAGTGAGCACATTTATTTGTAAGTGAAAGCATTAAGAGAAAACACATTAAAACAATAAAAGAACCTGCACACACAATAAGAAGCTTACCAGAGATCACCCCAGCTCCAACAAGGGCTCTGGTAGACATCAGTCTTTCAAATCCTACCAAGGGGTTTTTCTGTGGTTACAAGTTCCTACCCCTCTTGGCTCAGAAATCTGAGTCCCTCCTTTACACAGTTTGTGCCTCTGAGCGTGTCCTTATGTAAACAGGTGATCAGCAGACAAAGGCCCCCTACTCAGGGCAAAGCTCCAAAAAACAAACTGGAGTGGGTACATCTGCATACACCATCCCTTAGATATTTCCTGGGAAACCCACTTAACTTTAAGGTTCATTCTTGGCTGGCATATTGTTTCAACTAGTCCTTCAAAGCTCATAACACTCCCCAGAGTTGGCAACGGTTAGGTCTCTCCCTCCTGCCCCCCTCCCCGAGATGTTGCATGCAATCCCAAAATACCATACACATTTGCATTTTTAACATAATGAACTCCTAAGATATTGAATTAAATTTAAGTAAGGTTTGTTCAGGATATTCCAGGAAATTACCATAGCTGTCAAGTCTCCTTAGACATTTAGAGCTGGTATACAGGCAAAACAAAGGCATAGTCAATAGTACATGGCTAGGTATAATACACCCTGATCTTTCATGGGATTTTTAGGGGAAAAACTATTCAAGCCCTCAATTTTAGAGTTCATTCAAGAGATACGGAGCCAGCTGCTCAGTCAGTGTAATAGATGTAACTCCATAGAACTCAATGGAGCTAGACCAATTTATACCAGCTGAGGATCTTGGCCCATCACCTCTAATGGCCCCCAAAGGCATTCTCCGGCACTGCCTCAGGCGGAAGAAAGCAATACCATCTCTTCTTCACCTGAGTTTTCCTGGCAGTTCTCCCACTCAAGTTCTGACTAAGACCAGTGCTACTTAGTTTGAGGGACAACCCCAGTCTGAGATAGTACAGCTTGTAAGCACTGCAGAAAGACAACTGTAGATGGGAGCTTAAAGAAACAAGATATGGAGAGGTCAAAGCATAAAGACCCAAGTTTTTCCAGGAGAGTGGGGAAATATTGCCAGACGGTCCCCAGAAGGAGCATTTCTGGTCTTTACTGCACAGGAACTTGGACTGCATAGCTAGAAGCATTGAGGGACACGGTCAAGCTGTTTATTACCATTTTGGTGGTTACTCGCCTCGCTGCTGTCAAAAGCCCTGAGAACCTGACATCAACTTTTCCTTGATTGGCAGGGACGTTATTTCAAAGGGATCCAATTCAGAGGGTCTCACCTTTGATTCTCTTACATCTCCTCACGCTAATTCCAGCCAGCAGATATTGTCAGGTTAAGGGTATGTTAATGCTTTTCACCCACAAGCTTCACAAGGGAATGGAAAAGGCCCAGCCAACACACTGAGAATACAAATCTCCGAGGAGGTGGAGGGGGATGAAGCACATTCCAGGATGTGCGCAGAGCGGTGATAGAGACATCCACTAAATCTATTCATTAGGAAAGACAGCGCTACATCCTCTTTGAGTGAAGCTTCTCCAGTTCTGTCCAAAGGAAACCTGACTCACACACGAGCCCTGAGATGGGACGCAGCATCCGAGCTGAGTGGATGCACGGCCTGAGAGCTGCTAGCAGCCAAGGAAGATTCCTGCCGTTACTAGATCTTTGGGAGAAGGGATAGGCCAGACCTTTCAGAAAAAATAATGCTGAGCCAGATCCGCAGCAGGTGTGAGCTGAAATTAATGGAGCTATGGCAATGGACACCAGCTGTGAATCTAGTCCAATAACTCTGAATTTGCTCTTATTATTGGAGCTTGACAAACCACCCTTTCTCTTTACCTCAGCCTAGCAAGTTTTATTTACATGGGTGATTTGTAAAAAGTTGCATGTTTTATCAGATGTCAAGAAAAAAATGCTTTTCGCATTAATTTTGAAGTGAGGAATTCAACATTTTTCTGGATTAAAGAATACGCCCTTCGATCTCCATCCATCTCCTGCCCCCAGCAAGAGGTTCACTCACGATATAAGATCCACCCCCAAGAGCATCCACTGTAAACTCCACTTCCAGGGAGGGACTCATTCATTACTCAAGCTCCATCCCCAGTAAGGTCCTGCCCTATATAAACTGCACCCCCCCAGGGAGGGGCCCACTCATTTACCATATAAGCAGCACCCTCAAGGAAAGGCTCACTCACTGTACTGACTTCCCCAACAAGTCTGAAGTACACCTATCTCCCCCTCCCTCAATATCTAGAGGTTTGGGCGTGAAAGCACACACAGCTCTAGCCCAGATCAGATATTGGCCCTGTACAGAGTAACTGTTCCTCCACAACCATCCTCTGGAGATTCGGCTTTGCAGTTTCGACAGCAGTTCAGACAAATGCCCAAGTCACACAGTATAGGGCAGGGCTTGTGTTTGGTGTAACTTTTTTTTTCTAAAAACATGACTTTAGTGCTAGAGAAAAGTGCAGGATTGACAGTGCTGGAAACAGGAGATGCTATTGATCTATAGCAAGTGCAACTCCAGAAGTGTTCCTGGGCCCTGACCCATTGCTGTGCCTCAACCCAGCCCTGGCAGGGCCAGCCCCAGGATAAGCAAGCTGTTCTTTTCCCATTGCACCTCTGTGAAACTGGCACCAAAGGTGGCCACAGGGTGCCAGTTTCAGAAAAGCGCAGCACTTTGGGAGCCAAGAACTTGGGAAAGCTGTCCCCTTCCGGTCACAACAGCCGGAGTGCTGCGCTGTTCTGAATATATGGCCCCAGTCACGGAGGCTGACTGAGCTCCTTGCAAAGCCAGCCCATCTGCCATTTGCAATGGTGTCTGCTGTTTGGAGTGCAGTCGGCCCAAGAACAGGAGAGAGCCGCTCAGCTTTCCGGTGACATCGTTTGGGGGGCCTGGCCTGCTGTGGGAAAATCTGCCATGGTGGGATATTTCCAGTGGTGAAGACTTTTGATGCAAATAGGAATCGCCCACCCCAGCCCACAGGCAGGGGAGTTTGTAACGGTTATTTTGCTTTGCTCAGTAGCTGAACCAGCAGTTGCTTCTCCCCAAAGTCAGATCTTGCGCAAGTGTGTGTGTCCGTGTGCGGACAGTCCAGCTCTTGGAAGGATGGTGCTGGGCAGCAACTTCTGTGCAGAGGTCACTCTCTGACATGCTCCAGGCACTTCTCCTGGTTCTCTCGCAGCCCTTCAGTAACCCTGGAGAGATGGCCCTTGGGTGAGCAGATGCTGAGCAGATCAGGCATTTCCCGATGCTGATGGTCCCAGGTGTGGAGGAAATAACAATTGTGATGCTTTCTGTCAGATGATTACACAGCACCATATGGCCTAATTAGACCTGACGTTTCACCTACCTGGCTGCTGGCCTGGCAGAGGGAAGAGCAGCTTGGCACCTTGAAGGGTTTACGGATGAGCCAGGCTACTTGCGGACCAAGAGCCAAACAGGCTTATTTTCCAAGAGGGCCCAATCTGGGGAGCTATGTGCATGGGGCACAGGGCAAAATCTGCTTCAGCTGCTTCCTGAGGTTGATGAAGGGATGTTGGCTAACAACCATAGAGTTCTTTTCAGGGGCCCTTGTGGAAAGGCACTTAGACACCCAGGTGAGGGAAATTCACCCCTATGCTGGGCACTTCTGCACTGCCTAAGAAGCTGTAAAGTCTCCCTCCCCACTCCACCCCAAGAGAGGCTATCCCCAAGCTCGAGGGCCTCCATGGCAGGCACAGAGCTGCTGTGTCACCATCACTCCCCTCTCCTTGCAAGTGCCCCCAGTTAAAGGAACAGGCCTGGATCATGTCAGGGAGGGTGGGGACAAGACCAGGGTGCTCAGTGGTTGGAACAGCCTACAGGGACCATGGCAGCTGGGACAGCCCCTGAAGCTGGTCTACCCACAGCAGGTTTGCTGAACCAGCCCCGAGATCAGGGAGGTGAATCGTCTTTCAGGCCCTGCACCAGCCTCAGCACACAGTGGGTCTGGCCCCACTCCCTACCCCTGAACCTGCCTGTTGCTACAGCTGTCCCCTCATTCTCATGAGACGAGGCGTCCAAGGTCTGGATTTCTTGCCCTCTGTAAGAACACTGCCTTAGGTTTCTATCCTTCTGCCCCAAAGGATCCCAGCAAGCTTAGCAAAGAGGGGTGTCCCTTCCATCACTAATGAAATGCAGGCACCCCCATGCTGGGATACACCACCACTGTTTGCCACACAAATGCCATTTCCAAATCAGGGACAGTTTTAGACAGGCAGACTGGATCTACCCATGCTGGAATGTGGATTTACACTCCTGCTCTGCTGAGAAGCGCCAGGGGAACTGGCACGATCACAGACTGTCAGGATCTTGATTTAATGTCAATTCCAGAAGGCAATCGCCAAAGGGATGGCCCTGGGGGGTGTGCGTGGCTGCTCTGCAGCGTGCAACAAAAATGGCTGATTTCATTGGGAAAATAAAAGAGTTGGCACTTAGATAGTCTAGTCACCTGTAGGACATGCAAAAGGTGAGTGAGCAGCACAGTCATCCCCATTTCCAGATAGGGAAACACGGCCCACAGCAGGGAAATGACTTGCCCGAGGTCAGGCAGTAAATCAGTGGCATTGCAGGGATAAGACCCCCTAATTTCCTGACTCCTAGGCTTGTGCTCTAGCTGCTGGAAATATTACTGCTCCTCTTTAACCTGAAGGGAGCTGCTCGAGTAGAGAGAGCTCATGGCATGAAGACAACAGATGGGAACGCCCACAGGCTCCAGCGAAAGGGCCTGTCCCAAGATCGGAGTCTCTGGGGTTAGTCAGTCAGGAGTTGGGATTGGGGGCACAGGAGATGCACATTCACTAAACTCCACTGTCCTTATTTGACCTTCCAGTGGGAGCCAAGCCATGCACAAAATATCCATCAACTCACACGTTAGAAGGCCTAGATCAAATTGAGTCAGGAACAAAACTAGAGTACTCTGGCCACTTCCCTCCTATCCCTCTGGCTTAGGCTAAAAGAGGAACCACTGCCCCAGCTCAAAGAGGAAGGCTGGGATCTCTCAAGGGAGCGAGGTATCCAATACGCAGTGAGAATCTGGGATATCTAACTCCCTTAGGTAGTTTTGAAACTCCCAGTCCACAAAATAGCCTGTAACCCAATAGGGCCCACGTACATCAGATTCTGTCCAACTCAGAGCAACACCCCAAAGAGCCTGCTGTCTGAAATGACATGCAATGGATGGCGGGATACAGTTTTTATCTACATTATGCGTCCCTTTTCTGGTCAGAGAAACATTCATCAGCTTTACCCAACTGCCCCTCAACCTAGCCGATAACAACATCTAGCGCTCTTATCTATGCTTTTCTTCACTAGATACTAAGTGGTTCACTAGGGAGACCAGTCTTATTACCCCCATTGAATAGTTATGGAAACTGAGGCACAAAAGGGCAGAAACTTGCGTAAGGTTGACCAGTTAGTTGTAGATATTGCAACAGCAATCCTTCTTGAGGTGGGATTGGCAGGACAATGGGGCAGTGATCTTACATATCACAGAGATAGAAGAGATCAAGCTGGGACTTGGTAGAATTGCTGTCATAACAGTTGAGCCCAGACTCCATTCCTGGCTGTAGAGAGCTCTGGACCAGGATTTCTCTGCCATTGTCCCAGGTGAATGGTTTTCTAATGCAGTTAGACAGTGAAAGTGAATGCTCCATCTGTCCCCTCTGTGGGACTCCCCTCACTTGTTCTGGTTAAATACCTGGCACGGGCAGGCGCTGCTGTGGGGTCTTCCTGAGCCCCCTCACTGTAGCTGAGAGCTCTGCAGAAGCAGCATCAGTGCCTGCTCCCACCGAGGTCAGCAGGAGCTTGGTCACTGACGAGAAAGAGAAGGATCAGGCCCAGATCTCCCCTGGGCTACCCCGGGGCAATCAGGGTCAGTGCAGCGGCACTGATATGCGGCCCAACCTGTTCCACCAGTGGGGAAGGAGAGCTTGGGGTCACTCTGGTGACCTCTTCCGGTCAGTGAGAGCAAGAGCTTGCGGCTTCACTCATCAGGATGCCATTATGGCGAGGGGAGAGAGGCTGGAGGGTCAGTTCTCAGCCATCCCAGGCTTGGTTCTCCGCTCATTATTATTACTCGCATTAGCTAGCTAGCTCTCCAAGACACGCACTGAAAAGGCCCCCAATTGCCGCAGGTCAGGCTCAATACGCGAGGCTGTGGAGCGCTCGGCTGCTCACCACCCCATGTGACGGGTGGATAAGGGAGGCTCACCCAAGATCGCACACGAAGTCTGCGCTGGAGCAAGAACTTGAATCCAGGTCTCCCACGTTGCAGCTACAGCCTTAACCACTGAGCCATCCTCCCTCTATTACAGTAGCACATGGGACAATAAGAACTGCCAGCCTGGCTCAGACCCAAGATCCATCTAGTCCCGGGTCCTGTTTCTGGCAGCAGCAGTGGCAGAGGCATGAGAGGAAGGTGTACGAACCCTGCAGTAGCAGCTGTGGGATAATCTACCCCCCCACCCCCCCCGTTGGGTCTCATCCTGGTCTCCCATAGTCTGAGAGTGATTTACACCCTGAAGCACAAGATTTAACACCACTTCCAAAATCTGTCATCATTAGAGGCCCCAGTAACGATCAGGGACCAATCGTGTTAAGGTGCTGTGCACATATACATAGCAAGAGATGGTCCCTGCCCTGAAGAGCTTGCAGTCTAAACAGAAGTCACTCATACTGGTGTAAATACACAAATCTCAATGGAGTTAATCCTGATTTACACTGGATTAAAGTGTGAGGCATACCCAGCCTGCATTTAAATAGCTTATTAATGAGACCTGGTCAATTTAAATAATTCTACGTCCCCACTGAGTTTAAATTTTCTCTGGGCTTCTGTTTACCAATTCATGCACCACTCCACAAGGAGACAGAATCAAAACGTGCAGAACAACCCTCTACCCCTCAAGATGGTCTGCGCGACACTTGGAAACCCTAGCTGAAACGTTTGGCTACCAAGAGTGAGGATCAGTTCACTGAGCTGTTTGTAACGTGGTTTGAGCTCATTTGCTGACGTGTACAAATAGGATCGCTGCTGATAAAACTCTGTAAGCAGCAGAAAGCCGCCGCCTCCGCTGCATCAGGGAAGGTGCCATGGAAAGGATAAAAGGCGGAAGTGTACTGAGAGCTGATGAGGAAGAAGTGGAATAAATGAAGGACTGGCTCACCTGCTGGATGGTTACTGGGTGGTGATGATAGATTACTTCACGTAGTGAGATAGTTCAATGTCTTGAGCAGGTGGCCTCAAGGATGTGCAAACACCTGGGAAATATGAATGCAGCGAGTCCATCCCCCCGCCCACAGGCAAGCCTGGTGATAAATAAGTGACGAGTCTCAAATGCAGAAGTGCAGTCTGCCTTGAAGATTGCAGGGCTCTTGTAGGTCTAGGTGTATATATCACAAGCAAGGGCACCCCTATCTATCACCTTCCCAGGGAAAGCTGCGAGGGCTCAGAATTAGTCAGCCTTGCTAAGGATAGGCTCTGATGCTTGGGGGAACGTCTACACATTAAAAACAGAAATGAAGAAAGCCATCCAAAAGCGGTTGGCCAAAAGGCTAGTGCTCTGGCCTGGGAAGGTTAGCGAGGAGAAGGGGGCTCTCTGCTGCACCAGGCAAGAAGGAAGACTCACGTTCATTTAAAGCCACTGCTGTTATCCACATTCAGCATCCACAAGCTCTGGAAGTAACTTCCTTTTAGTCTCTTTAGGCTGGAGGACAACACCTCCGATGAAAGGGCTTGTAAGAGGGTAGGACTTAAAGGGAGGAGGCAACAATCTGTGGGAGGATTGTTAGGGTTCCTGCCGCAATCAAAGCACATAGTATGTGTGTGCATGGAGCTAAGCAACTGAGACACATTTGGGTTCTGTGTGCTGTACCTTTAATTCTCTATGGTCTCTGCTGTCTGTGGGGGGCTGGCAGCCATTATGTGTTCTGTTCATGCAGACTGTTACGGAGGACACACACGCTGCTCTCTCATGGAGACTACGGCTCTTTCATCAATTTATTAATCTCTTAAATTAAGTTCATTCTGACTGAAAGCAGATGTCTGGAGAAACCTAACAAATATTTAACCTCCTGCACCAGCACTTGGGGCTGTGCCAAGATGGTTAGAACACAATATGTAACAAACTACCCTTGGTAAATCAAAAACACAACTGTGACGGGGGGGAGCTTCTTGTGTCAGCAGGAGTTGGAGCTCTGCAGGGAGAGCTGACGCCCCATGGCAGTAATTGCTGGTTCACTCCACCCTGGGCATAAGGAAGGTGGCAGCGATTTGTGTAGCAGAGGGGTTGCTGTAGGGAAATATTAGCAGTAATTGCAGTAATGGCATGTGTGAAAAATTCCTGCTCCCTGCAGCTTTAGAACAGCAGCACATTTTGTGCCTTAATGTCACTGACAGGCTTCACCCTCTCTTTCAGCGTTCTGCAATGGCCCTGCTCTGACCTGGATGCCAGCAGCACAGCGTGTCTCATGAAGACACTCCTGGGTATTGTGAGTGGATGGCATTACTCAGCTGACGTGGAGGTGAGGCAGTGGAAGGCGCCAGGGCTCTCTAGCCACAGTGGTATGAACAGATGCTTCCCCACCCGGTCTTGTTAGTCCTTCATTCACTCGATCATTTCATCAAAGAAAGCTGTGCTAATGCACTGGCTCAGCCAGTGCTGTAGCCCATGCAAATGACTTTTTCCATTCCGCAAGAACAAAAGGTATCTCTCTCTCTCTCTCATCTGCGAAAGCTGCCCTGCCCTGGTATTTAGGTACCGGGAGATGAAAGGGTGCAGTGACAGCTAAGTGAGAGCACTTTCAGGCAAGGCGATTCTCAGCCTAGGAAAAGGGAACGGAATGAATGAGTATATGAGAGAGAGAAAACATGTTCTTTTCTTCCTTTTGTCTCTAAAGCTCTGAAGCAGAGAACGGAGATGGGGGAATGTAGATCAAAAATGTAATTTTCCCTTACAAGTTGCTGTAGAGCACAGGCTTGGTAGGTAGCCTGTGCCCAGGGGCCACTCAGCAATAACTCTCAACCATTTCTTTTACAAAGATGGTGCTTATTAAAGGTCAAATGTAGCTGGAGGAGGGAGTGGGTGGTGGACAGGAAAGGGGAAGAGAAGGGGGGTGCTTTCCAGGGGAAGAACAAACATGCATGCAGGGCCCAATCCTCAACTGGTATAAAATCAGCATCACTCAGTTGAAGTCTGAGGAGCTCCTGCTTTTTACACTAACGGAGGATCCCGCGTACAGAATCTGTAAAGGCTTCTGCTCTGAAACATTGTCTATAAAATACAAAGTTGCCCTGAGATGATTAGAACAGCTATGAAGGGCGCAGCTCCAAGGGTTGCAGCTTTCCCATGCGTTCACTGCTTCCTTTAGCCAGCAACTAGCAGCCTCTGATCTCATCAGTATCACAATTAGCGGCATTAAAAGCAATTATTGGCTAATAAAGTAAAGACCCTCCTTGGCTTTGGGTAGAGGTGTCTCTGGTTATGGTAAGATCCAGAAAACTGGCCACTGGTAATGATATTTGGGGGTTTTCTTAAAGTCCCAGCTCCTGGAGTCATGTGACTATGCAAGAATCCCAGCTTCCATTAAATAAGTTTCTAGCCTCCATGGATGTTAAGGCAAGCTTGAAACTAGAGGCTCACTAACCAGAATGCAAATACAAATACAAACTGAACCCAGCATTCAAACAACCTCATGATTTTTGAACACTCAGGGTTAGCCATACTCTCGTACATCAGGAAGTGTTCATTTAAAGGGACAGTGCATTTACTGCTCTTTTCCCTGGAGGCTTTAAAGCAACAGTGATTCTTTAGGAGCAATAAGGCCGAGCCCTCACTCGCCTTCCCTGTTAGTTAAAGATATTGCTGGCTACAAGAGGTCTGATGTCATTTTAAGAAGCGAGCTGTCAGATGGTTCAATAGCAGTTTCTCATAAAGACTGAAATTCTGTGGCGCGTCTTGAGGAGGCACAGTACAAGGGGGTGGGGTGGGGATCGAGGTGCTCTCAGGATTCTGGCTGTTCCAGCGACTCGTGGCCCCATGATAGATTAGAGCAGTCCTTTTCTGCTCTAATACATGGCACCCTCCCAAGAGTTGCCCATTAATCCTCCATAACGCTCTGCCCTATAGCCGCCCTCCCACAACCTCGGACACATCCTCTCCCACTCCTTACACTGGGGCAGGAGCAGGGAGCAGCACAGGGCTGTCAGAGCTCTACACTGCACATCCATTCAGGGAATCCTCCCCGGCCTTTGTAGCACAGTTCTGACCCCATTTATGCTGCCAGGCGGGGGAACAGAGTCGGTTACAGAAAGCACATCCGCAGCTAAAGCACTACAGCTACTTACCGGTTTGTTTCATTGTGTGCAGAGAACTTGTTTAACAGAACAGTAGGCACCTAGAAACATTTTTTTAAAAACCAGTAAGTGCTCAGACCTTAAAACTCATCTCAAGCAATGTGTAAAATCTTGCCACACTAAGCAACGATGTACTGCACTCACTTAAACAGAGAGCTGTAGCGTGTACATAGGGTGAACTGTAAGAAGCCTGTATCATGCAGCACAGAAGAAAGAGTTAAACACAGCATTCCTCACAATCTGAGATGGTACCAAATCAGCAAAGGGAAAAATATCAAGTTTGCCTCAGTGATTTTAGAGTAAAGTGCTCGAGTTTGTCTCTGTTTCTAAGTTTGGTTAAACATAAGAGCAAAGTGAAAGAATAAAGGATAATTAACAAATTGTTTGTTATACTGTACTTACTAGGTGAGTTTCTAAAGAAATTAGACAGTAGCTTTAAATTCATTCAGGGCTGAACCCAGTGTTCACTGAAGTCAATGATTTCAGTGGGATAGCCTGGGATCACATGGTGTGGGCATGTGATTGTGTGTTAAAACCTTACTAGGGTTCTTTTTAATACCTGGGGAAATCATTTGACAGAGCAAAATAAATGTTTCCATTATGTCAATTTCTACTTTTAGAATTAACATTGGTAACTGCCACTGATGATCACAGTGACTGGCTGGTATAAAACTTGACTAACCTTTAAAAGGGTCTTTATTAGGGATCCACATATGGACAGAAATGGTCTTCCTAGAATAGAGTCGAGTGAGAGTATAGCCCCTTGATTACTATGCACTGCATTCACTGAATTTGATAAATTCCATACAAGCAGTTCTCTTTACCCACTGTGTACATATTTATTTTTCTTTCTCTAACTTTTTATTTCTCTATTGTTTTGTTTGGTTAATAAAACTTGTAGATGCAGGAAAAGCCTCAGTTCTGCTTTCTCTTGCCTCAATGACATAGATTTGAAGTGGATCAGTGGGGAAAATCTGGAATGGTTAATGAAATCGTTATAACCTTTTTTCGCCTATGTATCTTAAACAGACCCAGCTCCACTTCTCCCAGACACAGAACCTTCTATCATGAATCAGTTAATCTCAGCTCAGACTTCAATTCTTTACAATGCCTACTCATTCAAAGCAGAGTAGTCAGAGCAGAGGAAGTTTTGCAAGCCTCAGTGCTTAGAGTAACCGATTCTATCCCTAACCTCAGTAGATCGGACCTCTGGGAATATCCCATCAGAAGGAGTGGTCCCAGGCATAGGACTGGCTGAGTCCAGGAGGGTGCCAAGGATGTGAAGAGTAGCTAACAGGTGGCCACACAAAGCCACTAATGTAAACAGTCCTTGGGACTGCTTTAAATAACACCAGGGGCCATGCAGGATGAGAGTTTAAAGGGTGCAAAATGATGCAACTTTTGCTCCCAGGCTGCACCTCCACAGAATCTGTCCCATGCTGATCTGAGCCCTGGAGCCAGCCTGTCTGTTGTTCCCACTGTGCCTCTCTTTGCTCATGGATCCTTTGGTGAACATCCAATGAGACTTCGAACAGCAGGGAAGTGAAAACCAGCAAAGGCCATGCAGCAGCAGAAAGAAGTCAGTGTGGACCATGTGGCCGAGGAATAAAGTGAAGGGAAAGAAATGGTGTGTTCTAAAAGCCTATTATGTATAATGGATAGGAAGAAAAATGCTGTAAAATAAAGGCACTCAACAGTGTCGCTTTAAGCATTAATAGGCTTCTTCTACAAAACTGCTTCTCTTTAAAAAGCTTCCCAATTCGAACCGGAGGCGTTGCTGTGTTCTGATAAAGCCTGGGCTTCCTCACTTATCTAAAGTCCTGGTGCTACATGCTTTTAACCTGCCTTGTAATGACAGCCTCCTGCCAGCGACCAGGCAGCCCTGCCTGTTTCACGGCAGAGCACGCTCTCTCTCAAAATAAACCTGTGCGCTTTGCATTTCATGATCATGGCTGGGGTGGGGAAGAGGACATGACCTCCAGGGGTCAGTTCAGGAGGAAGAGAATGTTCTTCCAGTAATCTGTGCCTGCCTGGAGTGGAAACAATCGAGCGTGATCACAATCCTGCCCTCGAGACAGGGATGCAACACCAATGCCAAAATGTTTTATACTCCTGCAGATTTGTCCCTTGGTTTCTGGAGCCTCGGGAGATCTAAAGAGGTAGGTCTCTTCCTGCCAGCGGGAGGGTAATGCTGCCCCTTTCAAATTCGCCTTGGCACAGGTAACTTCTGGAATGCCTATTTCAAGGGGGCTAAGAAGGGTTAATTAATTAAACAATATTTCCCTGGGGTGAGGGGAGATGGAATGCAAAGGCTCTCTCTCTCTCCCCCCCTCCTCCCCATGGGTAAAGCAGATGAGAAATTTCCAAGATTCTGCTCTTCAAGGTTCATTGCACTATGTGACATTCAAATAAAATCAGCTGCTGTTCATCTCCCAGCACATCAAGCCAGCAGGGACATAGGTGGCCTCCTGACTCTGAGAACAGGGTGCTGCTATGAGGCTAGCTGACAGAGTGGGTTAATAGAAGTCACAAATGAAGTGAGTTGCAAGGTCTCAGCCACGGGTGGCCAGCCCTACAATGAGAAGGGCCTAGACATGATAGCAGCCATGCATCAACTCCAGCATGGTAAGAACGTACCTGTCCTCAGCAGAAGCTCAGAAGTGGATTAGCAGGAGACATTTGTGACTTACCAGGACTACGGCAAGGACACAGGAGGGCCAGTATTTGACCTGCAGGCTGACGTATCATGGGTGAGAGCTGTGAAAGGGAGGCCAAGAGTGGAGGTGTTACACACTTGGATTGAGGGACAGCCACAAAGCTGCACTGGAGGCCAGCACTTGGCTAGAAGGAGTTAAAGCAGATCAGGCCTGAGGTACTCCAGAAGAGCTTTGCTGGCAAGAGAGCAGCACGCGCTCAATGCGCTGGCTCCAGCCAGGGCTGCCTGTCTCTCACTTCCATGAGCAGGAGAATTCACCCTAACCGCCATGAAAGGAAAGCCTGGTGCAGCACACAGAGGATGGAGCATGCAGGAAACCCTGGGAGGCAGTGCCCGCGTAATGTGGCAAGCAGCAAGGCCCTACTGTCCAGCTCAGACTGGAGGGATGCACTGCGCTCTGGAGGGACACTTGGTTTCCCATCTGCTTGGCACAGGGGCATATTTCTCTTTGGCACAGTCAGCTGCACACACACGCGCGCTTTCAAATATTAAACCCAGAGGAAACAAACTCTGAGGGCCCAGGCCATAGTGACTCCCCGTAAGGACTGGCTGCAGGTACAAGCCACAGAGGGGCTCTCTGCAGCTCCCCCAATCCTAGAACTGGTTTTCTATGGTTCTAACCCCAGCATGATTAGAGCAGCCTTAGGGCTGCCCTAAACGACACCACCATCTCAGGGCTGTTCTACCTCAGGAGCTCAGCGTGCTCTAGCCATGCTCTCAGCACGCCCCCAGACACCCCCTGTGTCAGGGAGGGGAGGATTGAGATGCGGCTAGGGTAGAACTCTAAAACAATTAACAGATTAATTACTAGTAGATGGCACTCACAAATCCCAGGTTTCGTAGGACCAGTAAAACTTCTGGTTATTATACAGGGCAGCAATAGCTTCCTGTGTGCAGCTCTTTACATCAACTATTAACAAAGGCAACTCATGTGCACAAAGAGGTCAGGGCATATTATTCTCCCTGTTTTACAGCTGGGAAAAATGAGGAACAGAGACATTAAGGGAGCAGATCATGGTAACATAGAAAGGCTGTGACAGAGCTAGGAAGAAAACCCTGCTTCAATATAACCCAGTACAGTACCTTATCCACGAGACCATCCTTCCTCTTATAAATCCTTCTGTTATAAAGGATAGATAGAGTGGCAGCAAGGAATTGCACTTCCTGCTCTTGAAATGCAGCTACCTCTGAGGTTTAAAATGTCCATGTTTAACTAGTGTGCTGCAAACACCACTCAGCATTTAGTGCAGAAAAATCTAGCTGCAACTGCATGTGAAATTCATCTGAGGCAGGCAGAATAACACTGTAGCATAGTACAGCTTCTGTACTATCTAAGAGATCAATAGCATCTCTTAGAATCTGCATGACAATACACCAGCTGCCCCTTGTATCCTGCACCAGGGACTCTAGGTAGAGCCATCTATATGGTGCAACACAGCACTATTTTTAGCTTCAACTGTGGCTGAAATCCCAGTTTAGCATGTCACAAAATCCCACTGCTTTGGTGCGAAAACATATTCTGAGCAGCAGCCTCTGTGATGGCCATTTAGAACCAACTCTACTGAGCAAAGGAGCTTGAGAGAAGAGGAAGCAGCATGTAGGAACTGTTCTGCGTTGGGGCAGGGAGTGTTACTTACTGACTTAAGTGTTACTTAATGCATAATGGACTCCAAAGCCCTTCTGTTAGCTGGTTGTCACAGGGCTAAGTCTGGGCCCAGATAGTCATATCCACTCAATGGCTGTTGTTGGCCAACTAGCCGCTTTCACTGCAGTTCCTTGCACTTGGGGCAGTGTTCACGTGGGGAGGGCAGCACTGGGGAAGTTTGTGCTGCCGCTTCCTTTGCTGTACCAGCTCCATGGCTAAATGGAGGGTTTCATTTCCTAGATCTATTGAGCAAGGTATAGGCAGAGGTGGAAGTCAAAAGGGGCTATTGCGGGCAGACTGTAGGCAGGATCTAGCCCTTGTTGTGGTGGTGCCATTTCCCAGTGATGGGCTTCTTCTTGCTGCACTCACGCATCAGTAATGCGGAGATCATGAAAGGGGTTTCGTCTGAGGCCATTGCTACCTTCCATGATGTGCAGAGATGCTTGCTGAGCACAACCTCATGTGATGAGATTCAGAGCTGCAAACTCCCTGGTTTCATGGTGGATCTAACACATCCGAGGTGCGTGTGCTGTAGTCTGCTCTCCTTACTCGTTGTGTGAGTAAGTATTACTCAATGTAAGGGTTGCAAAAATCAGGGCCCCGTGTGCCATTTCACTTGTTATGGATATTTCATGAGGTTGCACCCTTGCCTACACATTGAAACTGGGTGTCTGAATTCATGGGGGAAAACAATGATCACTGGTTTAAAAAGAAAATACATACATTCCTCAGGGTAACCAAAGCACCACAACTTATGTGTCCCAGGGTAATGCATCAAGAAATACCAAATTTTGGGAATAACTGAGTGAGGAAGGAGGTCCAATGGTAAGGCTTCTGCTTAAGATTTGGGAGACCTGGCTTCAAATTCTTCCTCTTCCACAGCCCTCCTGTGTGACCTTGGGCAAATCACTTAGTGTCTCTGTGCCTCCATTTCCCATCTGTAGAATGGGGATAATGCTTCCCTGCCTCCCTGGGATGCAGTTGTGAGGGAAAATACATTACAAGTTGAGAGGTGCCCAGGTAATTGGTGACGTTTCCCATTTTGTGAAAATGCAAAGTTTTGCCTTTTGTCCTGTTTTTAGGATGAAAACAAACCATCCAAATATTGGAACGTCCTGAGGGACAGAAATTCCACTTTCCGAAGAGCTCAACTCGGCATACATTCAGGCACCTCAATAAAGGCCAGGTTTCCAAGAGAGCTCAGAACCCACCACCTCCCATTGTAATGTCTTGGCCCAGATTTCCAAAACAGAGTGAGGTACACCCAGTGGGCACAGTCCTTTCAAAATCTAGTCCTGGTTCTGGGACCTGAGCCCACCTGGACATGCCAACTCGAGAGACTTAGATCAGCATTCCATGTCTAGACGGATTCACAGGGATTTAAGTCTAACAGCAACCATGAAAGTCAATGGAGTCCAGCCTCCCCTCTGAGCCAGGTCATGTGAGTGGGGCTAGGAAATAATGTCTGCTGAAATCCCACCTCAGACCTTCGTTACACAAGAACTGGGACCACCAGGATGCAGAAGTTGGGTGCCTAATTAGTCCCCTAAATTAAAAACTGGGTGCTTCTTGCTTTGGTTTCAGAGGAGCCCTGCCTGGTGGAAGGAATTCCCCTCCTCTGAAAGTCAGGCCACATGTCTTACATGACTGACAGCAAGTATGCCTTGTGGCTGAGACAGCATTGTGAGGTCTCTTCATTTCCTTCCGGACACTTTCTTTTGACTGCAGATGTTTTTGTTCCCTGATGAGGTTACCACCCAGATGGTGCCATTTATTGATGAGTAATCACTGGGAGAGGAGGCATCTTGGCTCACTGGCTGGGAAGACAGCTGGCATGTTAGTTCTAACCCCATGTCGAACAGTCACGCCCAGCCCCGGTGTGAGCTTAGAGCCATCAATTTTCACAGATTCCAAGGCCAGAAGGGACCACTGTGATGATCTTGCCTGATCTCCTGATTAACGCAGGTCAGAGAACTTGCCCACAATAACTCCTAAAGCATTAGGAACACACCCAACCCACTGGGGCTCGACTGCCCCATGTGAAACTAATCCACACATTTAGAAACCATTGGTGAGACTGAAGTGCAAAGTACTATAATCATGGCCCCTATTTTACAAGACACCATACCAAAGTACTAAGGGGACCGGCTGATTCTTGGGGTTGGGAGTGGGCTTTCCCGCTCTGTAGCACTAATTTGCATGAAGCACAAGATAACTGGAGTCCTGCCATCCGGTGGCTGGTTTGGTGTCGTTTCATCCTGACAGTCTCAGCCTGTTCCCACATCACAAAAACTGGCATCCATGATGCCGATCACTGACAGCTTTGCTGGCAGAGAGGCCAAGGACTGGACAAGCCTGGAGAGCAAATGATCCTATCAGCCCTACAAAGAGGCCAGGCCAGGTAAAAGCTAAGGCAGGCTGCCGGGGAAGTTTTCCTTGACCATTGCCTGTGCTGTATCTAGTCTCTAGATAGCAGGGCACACTGAAATGCTCCGTTTATCAGTTTCAAACCCTGGGGCCTTTGCCAGTCACACATCTGGGCAGAGTTTCTCTGGGCGATGTACACTGACCCCCTGGACCTCATCTTGGGGCAGTGGCAACATCCAGGGTTCTCTGCTTTGTATCGCCCCCTGGAACACTTGTGTTTGACTCCATGACCTGCACTTCCCTTCTTGTTTTCTCTTTTTGTCTTCCATCATCTGTTGATTCCTAGGTCACTCGCAAATCAGAGGGTGGGGATGGGAGCACGGACCTTTAAATTTTTTGGCAAGCTCCACCCACCAATCCCAGTTATCAGAGATGCTGGCACCTTCCCCAGTAACAGTCACTCTCACTTGCTCACACATTAGGGTATTGATCATTCCTTCCAGGAGGATCGATTTGCATCCTGCTAAGCACTGTAGCTACAGTAAACTGCCACAGCTGTCATCAGCATGTTCTGTGATTGGCCCCAAGGGTAAAGGGTTAACCCTGTCCTTATCAGACTGAGGCATCCCCCCCCCAACACTATCGCAAACATTAAGGCCCAGATACACAAAGGTATTAAGTGCCTAACTCTTACTGGCACCTAAACACCTTGAGAATCTGGGTGTAAGACTCCCAGTAATCTTCCACTATTGTAACATCACAGGCTCACTGCACAGAGGGGCAATTTATAAACTTCTGAGCAAGAAAAAGCTTTGTCACCTATCAGCTGGTGTAGCAACATGGCCAGGCTGCAAGCCATATTCCTTGCCATGCCCTGTTCTGAGCAACCTGGCCCTCTCATGTGTCTCTTCCACCCTCTTAGATAAGGCACCAGCCAGCATTTGAATAAATCAGAACCATCAAAGCAGGAAGCATCTGTTCCCATTCTCTGGCTGCCACACAACAGTTCAGAAAAGAAGAAGCAGGGATTCTACTAGACACTTTGCATTATTAATTGTTAGCACCACAGCTAATGTGTAAACTCATATGGCTCCACAGAACAAATAGAAGGTTTCAGGAGTGGATACTGCCTATGAAGAGGCACGAATGAAATGTGCAATGCTGTAGTATATATGTTTGCACACCGCTGCAGCTGCAGTGCTGTTCCATTTGTGGCTAATTTAAATGCCCATTAAACCAGGCTAAATTATAATTGAATAAGGTCTGGAAACTAATGTGACTAAAACGTGTGCAAGAGCCCAAAACTTGCACCCTGCCCACAGCCACCTTTACAGATTACATGACAGCCAGCGGGAGTGCCTTGTAGTCCCATCCCTCTGAAAGTCATTAGCCACACTCTTTTCAGTTCCTGAGGTCTACAAACTCTGAACACACACCACAGCTGTCTGCAGCATGGCTGCACCACACAGATCCCTCTCATGGAAATGCCAACAGGAATGCAAAGCCATTGCTTTCTGACACAGTCTGGGAACTTCAGTGGGACCCAGAAGCAATGGGGTTAACATAGCTCAGATGCAAGTAGCAGCTTCTTCCCCACACCTATTTTGTCTAGTTAGAATTACCAAGTGACTGCATCAACAACTCAACCAGGCTTTATAGGCATAACAGCTAGACATGGATTGTCCGAGTGGATCTGTCCAGGTAAGTGTGATGTGCCCAGGAGAGTGTGATGCACCATATTTGGGGTTTCATCCTGTGTCCATTCATTAGCAGAGCCTGGTGGCAGGTCGATGCCTAGTGCAATGCCTGCCACCAGATAGAGGATGCCAGGCTGTGGGTCTGGAAAGGTGATGTTATAGTACTCGTGAGTGGAGGTGGTCAGATTGGTTTTCTTTTTGTTAAGGCAGCGTTACAAAAAACATTACCATGCTGCATCGTACATTACTTATTTAGGATCAGGTTAGTGTTCAAAGAACCTAGCTAAACATTCTTGCTTGGGAGCCTTCCTCCTTTTTGACAAAATGTGTTCTCATAAAAAAATGCCAATTCATCAAAACTGAACCTTGCTGCAGAAATTTACCAGATTTGATAAAACTTTCAATCAGGATGGCTTCAGGTTCCAGATGGGATTTGTGGTCAAAGCCACAGAAAGACCCCACCAATGCACTAGTCATTTGCGAAAGTGATTATCGCCTCACCTGAGATATGGAAGACCCAGGTTCAAGTCCCTGATCTCCTTGATTCGAGCCAGCGGTATAAATCTGCATCTCCCACCCACAGGAAGAGCCTGACTATTGGTTAGTCAAGAGTGGGCGTGCTCTCTCTCATTTTTCATGAAAGACTTTGGGAGGTTTTGGTTTCATCCTGATGTGAAAAGAATTTATTTATTTATTTATTTATTGAGTGGGAAGGAAAAAGCATTTCCAGTCATGAAATGATCAGAGACAATGTTTCCTCCTCTTGGGCTGGCATGGCCATGAGCAGGGCTGACACAGCACTTCCATGGGGTGTCAACAACAGATCCCTTCGCAAGGCTGACACCCACCCTCTGGCCACCTTTGCGAAAACCATGGCCTTGTCAATCTCTCCGCATTAGACTCTGCTCCCCTGTTTGACTGCCGCACACACGTGTGTGTTCATGCACACCTGTAATATGCTTCTCCCTCATTCCATCTTCATAACAGGACCTTTGGTGCCCTATTCTTTGTCTCCAGCTGCACTATCTCTCTCAGTCAAGCTCAGCACAATGTCCCAGGCAGCAGCCTGTCAATAACACCTCAGGAAAGAGCCAGGCTCATTCTGGCCCTAATAGGACAATTGTGCCATTGCTCACATTCTGCCTTTGAAAGTCTTTTGTGGCACAGCTGACTGCCTGTTCATCAAAAAGTAGAGAGACGGATTTCTGCTGCTTGTGTAGAGGAACACAGAGAGCAAACAGTTGTGCTGATCTTCTTTCCCTGCTTAGAAATACATTTGAAAGCCCTTCAGAGAGTCAGGGGAGGTGAGAATGTAGACAGAGCAACAGACCAGGAGTCAGCACTCCTCGGTTCCATTCCCAGCTCTGCCACTCACTCACTAAAAGGGGTTGGATAAGACACAACTTCTGTGGCCAAGTGAACCCCTTGATAAAGTGCACGGTAATTTCAACAAAATGGAAATGACATAAACCTGTAAGAGGACTGCTTTCCAACACAGAAAGCTGCCCATTTACATTCAGCCACAGCACTTAGATTTAAATTACACCAGATTCCTGCTAGAGGTATGTTTAATGGGAAAGCTGCTGGGCTCTGGAGCTAGCTTTGAGGTGTTATTTGAAAGATCAGAGGGCATGCATGAGTCACACTCGCAGGGGTCCCTGTTGTCTATTAACGGTAATCCAGACTCCAGAACAGGCTGAGCCGTAGAGTCCTCCCTGTCCAGACACGGACTCATTGGGCCTGATGAAAATCGGGCCCATTTTGCACACTCAGGGCATCCAGGACATGTAAACAAATGATATTTGTCTGTATGAAACAGCTCTAGTGGTAAGAGACAAATGGAAGCCAATGCAATGGGCATTAGCCATCATTACAACTGGCTACTGGAATAGCAAAGTGGATGGTAATTTATGTTGTCCCCATTGTCATGCGGAGGGGGAGCATTTGTGTTATTTGACATTAATATGTCAAAATCATAGCAATTAATGTAAGACATGCCATGTCAGGTATTGTCAGAAAAGTTATGATATGCTGAATAAGATGATAATATTTGTGTTCATGTGTAATATGTGTGAGGAAGGTTTTTACAGCCTGCCCTGACCCTGGCATTATCAGTGGGCTACCCTGGGCACGGACGGGTCACACCCATCTTTAACAAAGGTTCTGTATTGATTCAGTGCATCCCTGTCAGTGCCAGGTAAACTGGTTGGGCGCGGGGAAGAGGCTACTTACCTTTCAGCACTGTTGGTCAATGGAGAGTTACACTGTAGGTGTGTACAGTGGTGCCAGAGAGCTTTCCCTAGCGGCACCTGTAAGGGCATGCGATGGGGTCTCCACCTCACCCCAGCTAAACTAGACTTATTAAGCTACAGGCTGCAGCTGGAGGGGAACCAGGGACTGGTTAGGACTAATGGCTGATGAAGTCCAGCTGTGGGAGGAGGCTTATAAAGAGAGGAAGTTGATGGTAGGAGGAGGGCTACAGGGAGGCGCTCTGCAGTCACTCCCTAGAGAGGAGAGTAAGCCATGGGATCCTGCCTTGCATTATGGACTCCTGCAAAAAGCCAAGAGGGGGAAGTAGCCAAGGGGAGTGGATGAGGTGCCAGTGGCAGCCCAGAAGATAGGGCAGAAAGGTAGGAAAGAGCCCAGGGAAACAGCAACAAGGTGGGAGCTTGAGCAGACCATGGTCGCTGGGCATAGGGTCCCTGGGCCAGAGCCCAGAGTAGTGGGCAGGCCACCCACTGGGAAAGCGGCACAGACTGGGCAGTGGCGCAGAAGATGGCCTGCGGCAGTTTGTCCAGTGGCCTTTGTTATCCTGCAGGGGCAGGCTATGTGGTCTAGCCAGAGGGCCAAGTCATGCAGAGGGAGTAACCTGAGTCCAGAGAGAGCACTGAGTAACTCAAGGACATTTCTGTGCACTGTAGCCTTGTGGGCAGTCCACATACCTTGAGGTCTAGGTCTAGGTCTCCAAGGTGTCTTCCCAGCCCTGTTACCAAAGTCATGATGGGGCGTTGAGGGGAAGAGAGAAAAGAACCACTTGGCACAGTTGTCTTGACCCATCAACAGGGCCAGAGATGACAGCACCCTGACCAGGATGCAGGCCAGCCTGTCTAGATAAGGAATCTGAGGGAGGTAGACTGAGGCGAGCCACATCTGCACAGCATGGGTGCAACCTGGTGTGAGGATTGATATACATACATGCTGCCACGTGCCCTATGGGCCTGAGACAAGTCCTCCCAACGGTCTACGGATAGTCCTTGAGGGACGTCAGGCAGTCTCATATCATGTGAAACCTGGCAAGAGGCAGGGAAGCCACGGCAGAGACCGAGTCCTGGACCGTGCCAATGCATTCTACCCTCTACACCAGTTCAGATGTCAACTTTTCTTTGTTCAGTTTCAGTCCCAAGACATCAAACAGATGCAGGAGAACAGCAACCTGCACGAGACATCTGCAATGGACCCGAACCAACCAGTTGTCCAGGTAAGGATGTACGTCCATGTCTCTCTTGCGTACGTTAACGGCCACTACCGCCATGCATTTGCTAACTACCTTCGGAGCTGACAATCTGCCGAAAGATGGAATGGTAAATTGGTAATGGGTCCCTCTCCACAACAAACCCCAGGAATTTCTTGTGGGCAGGATGGATCAATCGCCACCTGAAAGTAGGTGTCTTGTAAATTGAGGGCAGCACACCAGTCACCCAGATCCAGGGAAGGGATGATCATGGCCAAACCACCAGGTGGAACTTTATCTCCTTGATGTATTCAGTGAGGTCCCAAAAGTCTCGAAATGACTCAGACTAACTCTGACTTTGGGGATCAGAAAGCATCAGGTGTAAAACTCCCTGCCCCAAGGAAGCAAGGGCACCTCCTCCCCGTGCCTGAATTTCTTGTCTTAGCACCGACTTCTGAGAGGGGTCTCTGAAGAGGGACTGGGATGAGGAATTGGGAGGGGGATGGACAGAAACTGGAGGGCATAAATAATCCAGTTCCACCCTGCCTAGTACCCACTTTGTCTGAGGTGAAAAACTACCAGGCCCAGAGGAAATCAGACAACCTGTCCTGGAAAGGTGGGAAGGCCAGTGAGATCCAGGTTGGACTAGACATAAGTCAAAAGGACTAGTTGGATGCCTGTGGCTGCTGCGATGAAGTGGAGGGCATGGGTCTGTCAGACACTGACAGATTTTTGGAGGGAAGCTATCAGGGCCCCTGATTTTTTGGAGCACGAACTAAAGCACTACAATGGATTTCTAATAAGCGGTGCAGCTGTGAAGCCAAAATAGAGGGCCACAGTGCAGGCTGGGAAAAAGACAAAGGGATTACGATGCACAACTAAAAGGCCAGAAACCAAAGGGGAAAGAATAATTGTTCAAGTTTCAGCATGGAAGGAAGTTAATGTTGAGGTGTCCTATAGCCCCACACTAGGACCAGTGTTTTTATTAACAGATTTTGGGAAAGGGTGAAGTGTGAAATGGCAAAATTTGAGGATTTCAAAATTATTTAGGTTTGTCAAGACTAGAGGAGACTGTAAGCAACCCAAGGAGGATCTAAGAAAGCCAGCAATTAACCAGCACAATTTAATGCGCAAGACAGTAAGTGTGAGGTTATGTGCTTTGGAAGGAACTATTTTAATTATCTGAATACATTGCTGGGCTCCACTATAACAGTAACCACTTGGGAAAGAGACCTACGAGTCATTATGCACAGCTCTGTGAAAGCTCAATGCACAGCGGCAGTCAAAAAAAGCAAACCTTTTAGGCTGTATTAAGAAAACGACAGAGAATAATATTGAAAATATGATAATGTCATTCTATAAAGGGACGGTACACCCGCACCCTGAATAATGTATTCAGTTCAGGCTACCTCATCTCAATAAAGATATAACAGGAAGAGAAAGACAGATAGAAGACATCCAAAATGATCGGAGGAATAGAAAGATTAGTTTAGAGAGGAGACAAGCTAGAGGGGAAATGTCAGAGGAATATAAAATATTGACTGGACTGAAAAAGTTCAGTCAAGTGCTCCTGTTTACCTTCTCTCATGACAAAAGGAAAAGGGGTGCTCAGTGAAGTTAAAAAAGCAATAAATTTAAAATGAATAAGAGGTGCTTTTATTTTTCATAAACCTACAACCCTGAGGAACTCACTGCCACAAGATATTATGGAGGCAAAGAGCTTAATATGATTAAAAAATGATTAGCCATTTGTAGGAGCATGAGAATATCTGCACTTATATTAGAATAAAAATATGTAAGTGAGATAAAGCCTCATGCTTCAGGACTAAACCAGCTACTACACACCTGGTGTTAAGAAACTTCCTCCAGGGACATGTTTCTGCATAAAACTGCATGGTTGAGGTGGTTCTTAACCACACACCTTCCTCTGAAGCATCTCTTATCTGCTACTGTCAGAGTCAAGGAACTCAACACAGGTTACATCCATTTTGCCTGGTACAGCAGTTCCTGCATTCCTAGAAGCCGCCTTCGTGCTGGCCAGAAGTAGCTGTGCTAAATTCACGTCATCTTAGGTCACTCTTGGTGCCTCTTATAGTTCCTAATTGACAGAGATGAAAGTCAAACTGTCCTGCCGTGGCTCAAGAGCACCAGTGCCAACCTCAGGCAGACTGGTAGGAGGCAGGGCACAAACTCCAGATTGACTGTGAGTTCTATACGTAGATTCACCAACCATCAAGTGCAAACTCCTCAGGCACTAAAGTTGCAGCCAGTCCCTTTGGAACTGTCTTGCCACCCAGGTAAACCTGCCTTTACACCATGAATCACAGCAATATTCAGGTTACTCCCAGCCCCAAAGGACCGTCACTTACCCCAGAACAATCGCACCTTAGCTCTCACAGCAAAGATAACAGCTGTAGCTAATTCTATAATAAACGGTCTAAAGATGTATTAATAGGAAAAGGAAACGAGTGTTATTTATAAAGTTAAAGCTAGTTCACATACACACAAATGAGTTATAATCTTAAATTTCAAACGGTAATAAAAACGTCTACAATAAGCAAGGTCTACATGTCCTTAGGGTTGACACAGGCTAAGCAGCTGGGGATCCACTATGCCTAGAAACCTTGCCCACAGAGTCCAAGCAGCAGTGAAATCCAGTTTCTTCTTGTTTGGGGATCCAAACTCTGCTGCGTCTTCCTCTTTACAATGGAAAGAAACTCCAAACTGGAACAACTCTAAACTCCAAGGAAATTAGGATGCAAACTTTACTGTGTGGGCAATATCAGCTACTAACAAGCACAAACCCACACTCATGCACACCAGCCATTTGTCAGGCTTGCATACTTATATTCAGCCACACACATATATATATGCAGCACACATACACACATAATCATATGCAATCAGACACACAAATATCCATACACATTCACATGTGCATTCTTGGACACACACATGCAGTCAGATACAGATACTAAGCACACACTTACAGGAGATACACATTTACACATATGGCATGCTCCATTTACTAATACAGTTTAGAGTTACTTAAATGAAAGATTCATGTTTACCCAAGAAAAGGTGGGGGGTAGCTACTTGAAATTCCACAGCACAAAATTTGCAATATTTCTTGTAATTTATGTCATGTGTCAAATATCATTTAATCATATCATAATAATTTGCAATGGTAGCAGATTAGGCACACAATATCTATCATATTACAGGGTACAGGCATTCTATTTCTACCCTCTGAAGCAGAGAGACAGTTTGAGTTTTGGATCCACTTAGATCAAACAGACAAAAACAGTAGGACATTAATCAGGGGAAAGCTATGCTAGTTACCATATAAAGTAAAGGACACAGGGGAAAGCTGAGTGTTTTAACATGATGTGCTACCAAAGAGGGGAGGTGATGGAAGTGGAAATCAAAGGTGGGGCAGCCGGAACCATGACTGGCTGACTTTCAGCGATGGATAAAACCCTTTTGAAAAGAAACAATGTAAGGGTTTGTTTCCATTAGAAACCTCATAAGCACACACCCTCAGCTTGTGTAGAGTAGCGTAGCTCTACTGAAGTCAACACAAATGTGAGGAACTGAGTCAGCTGACTGCAATGCTGAACAGCGCTTGACCCCGTCTACATTGATTGTAGCAATTGTGGTCAGTGTTACATCAGTGAGTCAGCTTCACTCAGTTGGGGAATCCAGCCATAATCCCTCTCAGAAGGGTTTGAGTGAGACTATACCCCACGGGTCCCCTTCCAAGTTCACAGAAAGCTGTGGGAGCCAAAGACTCTGCCTCGGCCAGACATATCGGGAGGAATGCCATGCTCCGGATAAAACAACAGTGAACGATCTGAGTGTGCCTGTGTTTTCTCGGAACAATGAGGAGGAAGGTAATTTGAATGAAGAGCTCCCAGCATCTCTCCCTCCCCCATCCCCATTTCTGCAGTAGCCCTTGATATTAAAACCTAGTAAATAAACTCCAGGGATCCCCTAGGATTTTACAGCCTCTTGTAGCTGGTAGATAACATGTATTCGTTTATTTATGCTCCTAGCTTCCCCCATGCTGTGATGTCCTTCCCTAAACTCTCAGCATTTCTCTTCAGACCCCACAAAAGCTCTCTTTACTGATGTGCTGGTTTTCCTGCACAGTAGCACATCAATGAAGCAGAGATCTGCCATCCATCTGCTTGGGCCGGCTGCATTGTA
Organism: Mesoclemmys tuberculata; assembly: GCA_007922155.1. Lineage (NCBI taxonomy): Eukaryota > Metazoa > Chordata > Testudines > Chelidae > Mesoclemmys > Mesoclemmys tuberculata. Next base: position 3,405,194 of record ML675638.1, read on the forward strand.
GGGGAGCCCTTTGATTTTTGGAAGAACGTAAACGTTCTGCTCGCTTTGAAGCAAAGAAGAAAAAAAATCCAATCATCATGTATAGAAATGAAAGGTGAAATTCTACTCGTGGGACCCCCCCACCCAACTAGATTTTACATAGTAAATAATTCCTGCCACACGGTACTAGTGATCACTACAATATGGAGTCACCTGGCCAGAAGGCTTCAAATTTGTTTTAAAGTCCAAGAAGAGAAATTGTTTCAGACAACTTAATCTGCAGGTATTTTCAGTGTCTCAAAGCATGGACATTTAGGGCACGTCTACACTGCAATCAAATACCTTGTGCTGCAGGGCTGTGACATTGCAAGGTATATGGGTCCCAGAGCCCGGGAGCCAGCACAGGCCCAAACAGCCATGCTGCAATTTCATAGCTGCAGAACCTGAGCCGGAGTCAGCCGACCCAGGCCAGCTGCAGGCGTTTTATTGCAACATACACCTAACCATAGAGGTTCGCCTCCCTATTTTAGGGTCATGCTCTTGGTTTGGTTTTTTAGTGAATGGCGCTCAAGCATTTACCCCATCATTGATGAGATCCAAGGTTGGAATTTCCCGAAGCACTCAACAAGAGCTGACTGCCAAGCTCTCATCAGTTTGCAATGGGATTTGGGTGCCTAACTCCCTTAGCCTCATCTACATGACAAAGTTGCACTGTTTTAATAAGAGGTATTATCTCAAAGCAGATTTAGTTAAACCAGTGAAAAGGACTCTGAGGGTCTGTCTACATTACAGCATAAGCCCAGGGTTTGAACTCATGCTTAAGCCTAACTCCCTTCTATCTATACACAAATTGTGCTAACCCGGGACTCAGAGCCAGGGTCCAAGGACCTCACAGGGTGGAGGGTCTAAGCCTGAGTCGAGCCAGGCTTCAAACCCTATTATTTTGCAGTGTCCCACTGGACTCATGCTCTGGGAGTCCACCAAAACTATCCCACAATCCCACAGGCTGGCTTTCTTTGATCTCTGGAGAGTCAAGTTTGGTGGACAGTCAAGTTGTCCCACACTACATTATGAGCAAAGGGCCAGAGCAACCACCTGATGAGACGGCACTAGGAAGCCTGGAATATGGGCGGTTGGACTCAGACCTGCATAATGCAATGTAGATGCAGGAGCCCTAGGCTGGGATCCAGGGTTCAACAATTCCTAACCTGGGGTTACAAATGAGCAGACATTCAAGCTCTAAGTTAACAAGCCCAGGGTCTGCTAACTCGAGTTCTACTAACCCTGGGTTTACATTGCAGTGTAGACAGACCCTGTGTGGATACTGGCTTCAATTTAAAACAGGCTAAATGCAGTTTAGTGGATTAGGGTCAAGGTTTAAACCAAAATAAACCTATCAAACCATAGAAAGGTGTGTCTTGACAGCACAATTAGCTTGAGTTATTAGCTCAAGTGTTACCCCCAACTCAACTGCTATCCATACACAAAAATCTCTTGCTTGAGTTAAGGGGTATTTTAAACTCAAGCATGGTAGCCTGTCAGGGGAGGTCTATACCATAGTCTGGAGTGTGCCTCCCAGCCCAGCTAGGCCAGATCAAATTAGTGCGCTAAAAAGAGCAGTCTAGGCATCTTGGCACTGGCAGAGATTCGGGCAAGCCATCCAAGCTCAGACTCAACCCCCTGCTCCCAGCTGTACTGTAGACATAACGTCAGGCAGTGGGCTGAAGCTCAAGGTAGTAATGTGTGCATTAGGGATACAACCGCTCAAATTACAACATCTCATCAGCGGCTAATCCAGCCACTCTGCTAATCCAACCGTAATTTGAGTGCTGTCTTGCAGTGTGGCAGTTTTCACTTGAGCTAAACTAGCTGGAGTATGCTAACTCGAGATACTATACTGTGAAGACACACCCTGAGCATCCACACAGGAGTTTGCACTGGTTTAAAAACCTATTTAAATTAAACCTGTGCCATTGTCTCATGTAGAGGCAGCCTTGGGCTCCTTTGAAAATCTCAATCTAAATTTCTGACCTAGGAACCTGTTCTAGCCTTTTCTGACCAACATTTTCATTTCAAAAGTGGCTAATAATTTTGAGTGTCCAACTTCAAATACCCAGGGCCTGATTTTCATAGGTCCAGAGCACCCCCCAACTCCAGTTACAATGGACTCCAGGTACTCAGCCTGTCTGAAAGTCAAGCCTTGGGCATCTCAAGTAGGGGACCCAATTAAACATGCAGAACCATACTCTCAGTGACGAACATGGTATAATATATAGAGTAGAATAGAAACCAATGGCCATTTTTCATAGTTTCAACTTGTTTCCTTAACCTTATCTCCTATTCCTTTGTCAAGGGACTTTTAGAGCTTTGTATAGAAAATGCTGCATCAGGACAGTTTGATTTGATTGCAATTGCAGCTCTTTGCTACAGCCATGTGAAACGCTTCTAAATAAGCCAATGAGGAGGTAAAATTTGGCCTGGTTCACAAAAAACTATTTTTTTTAAACTTGCAAATCCCAGGAATAGAGATAAATCCGAGTCAATATCATAGATCCCAACTCCAAGATGATAGTGATGTTCAGAACTGGATCTTGAGCTGAGCTTAACATCTGACTCCCACCTCTGTAACAAGGTGTAATGTCCATCAGTGACCCTGTTGTCTAAAGTGCCTGTGTGAGGGTCATGTGCTCCATTTGTTGTGGCTTCAAGAGCAGGACAAAGCAACACAGGAAGAAGCATCTCTGCTACACCTTCATGTAGGCAGCCATGAGACCAATGTTGGAACCGTGTTGGTCACTGAAGGGAAGCTCCTTTGCTCCACCAAAAATGCCAACCTTGTTCTCCAAATTCTCCATTTCTCTTACGAGCACTTTTATGCTCTCTGCCTTTTATACATGTGAAAAGCTCCCAGGTGAAATCCATGAACCTACTGCCTAGTCCTCCTTCAGATCCACCTCTCCTGTAAGGCATAAGGCCAGAAAAACTGCAATCTAAAAACAGCTAGGCAAGGGGAGAGCTGCGTCAGTAGTAGTGGTCACAGGAGAGGTGCCGTCAACCCATTATAGACAGAGGACAGGATTAAAATTCAAAATGATCTGGACAAACTGGAGAAATGGTCTGAAGTAAATAGGATGAAATTTAATAAGGACAAATGCAAAGTACTCCACTTAGGAAGGAACAGATCAGTTGCACACATACCAAACGGGAAATGTTTCCCTAGGAAACAGTACTGCAGAAAGGGATCTGGGGTCACAAGCTAAAAATATATGAGTCAACAGTGTAATACTGTTGCAAAAAAAGCAAACATCCTTCTGGGATGTATTAGCAGGAGTGTTGTAAGCAAGACACGAGAAGTAATTCTTCCACTCTACTTACTCTGGGGCTGAACTTCTAGATAATGCCCCATTTACAGACACCCAGGAGACCCTCCCTAAAGAGTAGCAATCACACTTCTAGCTACAGTAGTTAAAACTGAGACAGTGGAAGCAAAAAACTAGATAAAAATCCAAACTGTGGCAGAAGGAGCAGACTCAGCTAAGCCAGTACCAATAAAGCTGCAATCTAAAATCAATAGAGCTTTCCTGTGCTACTATTGTCCAGCAAGGAAAGTTTAACACATAAATTGTGTGGGTGTAATATGAGATTAAACAGCTCAATAGTTTGCAGATGTCTACAAAGAAAAAGGTGAAGGCTTGTAGGGAAAAGCTGGAAGCGTGGGCAGACAATTAGAATCTTTATGGCTTTGGGTTGATGGTGTTATAGTGAGGTACAGCCAGGTCCCAGCACAAAAAGCAGAAGGCAGGTAGACTCCGTGGCCTGGATAACTTAGGCTCTGATGTTGTAGTTGGATCTAGGCAAGGAGAGCTCTATTGACTTCTGGATCAAGGCCTTACACTGGACAGCTAAATATTTTCTGGGTGAGAGGCCAGCAAGGACGCACTTATGAAGCGTTAATCTATTTCTTCTGTACAAGCTGTTATTCACAGGCAGTTTCTTGTTAAAACTTATCAGTCCTGATACCTACTGAATATACTACCTAAGCAAATCATCTGTTAAATCACTTATCCCCAAGGAATGATAACAGGGGTGTGCAACCTGATACAGTCTGTATTGGGGACAAGAGAACGGATTCAGAGATCCAACCTGAAACTTGGCCCTAACCTCAAAGCAAACCTGAGGCCTGGTCTACATTTACCAGCAAATTTGGTGGCAGTCGATGGGAGATATGCAAGCTACGTGGAGTAGCTTGCGAATCTTACATCAACTTCCTAAAGTCCATTCTGTGCACCATCTCCACTACGCTGAGACGACGGGAAATGTATTTCTGTCAATACAGCATTACTCTTTTTCCAGGGCTGGATTTATTAAATCGACTTCCAGATTGATTGAGAGGGTCTTCGATTCCACTCACTAGATCTGGAAGAATCAATCTGATGGTAGCGAATTTGCTGCCGTCAGTGAAGACATAGCCAGATTTTGGAGGGAGCCACTCACTCCTACCTTGCCTTAGACCCGTTATGTGATGGCTACCTGTATGGCATCACTTAGCCTACTTTGCAGGGTGACAACAGACCAGGAATGACGAAGAATAGGATCTGTCACTATGTCAGCCCTGCAGTTCTGCTCCCCACCCCTTCAGATCACACACACACCCTGAACCACAGTATGGAGGCTACCCTAGCCCTTGTAGCAAAGTAGCTTCTGCAGAAGATCTCCCTTTAGGAAAGGTTTCCTTTCTCACCTCCCATAGTTCTCCAGTGTCCAGCAAAGATAATGACACTGAGCACTGGCCCCAGAAGGATGTTCTCATGGTATTTCTGGTCCCAAGTAGAAGCAAAAAATACCAGAAATCTTGCAAGAAGTTCTGGTTTGATGATATCTCTGACTCAGTTTTCCAGAGGCCTGGGTAAGTATTTTAGGATGAGGGTTCCCATCTGAACCAACCTCCCAGTCTTTCAAGGCTCCTCACCTGCTGGCTATGACCCAGCGTGGTCCCAAAGTCAGCACACGGTATGTCCTAGAAGCCACAGGCAGCAGTCCTAAACTGTAGCTGCATGGACTGTAGAGCACAGCGCTTAATGCTGCATTGGGTGTGTTCATTGGATTGTCGTGGCACTTGCTTGGCAGTTGCATCTTCTGTATCAAAGGTATGAAGTCAGCACCCCCTAATTAATGCCCCAGTCCTGCAAGATCCTGAGTGCCTTCAACTCTTGTCTGACCAAGTGGGTGTTGAGGATGCTGAGACCATCTCTTGGGAGCGGATCAGCATCTTGCAGGACCAGGCTAGGGGGACAAGAAAACCTGCACCTCTCCCTTGGGAATAGTTTCTCTGGATGCTATTCCTTCTTGCCTGCCAGAGGATCTCTTGCCTTTTGGTGCCCAGTGGATGGAGTAAGTATAATTGACCCTGATCTAATCCAGCCCCAAAAGGCCCATCCCCGACAACTAAGCAGAGGCCCATAACGCTCCTGCCTCCCTGTCCTGATATTGCTATGTCTGGTTCCCCAGTCCTCAACACTATCTAAGAGTGGGTCCCCATCCCATGGAGCCTTAGCTCCAAACTTTGATTCCATGAGTCTTATCACCCAGTGAAGGACCTGGACCATGAATCCTGCCTTAATCCATCCCTCTAGATTCTTCTTTTCACTCCATCTGAACCACTAGCCTACTGTGCATCAGTTGACCAAGGCAGCCATAATCCTTGTATTTTCTGTTGACTGAAATAGTTTTGATCTGGCCTACTGTGATTCTGAACCTCTGCTGGGTCAGTTTTCTGATCAGTGCTTTGAGGTTTCTAGGTTTTTCTTTTCTTTTTTTAACTTAAGCAAGGGAATCATGTGACCTGTAAAATAAAGGTGCTAAATCCAGGCCCTCTTTTCTAATTCAAGCTGTTTCAGGATCTTTTTCATGCAGCCTTCTTGTCAAATAACGTTACTAGACTAGATATGAAGGAAGAATTTTGTATATGGATTTATACTATTGTAACCCCACATTCATATAATGAACTAGCACTGGCTTGTTACGGTACACACACCCCTTGCTGTGTTCAGCAGTCTGAGGTTGATCTGTAGCTTTTTAATCATATCTGCCTTTGTGGCTGTTTAACCTACAGGGAGGAAGGACAGCCCAGTGGTGAGGGGGCTAGGTTGGAACTCAGGAGAGCTGCGTTCACTTCCTTGCTCCACCACAGGGAAAGCCACTTAGTCCTTCTGTACCTGTAAAATGGAGATAATTCTTCTCTGCCTCACAGGGTGTTGTAAAAATCATGATGTTAAAGATCCTGAGGCAACTAATGAGGGCTATATAAATATCTAAGATAGAGTCCAAGATAAGTGAGGAGGAGACTTTGGGATGAAATCACCCCTTACAGATGAGCAATGAACCACGGAGTAAATTTACATACACGCACAAAACCCTCCCTTGATTCTTGAAGGCCCTTCATGTTTCTTTTCTTCAGAGTCAAGATCAGGGATGCAGAACTCCATCTTGACCATATTATTCCCATTATATTTGAATAATTGAAACGCACCATTTATTACCTGTCTGTCTGAGATGGCGAGGCAGCCCCACCTCTTCCCTAGTATGCTGCCTCCTGATCAGCTCCAGCTGTGACTTCATGGGAATTGTCAGGGTAATCAGACATCCCCATAGCTCTGCAGAGTTCTTCCAGCCCCTTAAGGGTCTTTATCCCGCGTCTGTTAGTTAATGCCTACCTTTGGACAAGTCTGCAGTCCTAAGGGTTATTTCTCCTCTCTTCCCCTTCCAGCCCTCATTGTTTTTGGGACTCACAAATTGATCTTTCTTGAGAAGTAACTTTGTCCCCCACCGAATCTCTCCTCAGTCTTATTGTCTTGCAGGAGCTCGCGCACAATGTTGATTCTGCCATTGCCCTTCCTCTTCATATGCTATTTGTCTTGGTTTGCATCAGATACCATTTTTGAAGAAGGCTAGATTTCCAGCACCCTTCATTCTAAGTAAGTGTGTTGAGGACTGTCTAACAGAAAGGAGCATTCATCAGGGAGGGGGGAAGCAGGGATTCTTTAGGAAGGGCTTGAAATTCATTGCTGCCTGTCTTTGCCTGGGTCTTGGCACCCCTTTTAAATGGGGTGGCCAGTCAAACTAACGTGCGCCAGGCAGCCATGGATCAGCAGGTTTCGGGATGTATTAGGAATGCTGAATCTGATCCAAAACACACCCAAGTCAAGGGAATGGCTCCCACTGACTCCAGCAGGCTGTGACGCAGGCCCTGAAGAAGTTAAAATATCACAACTCTTGTTTCAGCTTTCATTCTGGACTGGCAAAAGCCTGTCTTTTTCCAACAGATTTAGCTGGGGAGAGGCAGCACTGCCCCATTAAGGTATGTCTGATGAAGACACGCAGAGAAATTCCACCTTTTTTAAAACATGGATGAATGGGTCAGTCACCACCACGCAAGTCGATTGAAAAGGGAGGGTTACCTTCTGAACGCCTGACATGTGGAAACTCACTGAGCTGTTGGGACAGCTAGCTCGTCTTGTGGAAAAAACATTTTGCTCAAACACTCTAACGTTCACCATAAGCACATTTTTGAACTGCATACTCAATCCAATTGTTAAATGCACAATTTGCCCTGAATTAAGTTACATAAATCAGCCAGTCAAGGAGCAGTAAGATTATTATGTGACTCACATGACCAGCACAGCACAAACTATTAATATTTTCAACAAACTATTTGCAAATGTTCTTCAGACCAAGGATTATTTGCTAAAGAAGCTCACAATTTTAAACAAGGGCTGGGCTTGTGTGTGTGTGGGTGGGGAATCTGTTCCAGTATTTACTTTGCTCTACCTTTGGATAAATTTGATCCAAGTCTCCAGATTTGACTGGCAAGCCTCATAACTCTTCCACAACATAATTAGTTTAAAAGTAAGTGTTTGCAATTCATTCCACCACCTTAACCTGCCATAGGGGAACTACCATAGCCTTTGCCCCTACCCTTTCAAAAGCATTTCTGGCAGTCATGTTCCCTTGCTGTGTCACTATCTCTTTCACGCACGGTTGGAGTCACAGGTGTTATTTAAGACAGATATCTGCGTACCTGTTATATGCAGATAAGTAATTAAAAGAAAGAGCACCATCTATTGGCACATGGAAAACACAGCATTGCTCATAAATTAGTAGGTTCAATAAAGTTACGTATAGTGTATGGTTTTCTGATTAAGCTGCTTTTAACAGCTGACTTTTAATAAAACACACACACACACACACACACACACACACAGAGAGTTCTAATTCCAATTTGTCTGTGTTCAGTCCCACAGAGGAGACTCGCCACAGTATCACCATTCCAATCCCCGGCCTGTACAGGTTTTCACCCTATGTGCAGCTGGTGACCTCAGTCCATTACAGCTAAACAGGGATCCACCCCAGCAACAGATACTGCCGCTGGCAGCAGCACCAGTGGGAGGAGAGTGTCAGCAGGCCACACAAAGAGCGGATGAAGTGCTTCTCCTCTCTTGGATTCCCCACTGTTTTAACTCAGATGTGGACACAGTGAAGGGGCCATCTATGCTACAAAATGGGACTGTCCTTTAGCATTCAGGGACCAACAGTGTTATTCTCTGCTACCCCTGACAGGGCTGCGCCTGTAGAATACTTTTCAGGAGGAAGCCCACCACTCAGACTGGAAGGCAGAAGACTTGCATTCAATTCTCTGCTTTGCCACAGACTTCCTGTGTGACCTTGGCCACGTCACTTAAAATTTACTCTTTCCCTCAGTTCCTCATCTGTACAATAAGGTATAATCTTCACTCTCTCTCCCTCGCTCTCTCTCAATCTGTGAGGAAAAAAAACCATTTGTGACAGAGGCCATGAGATATTTTGAGAGCAACAAATGAACCTAGATAGACACAGACCCATCAGAGTTAAGGCACATCAGCATGATGGTGCTGTAGGAGCAGCTTTCACTGCAAGTGCCACTGCTGTATTTATTCTAAAGAACAAACGGAAAACTTCAGTGGCTGTCCTGACAACAGCTCCAAACTGATAGAAACAAGAAACCTTTTAGCTCATCAAGCCTCCAGTAAAGGAGTTCCAGCTTCAAGCTACACACACTCTTCAATTCAGGCAGAGTCCCGGCACAGGAAAAGAAGCTATTCCCAGAACTATCCTTCCCTCTGGCCTCTTCAAATGCCTGCACAACACTTAGATCGCTTTATCAACAACGTGCACAAGACCAGGGGGGGAAAAAACAAATTAGAAAAAATGAGAGCATGGAGTGGAAGGATGTTTGCTTTCAGGCACCCTTTTTTTTTTTTTTTAATAAAAAGGAGATTATTGGGTACAATTAATTGTTCAAACTGTCAAGAAGATGAAAGTCTAGGGAGTAAACAGATGCTGGTCACGATGCAATGCTCATTAAGGCAGAGAAAGGATTCATTTCATATGCATGATTAACTTCTGGCCACTGATGATTTACACTGCAGATGATCAAAAGAGAATTAATTATTCCGCAAATAAGCGCTGCTGTTATCCTGGCACTTCATGCTCTGAAGAGATGTCCCCTTACAAAAGAAGGCCTCACTGTTTGGATAGTTTTGGGGTTTTTTTGCAAGGGCTTTCACTCATTTCCAAAAAAGACATTAGTCTCTGATAAGACTTCAGAGAGAAGCCATTAATCAAAGCCACAGACAGGCTTTCCTATAGTTTGTGACAAACGTGTGCTGCAAACATCATACATTCATCTCCACCTTGCCTTGACATGCTTAGAGGGAGATCTCCCTAGTGCTCTGGATTTAGAAGAGAATACAGTGGCTAACAAGGAAATGCTGGGATTCACAAGAGCTGGATAAGTTACCAGCTCTGCCATAGATTCCTGGCCCTCTTAGGGTCTCCATTCCCCAGGTGTAAAATGAGGATGCTAGGTCATTTCTCCACCTCTCTCTGCCTTCTCTATTTCCACTGTAAGCTCTTTGGGGCAGGGACTCTCACTCTGTGTAAGTGTAGCACGTAGCACAATAGATTTCCAATAACATGGGGCCTCTGGGCACTACTGTTGTATAAATAATAGATGGTCTGTGGACAACTGTGGTCCATGGAGCCACTTATATTACAATGATACACATATAAACGCCAGAAGGGACCACTGTGATCATCTAATCTTCCCTCTTGTGTGTGATACAAGCCAGTTCATTTTCCCCAATGATTTCTGCAGTGGAGAGAGTTCTTCTTCCCTGCTATGTGCATGAATATTGTCAAGCCCAGGAACTCAACAGCAACTTTTAGTAATATTGGCTGAAACATCTGTCAGTCCTCCAGTAGCTAGCAGAAGCCAAGCCTACAGGTCTGATTCTCCACTGCCCGGCACCTTCTGCAGTTTCCCCTGTGCAAGGTGGGGTAAGATGCAGCCTTCTGCAGCATCTGCACTAACTGGATACAGATGTAAACGGCAAGCTGAAGTGCAGGATTAGGGCGAGGCAGTGCAGAATTAGGTCTCTGGACTCAACTCCTTCCAGAGGTTATTTTTAACTAGTTAAGTTTAAAAGAGAAGCTCCTACTACCTATCAGCACCAATGCTTTGTATTTCTCAACAGGGGGCTTCTTTGGGGTAAAAGTTACCAGGATCAGGTTTTCTGCCCTTGCACACAGATGCAGGAAGACATACCCAAACTGCAGAGAGACCTTGAGAGAGCAAAACGATGGACTGCTGCAAGCAACAGAGGGGGATTTGATGTTACTGCAAAATCTCACTCCCAGCATCACAAGTAAATGAACGGCAAAATCTAAAGTGGGTGGGATAAGCCATGAGACATTCTTAGCACATTATATCTTACACGAGTCATGCAGCTAAACTAGTTGCCGGTGGGAAGAAGACAAGAAGGATGGTGACCATCAAACAAAGTGGTCCACAAGTTGGAAAACCACTAAAGAATATCTTGAAAAGCAAAGGGTTAAAAAAGGGTCAGACAACAGTCTGTCTGCATGTGCTTGTGATCCAGTCTTTCTAGTGTAGCAGTGCCTAAAACTTTATTGGTTCACTGTACCAGCTGACCAAACTTGAGACCTCTCAGGGCTGACAAGCTGCCTAGACCCCTCTGCACAGGGGTGAGTTTCGTGTTCTGAGTGCCGGCGTTCTGAATGCCCTTGGGTCAGCTCCAGAAGTCATTGACCTGGAGACTTAGAAATGCAGGTAGTTTGAGTGAGATTTACTTTCCCCTTCTTCAGGGTAATAGTGAAAAGTTTGACACTGAAATGACTGAGGAATTGATTGTCAAGATGGACCAGAACACTCGCTGGTTTAGAGTTTCTCCTCTAATAGAGCACCTTTCCTCCACTCTATGGACTTCAGCTTTTTCCATCTGCAAAGCGCAGTCATTTCAGAACCCTCACCCCACTGCTGTTTTCTAACACAGCTGAGATTCTATCTAGGTACTTACATGCTCCCTCCCCCCGCCCATCACTGCAGTACCTGATTGCCTCACGAATATTAATAAATCTATACACACTACACCGCCCTGAGAGGGAGGGAAGGATCATTACCCCATTTTACAGAGGGGAACTGAGACACAGAGAGATTAAGTGACTTTAACATGGTCACACAGGAACACTGTAGAAGAACCAGGAACTGTACACAGATCTCCCAAGTCCCAGTCTGGTTCCTTACACACAAAGCCAGCGGAAGCATCCTCTCCCAGAATGCAAGTCCAGAGAAGACACGCTGACTTACTATGGCACCAGGAATGCAAATGGGCCCGATTCAATATATGGGAACCCAGGCGTTTGGAGCCACAGCCTCCATGGGAAACACAAATCCCCCGCACCATGAAGATAGGAGACAGGAGGTGAAACTGCAATTTCCTCACATGTGGAGGAATATGGAACAATTTTTCAGTTTGAGCAAACTTGGACAGATGTATTTTTCCCCCAATATTTACCCAGCTCCGTTATCTCAACAGCTGGTGAAATCATTAATCAAGTTCTTAAGAGAATGACAGAAAGAACATCTCAGCTTCCCCCTTTCATTCAAATGGAGTTATTCTCCCACCATCTTACTCAATATATCCAGAGTATCAAGACATCACCTTAATATCTGGTTAATTATCCTTATAAAAACTACATTTAGAGCAGCGATACTCAGACCTCAGGAGCCAAATTAGTGACCAACATTACCCAAAAGAGCCATAAGTCACGTGAATGCATTGTTTCATTTACTACAGTGCTATATATTCATATTTAAACAGTATGACAGTGAAGTATTTTATTTTTTAAAACTAAATATTTCCTGTGCATGTGCGAATATTATTCTCACAGCAAAATGATTAACCAAATATTATTTTATCAACTGCAATAGGCTCACAACATAGTAAAAGCATCCTGATCGGTTAATAGTTAAATCTCGGTTTTTAAGATCGAGTCCTATAAAGAGTTGCATTAAAGTGTCACTTGTGCAGTCTGAGTAACAGAGGTAGAGTGTTTGCTAGGAGTTAGCTGGAGTGATCAGACTGCCTATTACAAAAGAGGAGTTCTTTCTGACATTTGAGAACCCTTCCTCAGCCAGGGCCAGCGCTTCACCTGGCATACATCAGCAGAGCTCTGCTAACTTCAGTGGAACGACACTGACACCAGCCAAAGATCTGGCCCCTTGTGCATAATGCATAATATATTCCTTCAAAATTAGGGCTCTTTGTGGTGGAACTGCCCTAGCAAACAAAGAATCTAGTCTCTTTCCAAGTGGGTGGCTGGGACACAGCCTTGGGACTGCCTGACTGGGGAAGGCAGGTTAACAACGTTTTTTTAAAAAGCCCATTTGCTTCACCAGCAGGGAGTTGGTCACTGATAAAAATGAGCCGTGTAACAAACAATCCTCCCTGAAGTAACACACCTACTAAATCATTTGGCATGAAGGGCAATTGAATTATGCTTTGGAGAAGAATGCTACAAAGCTGGAGGGCTGCTCCGTAGGCTTACCCTTTGGATAATCCTTTGCATAAAGTTATGCTTTGGAAATGCAATTTCATTTGAAAAAGACGCTTGTGTGTTAAGCCCCCTTTCTGGTGCATCCTCCTGTGGCACGTGAGCCCAGAGAAGATGCACTGACTTACGTTGACACCAGGAATGCCAACGGGCCCGATTCAACATACAGGCACTCAGAGCCACAGCCTTAATAGGAAACGCAGAGTCCCACCCAGCGTGGCATTAGGAGCCAAGGTATGAAATCACGATTTCCTCACATATGGGGAAACACGGTAGCTGAGCAAGCTAAACCCAGGGCCCAGCCATCATTTGCCAGTCAGGCTCCTCCTTTGAGTGTAGGTCTGGTATGACAGCAGCCCATCTTTACTCATTTGCCAGACTGGAGGAAAAGGGAGAGGAGGGAAGGTATTAAGGCCCACGGTTACAGTCAACAGTTGGTTTAGTATCAGTTGGTTTCCTATCAAGGAGGTTGTTTTTCTACTGATTGGGAGTGAGCGGAGCTCTCTCTGGTGATACAGTCCTGGGGCAGCACTCAGCACTTCACAAAGAATACAAGAGAAGCTTGCATGTCCTATGGGGAGCCAGGTCTCACAATCTGTATTCAAAGGGCAACTCAGTTCTCCTCATTGCTTTGAGCTTATCTGATAGAACATGAAATTATCAGCATCCCCCTTGCTTTCTCCACCCCCCTGACTCAGTCACCAAGAATGATGGCTTGCATACAGCTGTGATGAAGTGCAGATTCTTGGGTCCTCTGCTGCTTTGCTTTTATACACAACCCTGTTTATACAAAGACCCTTTGCAGCTATATGTAGCTGAGAGAGAGAGAGAGAGATTAGGGGTGTGAGAGCCAGAAAGATATTTCCCAAATGCAATTTCATTGCAATTACAGTGATAAGGTAGGAGGGTCTCATGCACCCATTCGTGTTGGGATGGACACTCACAGGGCCAGCTCTGCAGCTTGGAACTTTATAATGAGTGGAACTGGGGTCCTCTTGGCTCCAGGATGTTCGGGAACTTTCTCTGGTTAGCAGAAGAGACTGATGGATTGTTCCCCTCTTGTCTCTTTCCTCAGAACTGGTGCTAAGAGAGATCTCCAGAAGGGGTCTCCCACCCCCATTTCCCATGTCAGTCAGAGCCAATAAATTCCTGGCAATTAGTAAGTTACAAGACTATGATTTCACTGCCTCGGAGGGCTCCACGGTGGATTAGGATTTATGCAGCCATCAGAACTGGGGAGGAAAACAAGAGGTTACCTACAATGCCCCTCCTTCCAGTAACAATCACAATGACCTCAGTTGGAAGCCCCACTTTTCTGATCCAAAACGACAGTGGGTCATTTGCTCTGCAGCTTTTGTTCCTCTGCAAGACAAGCCTGGGAAGATTCTTCTATGACACTGTACCCCTAACCACAGGAAATGCTTGTTTGCAGCATAATGCTCCAGTTCTGGTGCTGATACTGGGTCACAAGATTTGGAACGTGTTTCGCGACGTGATGCCTGCCATGGAAAAGGACCGGCGGTGAACTAATGAGACAATAATCATGAGCACTAGGCTAGAGTGAGCACGCTAGCCAGAAACAAATTCATCAACCTTGTGAGCCTAAAAGGAGCTTCGATTAAGTTCACCATTTGCAGCTGTTCTGTGCTGCGGCCCATGTGGACCGTAGTGCTGTGCTGAATGCCCAGAGGTTTTGTTCGTGGTTGCCACCAGCTAGGACTACAGCAAAGAGAAAGAGGTGCTTCCCACCCCCCTGACTACGTTCCACTGGAGTGTTGGTGCTTCAGGAGGGACACGCCTGTTACATGGGTACAGTGGCTCTCCAATGAGACTCCATATACGAGGTATGGGAGGCAGTTAATGAACAAAGTGACGAGGGAAGTGAGGGCAGCTAGGGGAAGAAAAGCATGGACTGAGGAGGACCATAGGTAAGGCTTCTTTAATCAGCTGCCCAGTGGAGCCCTTACCTGCCTCCGACATGCTCCATTTCCCCTGCCCTACATGGCATATACTGCTGCTGCTCCAAAAGCAGGATGTTTACTGCGCAGCAAGCCCACGCATGTGTGGTTTCAGATTTGCCAGCTAGCAGGGAACACCCTGGTTTGGCTCTCCTCCCTGGCATCCCAGAAGTGTACGCAGCATGATTTTTCCCCTTATGGTCCCAGCAGCTTCGCTGGCTCCCACTCACAAGTCAGACCGATACTCCCTCCAACACCCTGGTGCAACGTTCAGCAGATTTCCATGGGGCTGTTTCTTTATTACAGCCTGAAATGCAGCTGCCAAAACTCCTGCTAATGGGCAAGGAAGTGAACAGGGGCAATTCCTTGCTCTCCCAGCAGTTCCAGTGCCACCTCAGATGGCAAACCAGGGAAGAGCGTTTGGCTTCTTTTGCCAGCATTTTAGTAGCTGCTTCTTCTAATAACAAGTGAGGAACAGACCCAGGAGTCTTGGTTCCCAGTCTCACCTGTATACTGAACACTGCTGCAAAACAAGATAGCCTGGATCACAGCAATATACTGGTCGCTTGCCCCTGAACTGCAGCAAATCACTTTAACCTGCCTCCATACACAGTGTAACTTGCACCGTTCGTGACCTACTGCCTGTCTATACAACACACTGTATCAGCAGCACAGAACCTGCCAGACTCGCTGAATAGTCAGACTCAGCTTCCTCTCCTGAAACTTAGGAGGGTGTTTAATTGTCACCACGTCTCCTGACTCTGACCCTGGAGCTCCTGGCCAGAGCGATCTCCTTTGGGCTTGGCTAGGCTCTGGGGATTGGGTCGTGTGACGAATGAAGCAGCTGTGTTGCCTTCATTCTGGCATCCACCTCCCCAAGACAGACACAGAGCATTTATTCTGTGAACTCTCTGATTGCCCTGCTGTGGAGAGGGGAACGGAGGTTAAAGCCACACATTACAGGTGGCTGATTGAGGATGTGTGCCCTCAGGCCTATCTCATGCAGTTTCCACCCATGTGGAATAAGGTGATGGCAGGATTTGAATCTGAGAATTTTGGTTCCTAAACTATGGGCCTCCATCCATCTGAGTGAGAATGACAATAGACAGGCCATAAGAACAGCGATACCTATGACTGAGCCATCATGGCCACTACTACTAATTTTCCAGATGACCAGCTCTTGGTGCTGAGATGGGTCTAAACTACAGAACTCACATCTGAATTTCTCACACACACACACAACCCCCAGACGTGCAAAGTTTAGGTGTGCTAGCACTGGATAGGCTTTCCTTTCCACTCCCCTGCCTGCTATGCTTAGTAATTGTCTACACAGCTCTCGCTCTGGCTGCATCCCTGGAATCGATAGACCTATTTTTCACTGACCTTCCATGCATTAGCCCAGGAGCTAAGATGTACAAATACACTGTGTTTAGGTACATATCTGCTATTCCAGTGGGTGTAAATGCTGCTTAAAGCTAGCAAGTAAACTATATTAGCTCCAAAATCCATCTTAAACCCTCCATCCTCTCTCAGAATTCATTCATTTTAACAAAGGATGAAAATGTCAGAACTTTTTTCTTCCTTTCCTGCTTCTCCAGAAAGGCCCCAGGTTGTCAGGGCTTGTAATATCTGACCCTTCTCTTCCTGGTCTTGACAAAAAGGCACTGTGTGTCCATGCAAATTATGTCCCCGGGAGCCTGTGTTGAGTGCATGGAGTAAACAGCCCCAAGCAGCCCTGATACTGGACTGACCTATTTAGTGATGACATAGCTCGTAAAGGCAAGAAATGAGGCTGATTGCACTTGACTGAGGGGCTGCAGGGTACCAAGAGGCATTGAAAGGAGAAGCCGGCATTTGCAGGAGATGAACTAAAGAGTCAGATATCCTACGCTTTGCCAGAAGTCCCATCACTCTTAAAACCTGTTCTAGATCATTTACATGTGAATTATCTGAGAGGGAGAGAACCACACCAACTCCGGACACACATTGCTAGCTACAGCTTGATAGAGCATGGGAAGGTTTCACACAGGCTCGCTTTAATATTTTTGGCTTCTGTAGCCTCTTTCATCCCACAGCTTCTCAAGCCAACTAAATAAGCCACAAACTTCCAAAGTGCCTTTACAAATCCAGTGAGACAGACGATGTAAGGCCAGTGTTACAAGAAGAGTCACTGATAGACTCAGCCAGGGAAACCAGGAGTCCTCTGCTTCAACCTCTGGAGACCATAGCCTCCTTTGCATACCTGTCTGCCAATGTGAGGTAAACATCCTCCTTAATTTCATTCTTGTGCTGAGCACAGTAAGCTAAAGTGTGTGATGTGGACCATGGTCCAGTAGAAACTAGGCTTTGACTCAAACTTGTTTCATTACAAGCTCAGCAAGACTCTGATTTTAAACAGTTCAGGAAGGGCAAACTCTGCAAGTTTGGCCTTAGTAGTATTTGTAGTGCATTATTCATCCGCTAGATGTCACTGTGTGCTGTATGGAGATCCACAGTGGGTATGGTCCCTGGTAAATATGAGACACCAATCTGGAACTCAAGTTGTGTGTGTGTGTTTGTTTTCCTTAATAAACATACCCTCATTGAGAATAATTCCATATATCATGACAAGGACTAACATGGGTAAGAAATCTTGGCTCAGAGCATCCCTGGAGGAGTTGTCGAGGAGTTTTCTGCTTCAGCCCTATACTATAGATCTACCTATTTCTGCTGGTGTTCAGCAGAAAAACCCTATCAAATCATTGGCTTGGGTTGGTAATTAAATATTATTATTTACCTCTTACATCCCGAAGGATCTCAAAGTGCTTTATAAAAGGGTATTTATGACAAGAATCACTGCACACACCTCTGGAGCAGAGCACAATCAATCACTGCTGAACAGCTGCACAAGAATAAGACTGCAAAATTGCTATTAAGGAATTCAGGACGAACCCTGCATGCAGTGTACAAGAGATTTTGGATAGGCATTCTTCTCCTCTCAGGTGTTGGCTGGGTACCCATGGCCCTGCGGGCACTGGTCAAGATTGATGCACACACAGGCAAGTGCATCCTACCACAGAGCTGCAGTCCACATACACACAGCTGTGGCCAGAAGCACAAGCAGCAATGGAAACTTGGAAAGCAAGAGGGGATGGTGAGATCACTGTAAGCATGGGCTGATGAAACTCAAAGATGCAGAAATCATTATCATCTTTTCACTCCTGTCTGGGGCCATCCTCACCCCTTTAACCACCACTTGCAGTGTTGGGTTCACCTCACTGTCTGAGTTCCTCTTCCACTTGCAGTCTCTGACCATCACAGTGGTTTGTCCATTTGGAGATCACTGCTCCCATTGCTTGCTGCTTGAAGACCAGCCTTGTCCACCTGCCTGGAATGAGTGCGCAGTACAAAGCACCATCCCTGGAGTCAGTGCAGGACATGTCCTGAAGGGGTTGCATGATGGGGCTCAGAAAGGTGGTCTCCTGCTTCAAGAAGAGAACAGTTCTCTTCTTGTTAGAATTTGTTCATGCAGAAGGACAGCCAAGTTCTCTCGCACTGTGAAGATAAGCATCCACCCTAAACGGGACTGGAAATCGGGAATAGCTAGGCCCCATCTTGCCTGTAGAAAAGATGCCAGCAGTTAGTTTATTTCCCAGATGCAAGAGGGAATACCCGAATGTCCTTCTGATACTTACAATACAATGAACCACTGCTTCTGTCCGCCCGAGGGCCTCACATTGCAAGGCTGCTAATGGGGACTCCAAAATGACATGATGGGGAGACCGAGCTGAGCCTCCAACCCAGGCTGGGGCTGTCGCATGTACATTCTCTTGTCCCTCACACCTCATAGTGACTATAGCTGGTTGTCCCTGAGGGGTGGCACAGAGCTTTAACTCTATCTCCTTTTAACCCTTTCAGTCCAACAACTGTCCAGTTCCCAAACTGAAGGGAGGAGGAGGAAGTATTCCATTTCTGCCTTCATGCATGGGTTGAACGGGCGCAGCTCATCTTTGTACTTGACTGTGGCTAGCACAGATATCATTATGCATCTATAATTTCTTTACATGGGGAAATCCAGTTCAGAGGCAGCATCCAGCGCTCAGGGATTTGCCTTTTACCCAGGTAGGCCAAAGGATTTGCTCTTAGATATGCAGTAGTGGTTCTACCCAGCACTCGGCATCTACCCATCTTCTAGCCTTTTCCCTTCATTGTATCATTCACAAGACCATGGTCCACCCAGGACACCCATTTTCTGGGGCAGGGGACAGGAAAACAAAAACAACAGTTTGGGCTGTTGTTTGCTTTGCATGGGTACAACACAACCCACCCTTACTCCAGAGAAGCCAGTGATGAGACTCTGAATAGCAAGTGATCCATTTTCCAGAATGAGACATGGTTCTGATATTCTATGCAGATGTTGCCTATAGCTCAACAGGCCTGGGACAGATTCCACCTGGTTACAGTGGACAAAGAACATTTGGGGGGTTGGAGGGTGAGGTTATGGGATGCTGAGACTAGGCTTTCTGTTCATGCTGTCTGATGTCAGATGCTGCAGAAGGTTTCATGTAGATCTCAGCTAACAATAGAGGCTACCACTACTGTCGCCCGTCTGGCGAATGTGCTTGTGGCATGTCTCCAGCTCACACTGTAGTTTTCAGAAACCTGTCTGCTGCAGGCCTCCAGGACACCTACATCCAGATCCCACTGAAACCCTGCCCTGAGACACTAACATTTCGTAGCGTCTTGCCTCCAGGCACAGCCAGGCATAGGTGACAGACTGCTCTCTTATGGGAGAGGATGGCTGCATTTCCCTCCCACTGCATATTCTTCTCCACCTGAACAGGTTGTCAACAGCATCACTGGAGGGGGGACACGGCTGTATTTAGGGATAGTAAGAGGCACTCAGCACTATCATATTTCAATCCAATGAAATATCGTCGACTGCTGTCTCCCCCATAAATATTCATATACCAGACACTCGCCCAGCCCGTGTGTGTGCTTTCCATTTTTCTCTGCCTTTACCCAGAGAAGGTGAAATCCAACCCTATGCCAGGAGAAGACCTTTGCAACCAGCTACGCCCACCCTAGGGAGCACATGGGATGTAAATGTTGGACTGAGGCCTTGAGCTGGCCCTCTGCATAAGAACAAATTTCATCCAGAAAGCATCAAGATCCTCGAGTGCAAAAGCCACTTACCAAAAAGGTAAATGACGACACTTACCACTATTTTCTCTCTCCCTCACCCCCATGTCTCTGCTTCAAAGCAGAGATGCAGTTGTACTTTGACACTCGTATAGACTGTGCTAGACAGCATATGATATTGACTCCAACAGCTCTGAGTTTAATCAGCGTGAGAGCTAGCTGGCTGTCATCAGATCCCGAAGATCACAATTATCCCCCCCTGAGTTAGAGCGATAGGGAATTAGACCATGAGAAAGGCTGGCAGGCCAGGCATCTCAAGGCAGGAAGCCAGGGCAGGATGAAAGGCAAGGTCTCAGGGGAAGACACAGCTTGGATGATTCCATCTGAATGCCATGGAGATGGCATCTGCGGTTCACATTCACAGAGCCAGTAGCCTACAGGACTGGAGAGGACAACGTCTCAGTGGAGAATGATGGGAGCAGGGTGCTGGAAGGCCCCTACAGACGACATGCCACGCAGAGAAGGGGGAAGCGGAATACCCATCGTAAAGACTGACTTCATTAGTCACCTACTGGTTTTAGGAGAGGCCAACAGCAAGTTGGCCTGGTGTGTGCTGCTGTGTCCTTTCAGGACTACTTCCAGGAGCAGAGCCGTGCTAACCCCACCGGTAAGTAAAGAGGTGTTGCCATCTCAGGATTTGATCACAAGTGTCATGATAGTTCGTACTTCTCTTAAAGCCCCAGCTCCTGGAATCAGGTGACTGATTACATGACGATTTCAGCATTCATGTAAAAAGTGATTCTGGGACGTTTCGAGCTTTCATGGTTGTAGGGAATAGCTGGAAAACATGAAGCAAGTGCCACTTAAATGCTCACAAAGCTGAAGGCAAAGTAAAAAACCCCAACATTTCAGAAGAGCTCACAATTTGAGCCCATCTTATTTTTGAAGGGGTCTGACTCAAATCTTTTCAGTGTTTGAGGTTGCCAATATTGGTAAAAGCACAACATTAAGAACACTCACCCCCGCCTGCGGATATCCCCCCTCCTCACAGAAACGATGGTCCAATGGCACTAGCCTGAGAGCCCGGACACCCGAGTGACCTGTGTGATCTTGGACAAGTCCCTTAGCCTTTCTGTGCCTCAATTCCCCCTCTAAAATGGCTGCCGCACAAAAGTAGTGGGAAGAAATACGTGAAATACTGTGAGGTCATCAGATATGTCAGAGATGGGGCCACACAAGTACCACAGACAGACCCCACTTCTGTTCGAATGGAGCATGACTAGTCTATACCCACTGCTTCCTGCTGCCTGGCGAAATCCAGCTTAGTGAACATTCATCTGGAGCGAGACCTTCCCTCAGTTTGAAAGAACGATTTGCTCAATTTTGTAAAGGGAATGCTCAGCTCAACAAAATGAACTCTTGCCTCATAGCTCTGCAAGCTGGGAAACTGCTTCTTTATTTAGCTTCATCACAGTCAACAGAGTGTTTGCATTTATGAGGGGGGAAAAAAAAGAGGAATTCTGTGATCCAAGAACCCTTAATGCCCACTGACAAGGGGGTCCAGGAATGTCCCAGTTCTGGGAGGTATGTTCTGGCTCACCAAAGCATATCATGTGTGGTCTTACTTGAAAGCCAGGGTCACACTGGTCATTGTTACCATTGTGAAATGTATGTGCAGGCAATACATCCATATTTGTACACTGGAAATGTGTTCTTCAAATCTGAATTGAAGTCTGAGTCACCAGCAGAGGCAGAGCAACATGTTTTCTGTCAAACATGAGACAATTATTCCCTTCTTTCTGGCGAGATGTTAATTAAGCATTGTGACCTAACACAGTGGACACCGATTTACATATCTAGTCAGCAAAGAGATGTAAAGTCAACAGGGCAGCAGCACATAGGAAAAACAAGCCCTGGGGGGTTATCCTGTCTAGTACAGACAATGAACTTCGGGTATATAAGCAGAAGGCAAAGACGACACCTCCTCATCCTCCACCTGGGAAAGCAAATGGCCAGTGTGTTCACATTCATGAAAATGGGTCTCAACCAGATTTGGCTGAAGACACTGCAGAGAACATTGGGTGAGAAGCATCTTTAGACACAAGAGTAACTAGTTAGTTGAGTGTAGTCTCTAGAAAGCATGTTATGATTTTGTTTTATAGGTGACTGTTCCCATTCTCCTTACTCATTACCACTGGAGTCTCGAATCTTTGGTAATAGATATGGTTATAGTGAAAACAGAATAAGTTTAAGTGCTGTGATATTAAGGAAAGGGCTGATCCTGAGTTGACACACACAAGCTGGTGAGCCACCGTTCCCCTGAGGATAGCAGACCTGGTATTTCTGAGAGCATTCAGGGGATAAGGGGCTGGACACTACAGAAGAATGATTCAAAGCGGCTCAGGGACTGGGTGCAAGGCAAAGTCAGCGCTGCTGGCTGGCCCAGAGGAAAGTGCCTGGCTGGCTCACAGGCTGGTGATGTCAGGGAACTAACATCCAGTTGAGCACAAGCAAGTCTGATGAGGCAGCCAGGTGACTCGCATTCCTGCCCCACTCCCTCACCCCCAGCCATCCAGACCCACTTACGACACACGAAGTCAGGGAGGGGTAGAGCATGGTGCCATCTCATAACACTCTGTCTAACTCCACTAAGCCACTCATGACCACTTTACTACCCTGCATAAAACATCCAGTCAAGTCTATTTTTGTCTCCAGCTGTGGAGAATTGCCATTGGGAAAGTAAATCCTTAGCACTGTACCATGCTGTATTATATAAACTGCACTGTTTATAAACCATTTTATGCGTTTTCAAACGGGATTATTCAAATCACCAAGTCCTGTGACATGGCCCTGTTGTTATCCGCTAGGAGAGGTCTCAAGAGAGATATTGGTTTTCTAACGCCTTCCCAAGAATCTCCTGTTCGGTTAACAGTAATTAACTGAGCGATTGTTTCCCTGTACTTGAAACTCTCTTTTGTTTTTGATTGATGGAGCCTCTTGCCATTACTAATTACAGTCTGGATTTAAGGAAGGAACTCCACACCCTGTACCTGATTTATTTTGTAATACAGTCCTTCTTTGATCTAGTCCCTCTCTTAATTCAATTCCAAGCTCTGAATCAACATCTCTCCACTACATATGCTGTTCTGCCTCACTTGGTTTCCAAGGTCTAGAGAGAGTCTCCTAAAAACTTTGGGGCTGATGATTGTGAAGTGTTAATCAACACATGAAACTTCTTTACATTTGGAGTTTCTTATTTAAATGGCAAATGTTACCACTTTTTTTTAGAATTTAATATATTTTACATAATCAGATTTGGTTTTCCAGTATTCAATTTTTTAAGTAAAAATATTACAGGATTAAGAAAGCATTGTTTTGCCAGAAATAAATTTGCTAGGTATTAACCCTAAGATCATATCCTGAAAGGGATGGTCTTATAGTTAAGGCAGTGGACGGAAAGTTAACCAGATTAAAGGTAGAGTGTGAATTTAAAGCAGATAATGGATTAAGCTAATTTGGAATAAAACACTCAATCCAGAATAAAACCATCCATACATGGAGTTAATCAGAAATAAGTAGTTCAGAATAGTTAATCAGGAAGAGAGATTCTGGAATAACTCCCTGTGTAGACAAGCCCTGAGACTCATGAGATCTGGGTTCCATTGCCAGCTCTGCCATTGACTTCATGCTTGATCTTGGGCAAAAAAAATCACTTATTCCACCTCATTCTCCCCTGCCCCTCCCATCAGTATCGTAGGGATAATATTTCTTCCTTCTCTTTGTTTTACAGATTTAGACTGTAAACTCTTCAGGGCAGGGCCAGTCTTTAATTGTGCGGACGTACAACACCTAACACAACCGAGGACGCATTTGAGATGGGTGACCCCAGTCACTACTGTAATACTAGTTACTAAGGTACTGAGCACTTTTGAAAATCTGGCTCTCCATACTTCTGTTGGCTGACACTTCTCACCTGGGATAGCCAGAGAGAAATCCAAGTTGGGGAAGTCTGCATATAGCCCTTGTGTGATTGGTGTCACTAGCTACCTTTTTAGAGGCCTGTCTAAGAAAGAAGCTGAGGCAGCTGATGGGATTCCTCAGTGTCACATAGCAGGCAGATTCATTGCCCTGGCAACCTCATTTGTTCCACAAGATTAATCACTAGCTGCCAAAGTTTGCAGCAGAATCGGAGCCTGGTTTAATCAATGCCTGCTATTTTGGGGCTGGCTGGTGGCTTTTGGCCAGCTTCATTGCATCAACTGGCCAGCATGGACTCCTTTTCAAGCAGAACATGCACTAGGAGACTCTTGGAATGGAGCTGCCAGTCTCTCTGATTGGACTAGAAAGAGACGTATGGAACAGAACTGGCGTGTTCTAATTAGAAAGAATCTTTCAGTGAGAGGAAAAAGAATGCTACCAGCTCTCTCAAAGAGGGGCTGCAGCTCTCAGGCATCTCATCTGCCTCTGTTATTCAATTGGATCTTGCTGATCAGTCATTCCTTCATGGTCTGACCAATTTCTAGTTATGCTTTACCTGGCTGTGAGACTCTGTGTGTAGCAAAACCAAGAGGGATGCACATGGCTTCATCCTATAGGGCTTGTTTTGCTGTCACTTAGAGTGTAAACAGGGGAAGGGTAAGAGTATTAAAGTATGTGCAGTTAGGTTATGTCATCACTGCAGGGTTAACTCAGGTGATTGGCATCCAGGTCCTAGGAACCAGGATAACTTAGCCTCAGTGTGAGCTGCCACCCTTCAAAGCCCTACCCAACTTACTGTGTCCTCACTGGTCTGTGCTCCCGTGTGTCACTAGGACTTCTGGGGATATATTCCAGGCCCTTCATGCTGCTCTGAGCGGAGCTACTCTAGGATTCTTCCCCAATGCATTGTAGTAGAACTCATCTGTCCTTCTGGGCACACAGGCATGTGCTACTTGAGTGGCGTGGCCTGCAAAGTAGGTGGATTCCAGCCCGAGTGAAAATAAACCCAGGTTTATTCCATACCCCCAGTCAGGCCAGCTCACCTGGATTTAAAGCACACTCGGTTTCAGGGAGAGGTCGTGTGGAGGGAGAGGGGGAGTCGGAGAGTCCAAGTTAACTTTGCAGTGAAGGCATACTCTCAGGGTTTATCTACACATGGAGTTACTCCTGATTAACTCCACAAGTGTTATTCCAGAATGAGATAATGAGGAATAACTCCATGTTAGACAAGCCCTAAATTTCACTTGGGCTGGACTTGTTCTGATTGCCGCTGTGCCACAGACTTTGAATGAAAGCACACACACACCAAAAGGCACCTTGGCTCTTAATTTGTATGTACACTCTGTGCTGCCTGTCAACAATCTAATTGATCCAAAAGAGTAAATCGCCTGCAGCTACAAAAAGACCCTGGAAAAAAATAAAAGAGGTCCTCTACGTTAATTGAGACATTTACTTTGAACATGGCAGGAGCCAGGAGTGTTTGTTTGCATTATGATTAGTGCTCGTTATCTGCTGTGTTTAGTCAACACTCCCCTTGTTCTCCTGTTAGCCAAGCTGCTTGT
The DNA here is from genome assembly GCA_007922155.1 of Mesoclemmys tuberculata. Classification (NCBI taxonomy): domain Eukaryota; kingdom Metazoa; phylum Chordata; order Testudines; family Chelidae; genus Mesoclemmys; species Mesoclemmys tuberculata. Next base: position 3,430,743 of record ML675638.1, read on the forward strand.
CCAAATCGCTGAGGAGGAGCAAACCCTAAGGACTGAACAGCAAAGCTAGCTCTTATTCAGACCAGAGCCAGGCCACCATGCAGCAGCCAGAGTAGGTGCAGACGCACTGACCCCGTTTTCAGGAGAGCAAGCATTTGATATACCAAATGTATGCTGGAAGAAAGTCTCTTGCAATCCCTTGTGGCAGTTTAATACCTTTCTTCCTAAGCACAGCAGCTGCTGTGAAGCACCTTCAGATTCAACTTGGGATTTTCCAGGACTCTTGTGTTTGCCAATCAGTGGAGCTAGGACAATTCTCAGTAGTTTTAACCCATCTCAGATTATTAACCATGCCGAGGGACTGGAAGAAAGAGAAGGTAATGTAGCAAGAAAAGCAGTAGCGCTCTCGCTTTCAGCTGCTCGTGCACATCTGAAGAGATGACTGGGCTCCACAGCTAGATAGAGGAACATGTATGTTAGAGCAGACGGCTCCCTGCTCTGGCCTATGCCTGCTCACTTGTCACTGTGTAAAATACTGATGTGTGAAGAAATCTAAATGGATGTGAGTAGGTCTAAGGGAGCGCAAACGTCTGCATCCCACCAGCATTGCCCCGTAAGGGCTGGGACAGATGACTAACGAGGCACTCCTGAACAGGGGTCCCCTGGTTCCCCTATAAGAGCATAGGGGGATGATCAGAGACTGCTGGGTATGAGTAGGCTCCAGTAGAGAGCCCTGGGACTTGGGAGAGAGACCAGAGGCAGGAAAGGCCTGGGAGGAGCTGGGTTAAGACAGCAAGTACATGGACTTGAGGAGACTTTATTTTGAACTGCATAAAACCAGATCAAGGGGAGGGTGGCCTAGGATGGAAAGGGAGTGGACTCCGCAGGAGTAAAAGACTCCAGCCAGGTAAGGCTGAGAGGGGCGTGCCAAGGCAGGGAAGAGCTGCAGACAGCGGAGCTGGGGGAAAAGAGAAGCCCCAGGACTGAGTTTTGTTTCCTGTCTAATAGCAGTAAATTAGACCCTGGGTGTTACTGGACAAAAGAGTGTGTGGAGTTTATAAAAGGAACCAAGAGGGGAAACTGAGGTAACAGGCCACTCATTGACAGCTGAAGCAGCTCTTCCCAATACGATCATTCTCCTCCTTTCTTGTTTTCTCTGATCAGCAGTAAAACAGTTAAATGGTGAGAAGATTTAAATATGTTTCAGTAGGCTTCAGAGCTAACAGTCTCGTGAATGAAGTAGAGGCAGTTCACAGCTCTCTGAGCGATTGGCTCAGGCTGCCTACAGCCAAAGAAGTCATGTGGTTGGTTATTTTACAGTCAGTCCACATCGTGAAGCTTGTCTTTGCAACCACAAAGGCCAGAGAGATTTACTTAAACAAAAATGAAAGCTCAGATTGTGAACTCAAGCAGCAGCCCTAAGGGAAGTGCACTAGAACAAGCGTCTGTGAGCCAGCCCAATTCAACCCTTGGCTACCAACAAGAACAGCCTGCAAAACAAGTTGCAAGGGGGCCCGCTGGCATGACCCCTCGGTGGAGGGGGGTGGGAGCTAACTCACTCCATCCTGCTTCAATGAAGGGGAATGGATTAAGTGACCCTCAAGGTCATTCAACCCCAAGAGCCTGTTATCATGGCTGTCAGACCCTTCCACCTGAAGAAAGGCTCCGTGAGAGGATGGCAGGAATGAGCAGTCCCTTGGCTGACTTTCTCCACTGGGGATTTCCTCTCAGCCCCACTGCTTCTTTCTACGCTTTGCAGAAAACGTACTGCTGCACTTAGGCATAGCTCGCCTCTAGGGGCACGTCGACTCTGTGATAAGAGACCCGCAGCACTGCCACGGTTGGCCGGCTCGGCGGACTTGGGCTGTGAGGCTTAGACTGCAGAGCTGTAGAAGCGCAGCATCAACATTTGGCCTCAGGCTGGAGCTGGGCTCTGAGACCCTGCGAGCCTGAATGTCTACACTGCAACTTTTAGCCCTGCTGCCCAAACCCTGAAACTCAGTGCCATGGGTTTTTTTAACCTCAGTAGCACTGACAGGAGCACAGCTGGCTCCAGGGATTTACACAGGGCAAGTAGCTGTTACCAGAGAAGGAGAGAACAAGTTACAGCCATAGCTCTTTATCTCAAGATCCTATGGTCTCGGCCAACCATCCTCTGAGGGACCATCCTGAAAAACCTGCAGAGCCCCTCAGCTCCCATGGGCTGCAGAGGGGAGAGAAGGCTGCCACTGCCTCACCGGAGCATGACAGATAGGACAACATCCTGGACAAACCTTAGGGAATCAAGACAAGCATCACTGAATTAGGATTAATACCTTTGGGGTCCATTGTATTAAAAATGCAATTGGGGATGTGTTATTGTACGTAACCTTGGGTATGCCTCTGTTCCCAGTCCTTTGGAGCCACCCCTGGAGAAGTGGACACACAGGATTCTGCAGGACCCATCAGACAAAGACAGGACTTTAGGATACACAGCCAGGTTACAAAAAGGCTCAGGGCATTTGTCCTGATCCAGCAAATGGCCACAGAGGGCCCCAGTCCAGGGCATTAGCCTCTGAGGTCCACACCACTGGCTGCAACGTCTGAGTTGATGCTGCTATGAACTTGTGACCACAAAAGACCCCTTGTGGGGGGTATCTGGAGGATTCACTTTCCAGAGCCCATGTTGGAGGCAGCTGGGGGGGACTTTGGTTGGAGACAGCCAGGGCGGAGGAGACTTTGGTAAGCTTATTAGCATGTGTGTAGATTCTTTTTTTGTTTCTCATAGGTTCTCTGTAGTGCTCATACCCTAAGAATAACTGTGCTTGCATAGGAAGTGCTGTGTGGTACCTGACATCTGGAGCAATTATCTGTAACTGTCTGAGGAGAAGACAAAGTGGGCCTGCTCAGGCAGTTTGACTTTGCAGATAAATTCAACAGCATAATCCAGGAACTGTGCAACCTGCAAACACCCTGGTCAGAAGGGGGAAAGAGACACGAGCCTCCATCCAAGAGAGACAACAGCTGGGGAGCCGGAGCCCTGGGCGTGGGTGTCCTTGCTGAACTCTAGAGGTGGAATAGAGGTGCAGTTACCCTGGATTGAGACACTCAGTACATCACAAGTCCCTAGTACCCAGGGCTCCTAATGACCCCATTTTTCCCTCCCTAACCCCACAAAGATCAAGAAAAAAAATCAAAAGCATTGAAAGATCGGAGGAGCTGCTGTCTGACTCACCCTTTACTTAGGCCTGGAGTGGCCTTATTTAGTACAAACATGCCCCAGTTGCACTTGCATCAGGCGGTGTGGCATTCATTGCTCTTTGTGCATGTGCATTATTTATCATATTAAAGGTCTGCCTAATTAGCTGCATCTGGAAATGCTAAAAATACCTCTGCCACAGCTACATGCCCGAGAGGGGGTATATGAACCAAGGGCACTGTCTAGCATGAGAAGATCTGCACTATTCCAGCAAAGTGCTGGGCACCAGCAGCTGCCACGGCTTCCAGGAGGGATGAAAAACACGCAGCATCTCACAGTATCAGCTGTGTAGGGAGTTTAATAATTAGAGATGGGCCCAAATTGCAAAATTCAGATCCACAACTACTCAGATACAAGCTTTCGGTACCAGTCTCTCTTACTGAATTGAATTCATGTTCAGGTCTGGATTTCAGAGCTTCCCCAGAGATCAGGCGTGTTCTGATTTGGAAGTTCCAGACTGTGCTTGTCCAACACTTTGAGTTATCCAGGTGTCAAGTGCTAAAAAGCAGCAAAACACGTAGCAAATCCCCTATTGCTGTCCCAGTTTTACAGATAATGAAAATCAAGGCACAGAGAGGAGCAGTCAAGTGTCTTGGCAAAGGCCACTCAGTGAGTCAGTTTCAGAACAAAGAACAGCACCCATGTCTCCTGACTTGCAGTCCTATGCTTTAGCCAGAGCCAGCAGACAAATCCTTAAGAACAGGAAAGAACTAACCGAAGGATGCCAGAGAGATGGATGGCCTTGCTGTGCACAGAACCCGGAGTACAGCCAAAGTCTGCCCTCAGTGACATGCTGACGTCCTTGCCCTCAGTTAAGTTGTGATGGTCCTTGGCACAGACACAGCTGGCAACTTGCCTTCTGATTTGCTAGTTTGGTGTCCCACAGCTAGAGACCTGAACACATGAGCCAGCCAGACATTTTCTTTTAATATTCAGATCACACTGACCTCTCCATTCCCTTCAAATACCAAATGCTAATCCCACTTGGGTGGCAAATCTACTCACCCAGCTGGTGTGAGTACAAACCCTTTCCCCTGATGAGGGTTGCCTCATAGCAAAGCCCACCGATGCCAGACACCCGCAGCCAACTAAGGCTGTTCAGTAATCTCACAAATGGTCCCTCCTTGCCTTTTAATGGGCCAAAATAAGGATGTGATCCAAAGGCCACTGAAGTCAACAGATTGACACCCTTCAGCTTCAGAGGCCTGCAGATCAGACCCAAACAACACACTAGAGCCACACGCTGACGAGCGTCAGCGTTCTCAAAACCTGGCTGTGAGCTTGCTGGCATTATCCCCTCTCCATCGTCATGTCCAATGAGGGGTTTACCATTTTTCATGCTGGGCACCTTTTAGTTACCACAGATCATGGCTCATTCTCACTCTGAAGGTAAAGATTCATCAGTGAGCACCAAGCAAGGGCGGTGTGTGAAAAACACCTGCATCACAGTCATTTCCAGCTTAATACACCCTCTGGTGAGACATTGCGCTGCCAAAGAAAGACGTTCTAATGAATTGTTAAGCTCAGAATTTGAGGATGATTTCCAGCCAACTACATTTTTTCCCAAAAGGCAATTTTAAAAAGGTTAATGGAGGATTTTAAAATCCTGACTCTTCTCATCTGCAACTCAGATTTGCTCTTACAACACACAGACACCTTCTTCAGTACCAATGGTTCTGTAACCCTTCCCCCCCCCTCGGCCGCCAAAACAAATTAAAAGAAACCCCCAAAACCAAACATAATATCAGCAGTTCAAAGTTGGCACCATCTTAAGAATTCTGGTGTTTTAAATCAGACACATCACCTCTAGGCAGCCGCAGGCATAGCTTTGCACGCTGTCATGACTGTACATGCTGTAGCACTCCTCAGATGTCAGGGTTACCCCCATTTTAGAGGTGAGGAAACTGAAGCACAGAGGTGGAGGCCAACCTTGTAAAGGGACTGCTCAGTGCAAAACAAACACCCTGCGTACTACTGCAGGCTGGGGACATGCTGCGTTCTTCTCCTACAGGACAAAAAGACTTGGGGGAAGGAAAACACCAACTCGCTAAACAGAAAGTAAGGGTGGGGGGAGGATGGGGCATAGTTCCAACCCATAATACTCTCAACAACCCAGTTAACCCCTTGATGACCAGTTTACTACACCAGCATTTTCAAGCAGAGGCCTTAAATTTTGGGTGCCTGATTTCAGGCACCTAGAGGTGTTATTGTACCAAAGGTGCTAAGCATCTGCAGCCCCCATTAACTAGTTGGGCAGCCCCAAAAAACAAATCAGTGAAGGCCTAAACCACGGGTGCCTAAACCAGGTGTCCACATTGCACGTATGACTCTCTGGCTGTTTCTCGTTTCATCGCTAGCTGTGGATCATAACAGAACCACCTCTACCCACACTGTCTTTCCAAGCTACACTTCTGCTCCTGCACCCTGCTGGAGGTCCAATTCTCAGCTGCTCCCCAGCTCCGCTTCAATCCTTCTGTCAGCAGCCATTCCCCAGAGCAATGTAAATCTGCAGACAGGACCCATTGGCACGTGGATCGCAGGCCAAAAGGATACCACAAACAGCCGTGGACTTGCATTTCTATCAGGGAAAGAGTCCTGGGGTGAAAATGGAATTTAAGGCGAGAGTTTAAAGCCAGAATGTACAGCTTGAAACTCTCACCAGCAGAGCAGCCTTTGCACCAAACAGGGAAAGTACATGAAATAACTCAGATTTCCATCGCTTTCCCTTCAGGAAGGTACCAGCAGGATTCAGACCAGCAATCTCTCTCCATCACCACACCTGCAGCTCGTCCTCCAGCTCAGAAAACTGAGGAATCAATTTCCATATTCATTCAATCATTTCAGTGCACCCCAGTAGGGGTGGCATCCTGCTGCACTTTGTAGAGAAGGTGCAATCTCAGTGGAAACTGGAATGCTTCTGTCCAAAGAGCCTGAGAAAGCTGTGTGACACAGAAGTGAATGAAAGAGAGCAGTGTTTCCCAAGCGGTGCGCTGCAGCACACTAGGGTGCTGTCAGGCCTACACAGGTGTTCCAAGGAATTGTTTGAAAAACTACTTGAAAAGTTCTGAATTGGCTCATGAATATTCATGAGCTCATTCGGAGACTATAGGGTGATGTACCTCAAAATAATTAAAGGTATCAAGGTGAGCCACGGCAGAGAAAGGTTTGGGAACTGCTGAAATAGAGGAGGGGAGGGGAAGATGGAGGGAAAGAGATAGAGACGGGAAGGAAGAAGAGATGGACATTTACAAGCTAGATATTTCAGGTTCAGCTCTGAACAAGTGATGCCCCATAATAAGTAACAGTCAGGTACAGCCACGTCTCAAGGGACCAGTGACTTTATGGCCAACACCCAGCATTAAAAATAAATAAATAAACCAAGGGGAAGAGACTAAAACCAAATGATGTTTTCATTTCCTCTCTAAATCTGACTCAGTGGCTCTAATTCACCCCTTGCCTAATGCACAAGAGGCAGCTCATGCCTTCCTTATTCAGAGGCTGTCGAAGCCTGTGCAATCGCCACAAAGTGTTGTGCCCCTGCTACAATGGTCCCTCAAAGCTACTGCAGAGGCACAGAATTGTCACACCCCTCTGCCATTGTCCCCCCGGTGTGCCCTGGAATGCCCCGTGCACTCAGGTCTCCCAGGGAGGCGCTGGCTGCGCACTGGGCATAGATACCCTGCTACAGCTGGGGTAGGGGCTCTCACGCTCTTTTGTCGTCAGCTAGCTGCTGCCACAGTGAATCAGGCCCACTGAGTTTCTTTATGTGAAACTGCAGACAGGCCATATACTCTGATCTGTGTGTCAGCAGGCCATCGGTCTGCTTTTAAGCCTGACCGTTCTCCTTTTCTAAGGGCTGTCCTCTGGTGCTGAGACAAAACTGGCCATGGCTTTGTCCAGTTTCATGGATGGGGGATGCCATTTTGAAGAACGCCCTGCTCCTGCCAACGTGAGCTCGCACGTACAATGCATGTGCAGCCATGCTGGTGGGGTTGTAAACATCTCCCTCTCCTCTCCTTGCTATCCACAGAAGCACCATGACATCTGGTATTCTGGGGATGGGAAATACCTACAGCATCATGGCCAAAGCAGCCCCTCTGCTCCACTCCTGTAACTCAACAGAAAGCTGGCAGCTTCAGCAAGACCTGCATTTACTTAGTGATGCACCAGAGGTGCAGGTCATCCACTGGCTCCCTGCAGAAGAGAGCAAGCCAGGGCATCTGGTCCCAAGAACTCAGGCCTTGGCCCAGGAGCTAGAGACCAGGGAAGCAGGTCTAGACACAAGCAGTCCAACACGCTCCATCCTTTAAGGACAAGCCACCAGGGCTGAGTATCTTGAAGCCACTAGATGGATTCATGGGTGGTGCTCTCACTGCCATTCCCCACGAGGAGAATTCTCCATGGAGCACATGCTGCAATTTATTTATATTTTAAACAACTGAAATGCTGTTGGCCGGTGCCATATTGACGGTTTTGGTGAATTAAGTCCTTTCCCTACAGAAGAGTACAGCACATGCCACGCCAGGGCAAGCCACGGACTGTGTGCCTTAACCCCAACCTGGAGGGGCCACCTGCAGTGACCAGAGAGTTGCTTTTTCTCCATGCAGCGATCAGGGTCTGCCTACAGCAGGCGGGAGAGTCACTTTACAATTGATGGGAAACGATCCAGGGAGCAGCATGAAGCATGGCAAACAGTGCGTGAGAGGCACCAGCACTGCTGCCCACAGAGAGCAGATCAAAACAAGCCCAGCTCCTCACAGAGCAAGAACACACTTGCTGTGAATTTCTCTGCCATCATTTTGCTGAGGAAAGCTGCTGGAGCAACGGCCCTAAAATCCTGCTTATCAGTAGGGCAGGTATCAGCAGTGCTGGTGAGAGATATGGACCTGAATGGAATCAGGTCAGCCTCCCTGAGACCATCACCTAGAGCAGGGCCGTCCCTGGGGGGGGGCCCAGGGCAAATCACATTGTGTGGGGCCCCTGAACATTTCTATACAGGTGAAATCTGGGCTGTCGTAGTTGAGTTTCACTGCTCAACTAGAGCACTGCAATTGACAAGTAAGCCTGCACGTAGAGCCTGGCTCCCACCCCGGGACCAGGCGAGCCACTGGGCTCTCCGCCTGGCTTTCAGGGCACCAGCCTTCTAGCCTGGAGGGGGAGGGGGCTGCCACCAGGGCAAGCGGCAAGCAGCTGCCACCCAGCGAGATGGGTGGCTGCCACCTGCTCCAAGTTGAGGCGGAGGAGGCTGCTGCGCCTGGGTGGGATCCCGGGATGCAGGCAAGCCACAGGCAGCTGCTGCCCATCTTCAAGCTGGGGCATGGGAGGCTGTTGTCTGGCTCCGAGCCCAGCTCGTGGGGCACGAGAGGCTGTGCCCAGCTTCCCACCAAGGTGCAGAAGGCTGCCTCCTGGCTTCCAGGGACTCGGGTGGCTGCCACCTGCCTCCCAGGAGGGAGCTGGGACTGGGCAGGACACAGGCAGTTGCCTCCGGGAACCTGTGAAGTTGCGGGACTGGGGGACCAGGGATTGCAGGGGAAGCCCATGGGGAGCCCACACTGTTAGGGCACAGAGTCCCCCAAAGCATGGGGCCCAGGATGGTTGCTCCGATTCACTCTACTCTAAGGATGGCTCTGACCTAGTGCATCTCTCAACCTTTTTCATGCTGGCTCCACCCCAGAGCCTGTCTCATTCAGTAAGATGTGGAGGGGAGCATGGCCATGATCCCTAGGCTGAGAACCCAGGAGTCAAGGAACAACCTCGGGGTTGGAGGGAGGAGAGGGTATGGCAGACTCTGTGCTCAGTCCTTGACTTCTCTGCAGAGACAGTCAACACGCCACATGTGGTGGGAAGCGTACACTGCCAGTAAATTGCAGTCAATTGCTTAAGCACGCTTTGGTTCAGTATGTAATATACTCAGGAACCCTAACAACTAACATCAGTCAGGTTTATTGCTACAAGTCATCATAATATAGTACAAGAAAAAAGCTTCAACCTGATACTAATTTCTGGGAAGCCGTGTCATGCAACATTGAATTCACCTTACAAGGAAGGCTTGCTTCCAAAGTTACCACCTAAAAGCTATCCTTTTTACACCCAAACTGTGTACAAGAAAAAGATACTGTATGCATCGTCCCAGGCTAGAGTTAGCCAATCATCTTTCTACCTTGTTTTGATGGGACCCCTTAGCTCTTTGTTCTACACACATGCAACCCAGGTACCAATGACATGAAGGCACCCCCAAGGCTGGTACCAGGGTTGAACACAGAGCTTGTCCTTATCTGTGGCACTTTCCAATATTATACTGCCTGCCTGGCACTACGGAAAAACACCCATGGCCTGATCCTGACAGAGTTCCTATCTGCTTGAGCCAGAGCTAATGCAAGGTGTTATGGGACACTTAGCAAGAGTGAACAGGATCATAGAAAGACAGGCTGATTCAGGCCACGTAACTGCTAGAAATATATACCTACGAATATACACTCAAGCACACTATAATGTTATATTTATATTGTGTGCTTAATGCATATGTGGTGTGAAGAGCCCTTGTGGAGCGCCAGTCCTCCACGGGGACAGCGGGCTCCTGGACACAATAACCAGAGCAATAAAGCACAGCCCTAGCTTTGATTTGTAGATCACAGCATTTATTCCCCTGAAAGGCACTCGGTGGTTAATGGACTCAGCATCTAATATATCCCAGGTAGTTAAGCAGAACAGAGGCTGTTCTCGCTCAGGCTTCTGGCTCTTAGCCCTGCCCTAGATGTTTACATGTAGCCCTGTTTCCCAGTTTGTTAAACTCTAGGGCTGTTGTGAGAGCGCCATGAAAAGCTGAATGCATTGAGAGCTGATGCAGACAGCAGCGCGGGTGGTTCTCTAATGTGGAGCTCCGTCCCTCTCCCAAGTGCGACTGATGGAGCAGCTGACACCGAGGAGCTATGCTCTGCATGCTGTGGTGCCTTCCTTATCTGTTTGCGAAGAGATGGCCTTGGATCAGAGAAGGCAGGATCTCATGTCAGCGGGGAAGGGCATTTGGTCAGTTTTATTAAGCAGTACCTTACCAGACACAGAACTGACAGCCTTTAAGCCAAATGGTCCACATTTATTTTCCAGTGTCTAGGAGACACCTTCTGGGGGCAGGGAAGATAGCTGAAAATCATCTCTGAATTATAGCATCGGCTCTTTCACTCCAATCCGCCCCTTAATACTGGACATTTCATGTTCGAGAGTCCGCCTGCCTTACCCAAACAGGCCAAAAAACTACTTCTGGTGGGGGACCAGGCCAAGAGGCACATCCCAAGGTAGCCAGTTCAAAGCCAGCCTATCACTACATAAGGTACTGCAAACGTGTTCTGCTGTAATTCGTGCTCCACAATGTGTCTTTGTCCTCCTGTAAAGAGGGTAAGAGCCTACAACAACTACCAACTAGAGAAATTACCTTTTTTATCTCAAGCAGTTAGGGCATCATGCATGTAGTGCTAGAGGTCGAGGGGTCTGTCCCTGCTTCTGAAGCAGTGGGGGGAAGGGTCTTTTAATTGACTCTTCTCTTATACGGACCAACCACTAAAGAACAACAAAGATCATCCACAGCACCTGTAGGTGGGCAATATGGAGCACTTTTTAAGAGGTTATTATTTAAAAGATTGTTTTTGCGTGGGCTGTTTACTTGTCATGGCTATTCCAGCCTGCTAGTCACGAAGTAGCGACACCGTTCATTCCCCTTTTGTCTGAACTTTTATGTAGCTGCTCCCTCTCAGACAGTCTCTGCATGTGGACTCCATTATTGGTAATTTTGCTTTTCAAAATGAACTTCATTCCCAGCCTATTCCCAGCGCATTGCCTGACTCTCACGCTGAGAGAGCTGCTGTGAGCATTATTTCTCTCTTTAACTGAATCCTTCCGAACTTTCTAAACCCCACCCCTCTCTGGTGCAGGAGAACAGTGGGGGACGAGTGGGATTGTGACCTTTGTGAAAGCTGCAGGTTTACACAGGCCTGGCTGGGGAGTTCCATTTATAACTCATGCGGCAGCTCCAAGCGTGGTCATTTGGGCTGCGGAGGTCGGACTGTCCCAGCTTCAAGGAGATCTTTAATGGAGCAAGCTATTAAAAATCTTTTATTTCCCCTTCCTTCTGGCAACCACTGTAACGTTTACTCCTGTTTGGCAGAGTTCCGGGCACAGCTGCAGCATACTGAGCAAGCGATAATTGGATGCGACAGTTCCCAGGGCCAGACTGGGGCTCTGCAAGCCATCTCTAGAGCGAAGGTCCCCTTTGTTTCAGGCACCCAATTCACGAAGAGCAAGTGGGAGGCACGTGCCTGCATGCTCGACTTTCCAGGCAACAGCTGAGAAATCAGACACAGAAGTTAACTGCACCTATGACCCCCTCAAGGACACTCCCCCTAGGTCTCAGGCCACCTCTTTTGAGGCACGATCCTCTCCCTGCAGAACGGCACCTGAGAATGAAGATCCTTACAATTCACCGTGATCACTTGGGCAGGTCAGAGGTGAGCTGAGCACCTGCAGTTCCGCTCTCTCAGGGGCAATGGCAGAGTGACTGAGTGACCAGCCAGCTCTCACGGAGCAGTGTTATTTATTCAGAACAAGAGTATTTCAGAAAAAAGACGACTTAAAACAATCAACAGCTTATCCCCACATCTAGCATAGCTGGCCATCATTCATCTTTCACATGGAGACACTGGTAGATCTAGAATCCCTCAGGTCCCACCGCAAGGCCACTTTCTGTTGGTCACAGTCTCATGCTTATCAGTTCTCAGATGCTATATCCCAAACTCAGAGGCTATTATTTAATGCAGTTCCAAGTCCTTTGATTTGAACTGATTCAATCTGCGCACTTTATCCCCAGGGGGTGGAACTTCAAAAGACATGTTACCTGCTTTGTTTCAGCATTGGAGATTTGCATTAGTTACCCTCCTCCCTGTTGTTTTCATTCCTGCAGAAAGCGCTCTTATCTCCACCCATTTAGCCAGGAAGAGCATCGCTCACAAGCCCATACGGTAACAGATATGCATTTATAAAGTTCTTATAGGAGCCTTGGAATAATCCTCAGTTCTATAACATCGCATCTGTTACAGGAGTGACCCAGGGGAGGCAGGGGCCAATTGCACAGACATGAGAGCAGAGAGAGTTGACTGTAGAATGGAAACACTTGAGATGCAAGAGCTCTATGTAATAACTAGCAAGTGGGATACAGAAAGCCATGAAGAAGCTGGTATTTACCATGACTTCTAAACAAGAATGGCAATATTCCTTCTCTCATCCTGTGCTCCACTTGTCTAGTTCGTAAACTCATCAGGGTAGATACCTCTCGCTATTAGTCTGTACAGTGCCTGGCACAAGGAGGCCCTGATCTCAGTTATACCCTGCAACTCTACTGTCATCCAACCAGTGGCCACCTGACATTAAGAAATGACAGAGAAAATAAATTCCATTGCTAAGCCATGTGAAGCTGCATAAGTTACTGCTACAGAACACAGAAGCAGGCAGCATAGCAAGAGTCAGAGAGGACTGGACAACAGCAATGGATACCTGACTGAGACCTGGTCTACAGTAGAGATTTTTGTCGACAAAAGGTGACTTTTGTCAGCATAACAATCCCGGTGTACCCACTGCAATGACCTTTCTGTTGACAAAACTGCCCTGTTTTGTCAAGAAAATAAAACCACCTAGACAAGAGGCATAGAACCTTTTTCTATCACTCCCTCCAGCTTAGTGTCCATTAGAGTCAGCGTAGTTGCACCAGGGCAAGTTTTAGCCTCTTCTCTTTCTCCTGCCAGAGAGGCTTCAGCATAGCAGCTGAACTCAGTGTGACGTAAATAATTACTTTCCTTTCCAGGCTTCCAGCCTCAGATGAGGAGGGACACTGCCATCACTGGGTCGGTTTTGTCCACATGTAGGAAGATTGCCAAGTGCTCTCTTTCAAATTGGAGTTTTGCCTTTTTGTGACCATTCCTCCTCCTGCCAGGAATGGGTTGTTGTGTAATTGGAGTTGCTGGAGTTACTTGTTCAAGCATCTCTTTCATCAGCTGAGCAGAAGCCAAGACAGAACTCTCCCAGTGCAAGAGCTTTGGAGAACAAGGCTTTGATGGCTAATTGGAAGTTACCCACCACTTACAAACTTGCTTTGGAGTCTTTATGTTTCTACCAATGAATTCTCCATTGGTTTCAGCCTGCTAATTAAGAGAAGGTGTATGGGAGCACTGAGGGGCTCTCATTTAGTGACCTGGAGACTGGGCTCAACGCTGAATGATTTACCTTTGGGGAGGAAGTTAAATGAGCAGTATTTCTTCCCATCTCCCAGTGTAGGAGGGGGAAGACATGCACTCTGCTTCTGCAGTTCTCCGCCCACCCCCTCCTAGGGCAATTTGCTGAGGAGGTGATGAATAGATTAGCACCCAGGTTGCCTAATATATAATGATGGATGGCTTCAGATCCACTTGTCTCTTGTAGTTCAAACCCACTTACTTCAAAGTCTCTCAAACAGCCAGCTATTACACGCTTCTCTAGAGAAGCATCTAGAAAGAGTCACTGGAAGAGACTGAAGTTACATAAGAAGGGGGCCTGGGAGAGAAAAGGCTTCAGGAACAGCCTCCGGCCTCCAGAGGAATCCTACTCAAGAGAGGCCTCCATTCAGTGCTACACTGGTCACTACCCCTCTCACAGCACCACCCACCTGGGGGCTGTTGCCCAGGTGAGGCGACAGGCCCCTTCCCTGACAGGTTTTTGAGCCTGATCTCAGCTGGTGATGAGCTGAGCTGCCCACCTAGCCGGGGAAGCCAGTCTGAATTCCAGTCCGGGTGGTTTGTGTAGGCACGGGGTTTGCTTCTGGAGAATCTCAGAGGATGGTTACTTTGCCTGTGCAAGTGGTGCTGTAAGCTACAGCTTCGTTAAAAGGGAAGGTCTACAGTTAGAGGTTTAATGGCAAGATGTTGCTGAACAGGTCCACTTTCATGCAGGGACAGTGCTTTCCTGGACAGAGAGGCCAGAGGTCTTCACAAACAATTGGATAGGCGTCAGAAAATAGAAAGAGAAGGCAAACCCCCAAGCTCCTGTGATTTTCAGATTCTATTCTGAGTATCCTGCACATCCCTACTAGCCTCTGCCTTTGGTGGATCTTGCGTACGTCTCCATTATGAAGACATTTTTATCCGCCTCCTAAATGTTAACGGCCCAGCTCAATAAAATGTCCCTCCTTCCCACTCCCAGGCATTTTGGAAGGTTTCATTTTCAGAGATCTCTGTTCATGATGTATCTAGGATGCAGCTTATTTAAAATGCAGCCACCCTCGTCCTCTCAGACACAGGAGTCCTGTTTTAGCGTCTCTGCATCGACTCCCTCTCAGACTATGCACTGAGGCAAGAGTTCCTTTGTTTGAATACAGGGTTCCGAGCAGCCGTGGCCCAGCCTACCCAGCTGATAAAAGGCTGACACAGAAAGACTATTACGGTCCATGTCAGCAGGTTATTTATTTTGTTATAAGCTTGAGCCAGGGCATTTTGTAGCTAGCTAGTGCATGAACACGAGCTAGGACATTGCCTTGCTAGTGGAATTGAAGCAGCACAGTCCATCACGCAACACAAAAGAAGTATGTTGACTGCAGCTAAATGGCACAAAGTACAATTATGTTTTTCCAGTTAATTGTGTTGTGCTCCAAGGACACTGCTGAAGGGTAATATAGAAGTGAGAGCTGTTGCAGGAGGCTATACTTCATGATCTCCTGCTAGTACAAAAATCTAGGCTCCTGCTAGAGAATATCAGATATTGAAGCGACTCCACTTGATCTTAGCTCCAGGAGCTGAAGTTTCAAAGGCATTGCAGCACTCTTTGTGGGAGGGAGGAGACATCAGGGGACTTTTAATACAAGGATTTTTAGAGAAGGTTAAATCAGTGCCCCAACTGCCCTTCAATCCAGACAAGACTCTGGAGGATAAAGAGTATTTGACAAGTAATCATTGCTGAAGATTTTAAGCCCCAAAATAAGATTGCTGCCCCCTTCCACCCAGCTTTTCTTGTGTCTTAAGGGGAGGCAGCAACCTGGATTTATCAGGCTGTAGCCAGAAGACGCCAGGCCTCTGTCAAGTCACAGATTGAGCTTTATGGCTTCAACATAGGCACATATATACACAGATGAAGTGGGCAGCTAGTGCAAAAGGTGCAAGGAAGCTTGTCTGAAGGGTATTTTAGTGAATGTGCTGGTATGTACACCTGTGCAGCATGGAGCTGAGCTGACCAGGGGTAGACAGAGAGTCTCCTTTAGTAAATATGGCACAGGCTTGCACTGTTGGAGCAAAGTTACCTCCCAACTGTCGCATGACATGCCAGGTGACCAGAGTGATGAGCCCCCCATCATCAACTCCCTGCACCACTGAGTTCTGCAAGCTTTACACAGGTGGTCCTTGAAGGTGATTCCTGGTATAGAACAAAGCCTCTTTAAGGATGCAGTTTACACTCTGTATCCCCTACTTTCAACCTGTTGCAGATTTAAGAAGTCACCTCTGCTTTTGTAACAGTAAGTTATTTATCAGTCTTTTCCTGACAGCTAAAAATAAACTCCAGGGGCCAAATGTATGTCTTGTCTGATGTCCATTTGGCCCAAGAGGATTTTATACAAAAGCCACATTAGCACCTCTTGAAATTTAGCAGCTAGAAAGCACAAAGTTTTTCAGTAGCCCACATGGGTTTCAGTACATATATATAGCACAGAATGCCACACTGTCGCTAAGAAGCGCCAAATCATAACTTTAGATTTTCCCAAAGGATGGAGTGAGTCCTGTGGAGCACGGGCAATAATGCAAATGCTCATTGACAGAGTGTCTAATGAGGTTCCAGGAAGTCATTCCTGTATTTCAGCTGAACAGCATCTTCCCCTCTAATAAGTCAAACCCACCCCTAGCAGGGAAATGGTGGCGAGAAGGAAAGAGAACCCGTCCAATGGATCAGATGGTGGAACAGGAGTACTGTTAATTCCCTTATCAGCCACTTCTCTTCCCAACGCTGGAGGCATCCTGTATTGGGTCATTGTTAGGCCATTGCTTTCTCCAGCTGTTAAGATGGGGGAATGAGGAAGCTGTGGGAAGTCAGCAAGCAATTTCCAGTGACTCAGTAATGCCACCTCAAATTTCAGGTACTTCCAAGATGACAAATACCCATCCCCTACACGACACCTCTCTAGGCCAGCCCTACTGGCTTCCCTGGATGGATGCACTGTCATAGAACAATGCCCTCTCCAGAACAGAAGAGGAACTGCTCTGCAAGCTTTACAGGGCTTAGAAGAAGGAAGCAAAGAAACGGACAGTTTAGTGCTTTGTGACAAATGCCTCTTAGCACAGCTTGCATGGGACCTGGAGATCCTACTTTGCCTTGTTAGTGGGGCTGTCAGAGTGCCATTATTTACTTGGGCCCTTTCATGCTAGGATTTCAGGCCTTGTAATTTTACAGTGGAAACTGAGGCACACGGACAGGGCTGTTGGCTCTCCCCAAGGTCACACAGCTGACCCCAAGGACAGACCACAGTGCCACATCCCCCTCTGCTCCCCCCCCAACTTTAAACACTAGCCCATATTCTGGAGCAAATTCGATTTCTCCCTCAGAAGAGTGACTAATGATATACTGACTATGCATTAAGTCACATCTGTTTTATTTCTTGATAAAGAGGGGTGACATCATAGGAGGTGCACACTTTGGGGGGGAAGGAGCATTCTTCCACTCAAAACTTGCGCTACCATCACTAGTGCAGAGTCCATAATAGCTGCAAACATGCAAGCTGCTTCTATTGTGCCTCTTGCAGTTTTGGGAAAAATGCACCAGCTAAGTTCTAAGTGAAGCCCCTCTGCCACTGGGTTGATGTATAAATTAGGAGGAACACACGTTCTTTTCCAGGAACCACTAGGAGCTCTCAGCACTAGCAATTCAGAAAAGAAACAAAACACTTTTATGTTCATGCATCTAACAAAGTGGGTTTCTGCCCACGAAAGCTTATGCCCAAATACATTTGTTTGTCTTTAAGGTGCCACAGAACTCTGACTGTTTTGCTAAAAACAGACTAACATGGCTACCCCTCTGGAACTCACCAAACACTTTTATGCTTCTTGGCAGGTTTGACATGGGAGTCACTCAGGAGGATAGTCACAGGATACAGAGGGAGCTTTATGGAATCTCATCATTTCCTCCTGGCTTCCCAAGATGCTCAAGGCTCTTCACAGAGAGCTCTGCTTTAGGAGGACCGGGCACTTCTCATACTAAGGACAGTTAAAAGATGCATTACACACCTCACCTACTATTATTGTTCCTGTTAAGCTGTTGCAATTGTGAACACCTGCATTCCACTTACTACAACATAGTCTATGGTGCAAGGCAGTTTGAGAACTCCTGTTCTGCAGGGTGAACAGAAAAAAGGCATCAACTCGGATCAAGAGTCACACAGCTGGAGGGACTGTGGAACACTTTCCCCTTGAGAAGTGGATGCCTCTTTGCTTGGGTTACTTGAAACTCAATTGGGTAAAGCACGAGAGTTTGCTGAAGGGGGCAATCTTGCATTGTTCCTGACCACTACCCCCATTTCCTGCCAAACAAACAAATGCACACACTAGAACAGATGGTAGGACTGGTCAAAAAAGTTTAATGGAATATTTCTCCATTGGAAAAAAATATTTTTCCTATGGCAAAAAGTCAAAATGAAGTATTCATGGGACTCCCATGATGTACTGCAGCAGCTCAGCCACAGGGAAAGATTGTGGTGCATTGTGGGAGATATAATCTGGCCAGGGAGCAGGGCCCTTAGTGAGAACAGGGGCCCGAGGGATCCAGAACTACAAAGCTTGTGAGTCACTGCTGCATCTCTTGCTGAGGCAGAAGTGAGTGTTGACCTGACCTCTTTTTCTCAAAGAAGTAAAAAAAGTTTAAACTTTGTCCCAATTCAGGACCAAAAAAAACAGTGTCAATATGAGAATTTTCCATGGGATAGAAATTTCCTTTTTCAATTAGAGATTTGGGATCTTCCAGAGGTCCCCATCCCACCTTAAAAGAAGACTAACTTTCCCATATTGTCCCCTCCATTCTGAGGGACACACCAAATATTCTGGCTGCCTGAAAGTGCCTCTGTGCATTTCAGCAGATTAAGCGTATTGATTCACCTCAATCTTTCTAGAGGGGTTTATATACTAGGGAAGATAGGTTGCAATACAGAGAGATAAAAGTACCTTTGAATTAAAAAAAGCCACACAAGACACAAACCACACAGCCACCAGCTCTCAGAATATGACAGCAGCTGAAGCACTGAACCTTTGCTAGGAGAGTCATGCGAGGAAAGAATCTAACTGTAGGTATAGATTATTGTGTCAAGACAGAGGAGGAAACAGAACTCAGGATTGTGTTTCTCAGTGATTTATTTCTTAACACAGTAAAAGTGAAAAGGGTTGCTTGTTTCTTTCCCAAAGACAAAATTACCAGTAGGGGTTTTTCAATACTTTTGACTTTTACAGTCAAAGAGCAGAAGGAGCAATGATTTCTGTATTAAAACTTTATGGTACAACACCAGTTGTTATGACATTTATATGGAAGGCCACAAAAGGTCTCCCACTTTAATTTTCCCTGGCACCAAGTGCCTTGGATGAAAGTAAACCAATCTCTGCCAAAATAGCACCTGGGAGGCAACAATGTCTGCTCTCAGGGGATTCCCCTGGTCCCCACTCCTGTGGGAAAAATAATCTTTTACAAAGAAGTTCAACATTGAATTCATTGGCACATTAGACACTGCCTCCCTATTTCCCCCTGCTCAGGGTCTAGGTATCATCACTGTAACATGAGCCACTCAGGCATGGATGAGTTTCTTCCCAACATCCCTGCAAGATGGGTAACCGAAGCACAAAGCATATAGGTCAGATTGTGGCCCATACTGAGGCACCACAAAGTAGTCAGATAGCTGGCCCCCTCAGGGACTCTCCTTAGGCAACAATCCCCAGGATATGCAGACTCAGCATGGCTAGAAGACACAATGTCTGGCAGTAGGAATAGCCAGACATGGCCCCCTGGGGCTCTGGAAAGCCAAGCAGAAAAGCAGCTGCTTTGACTTATTCCAAAGACAAGTTCCCACCCAAACCTGAAAAGCATGTATTGTGCTCAGCACACTGCCCTGCCCAGAGCATTGTGTGTTGGAAAACAGGGTAAAACTGCCCCAGCTGCAGCACGTGCCATAAGGCCTCTCTCTGAGGATTTACTGTTGGGCTGATTAAGTTCTGACACCTGAGACTTTGCCCTTTCCGTTGACAGTGAATGAATTTATTTGTGCTTCTTCTGAAGAGGGCATGCCCTTTTGGGGGGCTGACGCTCTATCCGCTTCTGTCCAACACATGGCTGTGGTAGATGAGGCACTTGGTCAGCGTCATAAAGCAGTGGACAGGTGTTCATGCTCCAGAAGAACTCCAACTGCACTCATGGATAGTCTCAGAAGAGCTGCCAAGGAGAACAAGCTACTTGGTCACTTCCAGAAGAGTCTTGTACTGCCACTTCTGGTTTTAAGGACAACTAGACAAAGGGCTTCATCGCTCCTTACTATTGCCTGGTCCCTTTCACTAGCATTAAGCCCACTAGTTTAAACATACTGTGCGAGTCAACAATTTGTAACCTCTATTTGGAAGTCATCATCTTGCTGAGGCTACCTCTTCTGCGAGGTTATGCTGGGACTGGAGGATGAGGAGTGAAGGAGGAAATGAGAAGGAAGGAAATGGAGCTATGGTGAGCAGCAGAACCACTGTTGCCTAGGAAAAGCCAGCTGGCATTTACTGATTACTGAGAAAGACCAGGCAGCAGTACCCTCATCCATCCCCTCCCCATTCCCCCAAATTTCTTGAAGCATGTTGCCTATGGAGAATTACCCACATCTGGAGTAGCCGAAGGGGAGACACACAAAGAACCTCCCCCATCTACTCCTAGGGCTTGTCTCCACCACAGAAGCAATTCAGGCTTGTAATGGTGTTCTGTCCCTACCCCCTCCCATCCACACACAAAGGCCTCTCACCCAAACGTAGTGGGGCTTTACTTCTAACCTAGCCGGCTCATCTGGAGTATATACTGTTGCTTTCAGTTGGGCTGGTTACCCACCCACTTTGCACCATGGATACAAGTTAAATCAATTAAGCGCAATTGTCCTCCAATGCCTTCCCACAATTCCTTCTGGAGTGCCCAGAGAAAAGGCAAATTCTCCCATAATTCGCTGGGGAAAACAATTAGAGTGGCTCAGCTTAGTGCAGCTCAAAGAACCATGGGATGTGCCCCCAGAAGCCCTAGCCACACATACAGTGCAGCACAGCACCAGTGAGAATGCAATAACTTGGCATGGCTGGGTGCTGATCACCAGAGTTCACTCTGCAGTTACAACGTACCTTCAACTGGGACTAACACCCCCCTCTCCCCACCAAGGGAAGGGATGTGTAGTCCATAGGGTTATTTTCCCCATGATACTTCAGGGAGATTCAGGCATAGAGAGCTCAGTGCTGCAAGAGAGAACTCGAGGACAGCCAGGTAACCAGGCAAGGATCCTGGGCAGATATGCTCTAGTAGGACCACTGCTCAGTCCACACACTGCAGCCATAGGAGAGAGCTGGAATCTTAGTTGAAAAGGGGATTCCTTTTCTGTAATGGACAGGAAGTCCTGGTTCCGGCAACAAAGTGGTAACCCAAAAGCCATTGGAGTTCATTTGCAAATGCTTCAGGGCAGGGACCATGCCTTGGTAAGTCTGGGGACATAGGTAGGTGCTATGCAATGCAACCAAAGGCCAGTGGGCACTACCATGATATTTATTAGTGAGTCACTAGGTGACCTCCCATGGTCATCACTTGGACAGTCCTGGTTTCCTGGCAGTGTTCCTGAGCTCAGTGGTGACCAAATGAGACGCAGGCATGTCCTCCATCTCAGTCTATCTCAGAAAGCTTATGAGGGGCACAGCTGCAGGCACAGAAGAGAGAAGGCTGGAGAAACCCTGTTAAGTGCAAGCCTGTGACTGGAATCCAAACTGCATTTGGAGCAAGGAATGTTCCAAACCAGAGATGAAAGGGTCTTTGCTCTGCCTGGCTGCCTCCACTAAAGGTCACACTTGCGGATTAGCCGTTCTACAGAGCCAGATGGCAACTAAACCATGCAATTCCAAAAGGGTTGCTCAGCAGTGAAAGGACTCGCTCGAGCCCTTGTAACCAACACACCAGCTACCTTCTTGCTGCTCTGGCAGAATTCCACTCCTCTTTAAATACATACGCCCCACTGTACATTGCTAGGACGTGACCTAGTCCCTGTTCTGTCCTGTTCTCAGCACCTTCAGGCCATCTTTCCTCTCGTCACCAGCCAGCACTCTGCAAAGAGTAATCAGAGGAGTCAGCTGGATGAGGGCTCACTGTGTAATCTAATTAAGATTAAAGACTCAGATGCTCTTCCTAGCTATTGGAGGAGATGTTTGCAAAGACAGGCACAAGCATTAACGCTGGCTCATATTGCACAGTCTCCTCCCCAGCAAAGCTGCAGTCCTGGAAGGGCGATGGGGGGAGGAGGAGGGAATGCCATTGCTTTCCCCAGGTGCTTTCAGGACTCCTCCGTGATTAAACCATTTTGTCTGGACTAGAATTTCTATGGCACCAGGCATCTTGATACCCAAATGCCACATCGAGACCAGGATTCCTCCCAGTGAAGGTTAGTTTGGCCAACAACTTAGGATGGGATGCACTGTAGAGTATTAAATGCTTCTACAGGTGTAGATCCTCAGGAAAAAAAGAAAAAAAAATCAAGCAAAGAATTGACTCCTGCTGGAGTCAGTAAGAGTTTTGCCAGGAATCAGGACTTCAGGAACTGGCTGCCTATGCTTTGGGTAAAGAACAATAGCTGCCCTTCGCAGTCTGTTACAAGTAGGAAGAGATTAACTCAGCTAACCTGAGCTAGGTCATGCTGTGACACTCACGCAGCATTAGGTTTGGTGAGTATAACCTTTAGGCAGCTCTGCAACACGGAGAGAGACAAAGGCAAATCAAAGAGCTTTTAGACTAGAGGTAATGTGCAGCTTCTGTAAAGAGCTGTGCCGGCACTAACAATAAGTAATTCTCCAAGACCCAAAATCTATACGTTCCAGTGAACAGGACCAGCAATGCTGGTTTCAATAGTGCCCTCTGGTGACTCCCAGTTCCATGACTGGAACAGTTTCCCAGGCCTTGTCAGGAGTCACCCAGCCTTCTTTTTAAAGCTGACATTTTTCATGCCCTTTTTTTTCTTTTCCTTTCTTCAAGAAGTTTTTTTACACCATTAAATCTTCAAATTGGAGGAAATGTTTAAATTCAGCGAAATAAAAAGGTTCGAGAGGCAGCTCATGTCATTTCACAAGACTATAAAAATGTGATGGCCAAGGCTCCTAAAACGTATTGGGGCAGGAACAAGTGATCAGAATTAATGGGAAACGTATGCAGTCCCTTCTCAAATGTAACCCACAGAGCAGTCGTTAATATGGAAACACGGCCTAAGAAAGCTCACAGCATACAATGCTGCATCTTGACCCAGATGGAAAGAATGCTTCCATGCAATGATCCACAGTGTGAAGGCCATATGCATGCATTGAACAGGTTGGCTGCAATTTCCTCTACAGACATCCAGCCAAGTGACACTGAAAACAAAAACTCAAAACAAAACACCTTAATATATACCCCAAAGTCTGAGGGTTCGTTTGGATCTATGGATTTTGTTCAGACCCATCTCTAATGTAATGAGAGTAGTCACGGTCTTCCTTAGGAAAAGGGAAGAATAAAGCCAACAATCCTCTAAGGGCTCTCTTCCACACTGTGCATGAAGATTTCCATGGACAGCAGCTGCCCCATTGCCAGTAGGAGCCACTAGAATAGCTGGGTTTCCCTGAATAGCCTCACAGTCACAGCATAGTCAACGTTCCCTTTATCAGTGTGCTAGCATACAGCCAAGGCAATTTCGTGCCCCACGTAGAGCCAACACTGTGCTTATAACAGCCGCTGTGCTTATAATGGCCCACAACCAAACCCAGGATCCAAACTGAAAGAAGCAGGAGCCTGAACCCATCTCTACAGCTAGTGTAAAAAGACTTTACAGAGCATCCAGCTCCCTCCCCTCTTCCACTTCCTTGTTTTCCTCGGGTTGCACAACACACATTTTAAGCTCAGAAAAGATTGAGCTCCCCGTGGTTCTGACTTTTCTGTGTGTTTCTAATCACAGGAATTCGAGACGTCGAGAGAGCAAATTCACACTATAGCCTCCCACCTTGAGGGTGGGGGAAGGGCCAGGGGAAATTGTACAGCACTCCAACTTCCTGACGCAGAGTCAAAACACCGTTTCAGCCAGGCATGTCTGCTAATGTGTATTGACAGCTTGAACAAGAGCAGACCCAGCAGAGAGCCCTCACAGGAAAGCAGCTTGAGAACCATGGAGTTTAGCCAATATGGTGCAGCCCAAAAATCAGATTTTCATTTAGGGATTTTGTATTTTCTTGACAGGGCAAGGATTAAAGGTCTTGATTAATCTCTAGTCCAAGTGCAGAGCTGCTGGGACTCAGGGTGTGATTCAGAAGTTATTGTCATGAATAATAAAGGGCACAGGGAATGCTGCAGTTACCACGGAGAGGTCAGGAGTTCTCATCTGGAAAGAATTTTTCACTGCACGTTGTGACTCTCTTCTTTCCTTTGACATTTCAGCTATTTCTATATTTAATGGTTCCTCCTGCTGACATGGTGATAGCAACCCAGGGTCAGAAAGATGTGCTTCATTTCATGCGACTGGAGCGCACAGCGCATCAGCAATAGTATAGTGGTGTGGCTAGTGACAGATTAGAAGCAGGATTCTTCACTAGAAGGACCACTGGCCATTCTGGCATGGCAAGAGCCCCACATCTGTACGGGCGTCTCTTTATGCTAACAGAGCTAGGTGAGAAAATATTCACCTGGCCCACAAATCTGTGACAGTCTGAAACGCTTTCTCCTTTCCCTCCTCTGCCCATCTCAAATTGGATCAAACCATTGAAATCCCAAAAATATTCTCAAACCAAAGTGTGGGTTTCTTTTGTTTTAAGTCAAAACAAAGTCATTTTGAACCAAAAAACTAGTTTTTTAGGTTTTTTTCCAAAAGTCAAAACAAAGTAGGTCAGCAATTTTGAAACCAGCATTTTTTCAAGTTGGGAAATTAATCAAACCCAACCTTGTTTTGGGAACAGTTTCGTTTTGATGAGGCAGCATTTTTGATTAAATATGATTCATCTAAAAAAATTCTGACCAGCTCTAACCCTAATAAGGTTGTATCCATTTTATTGAGTGTCAAACCTGCAAGCTTTAAGCTGTGCGGCCCATTGGTCATGGGCTGAGGTGTGCAGCACGGTAGGCCCAGCTAGTCGCATCACTTTGGCAGAGCATGGAGAATTGCTGTTTGTATTTATCAGTTCTCATGAGGGTTGCAGCAGCTCAGAATCCAATCGGGTGAGATTGTCCCCATCAGTGGGTTTGCCAGAGCCTTTAAAGGACCCTGTGCAGGAGTTTCCTCATAGCAAAGCCTTCACAAGGGTTTAACACTGGAGATATTTAGGATGCAGCAGCCATTTCAAGCCCTCATGAGCCCACTATTGAGACATCTCTGAAATACACCGGGGTAGCTTAGTCTCGTGTATCCCTCAGATTAGCTGGAAGCCACTAGAGCTTGCCTTTGTAAATGAAAAACTGAAAACCCAAGGTTTCAAATTGGTACAGTGAGGATCAGAACACATGCACTGGGACCGCTAGTGGCCCAGGTGCCGAGCAAAGAGCAAGATATTGGCAGGTAGGGAGCCATGTATCATCCTGGCGCCACGTGTGCTCCAAGGGGTTGTGAAAGTGATGTGTCACGAGAAGTGTAATGGCATAATAACTCTCCCCTGCGGAGTCTGGGCAATGACAGATCTTTTAATGAAGGATAATGGTATTTTGCATTCAAATATACTGCACTGTTGACTCATTACTGCAGTAGCCCCAGGAAAAGAGAAGTAAATCAGAAAGAGAGGGAGCATTTGTCAGTTGCAGGTTTTCATTGACTAGAGATTACACTGTGCAGAGACTCACGCTGTGCTAGGGTTCCCTTGCGATTTGGGGCGTTCTTCTGCAGTGACATCCCTCATCGATTCAGCACCGAACTGGAACTGAATGGGTACTAACAATCTGCATAGACTGGGCTGGAGACACCGGCTCTGCATTTCCAGTGTGGTGTCTGACAGTGAGGGGGACAGGACTGTAAGCAGTTGCCTCAAGTATTCCCCTTTATGTTCACAAAGGCCAAACTGCAGTTCTTCCTAGCTCCCAGATAGATCCATGCCATAGACCTCATGTCCCAATCATGGACAAGATGGCTGACAGCACAGGCATGAAGCCAGCCCCGGAGGCTTTGCAACCACTATGCTACAGATGCTTTTGTGGAAGAGGAGGGCTAGCTAGGACTATTTAGAGGGGTCTCTAATTTCTATCCTATTAAATTCCGGGGAGTCCTTTGTGAATCTCTGGCATGTGGTCTCCCTAAGGATCAGAGAAAGGGCATCCCGTAGATGAGTGCCTTTGGCAAGCAAGGGCTGAGAAGGCAGCCTTAGAATATGGCTGGCCCAGAACTGTGTATTGTTATTTGTACTGCAGTAGTACTTATGAACCACAGTGGCAGTCGATGGAAGTTACGCAAGCTACACAGAGTAGCTTGCGTAACTCCCATCAACTTTGTAAATTCTGTTTCGCACACCATCCCCACTGCGCTGCACCAATGGGAAGTGCATACCCATCGACGCAGCGCTACACTTTTTGGGGAGGTGGTTTTATTAAATTGACTTCCCAGATTGATTGAGTATGTCTTCACTGTTGCTCAATCAAATTGGGGGGAAATCGATCTGATGGCAGTAAATTTGCCACCATCAGTGTAGACATAGCCTCAGTCAGGTCATTAGATTTAGCCTGGATCATTCTAGATCAAGACCCTCTTTTAAGTGCCAATTAAAAGGGAAGGATGGTCTTTTGCTTAGAGACACTGGACTGAGCGACAGGAGACCAGGTTTCCGTTCCTGCCTTTTCCACAGGCTTCCTGCATGGTCTTCTGCAAGCCATGTAATTACTGGGGCTGGGGGAAAGTCATTCAACCACAGGTTAACTCGGACACTGTTTTCAGGCCACTTGAACATCCAACCAACAGATGGTTCTCATACCACTATTCAAGAGAATTACCCTGTCAAAGAAATAGCTCTTCAGGGCAGTTTCCCTGAAGTTCGTGCCTTTTTCGGGGAAGAGAGAATAGAGAACCATGTGATGCTATGGGTTAAGAACAGATGAGGACATTTAAGTCACTAGCACACCTCATTAGGATGCTGCTGGGAACAGTATTCTTTTTTGCATTTGTAATCAGAGAAGTGAAGCAGATGGTGACTTCCTTAGTTTAAAGTGATGTATCTATTAAAATAATACCATTAGATCCTCTCCCATGGTTTGTTGCAATTGTAAGAATATTTGTCATGAGAACAGATTATCTATATGATGCTAGATTCCAATTGCATATTTTATTTACATGAAAGCACAATCTTAGAATGGTAATACCTTATGCAATGAATTATACATGCTTCTGAAATGCACTGTAATGCATTTAGAGTCTTTTCAAGATCTGTGGACAAGAGGAGGAGTTATCGGGCCAACATAAATGGCACGCTAACCAACATAGTGAGTACCATGAAGTAGCCAGTCAACACAGAGTGGGTAACATGGGACGCACTATAGAGAAGAACATTTCCCTTTCCTCTCCAGTGATCCCTCTAGTGTGGTTATTTACCCTACAATTCATGTGACAGCCTTGGTTTTCATGGGTTTTTCCTTTGTCCTGCAAATTAAGTTGGTTCAGCTACAGAATCTACAGGTTTTGGGGCACCATTACTGGAGCTGAGCAAATAATTGATTTTTGCATCAGTGGCCAGACTAGAAAAAAATTCCATTTTGGTTCAAAATGCATTAAATTTAGAAGTAAGCAGGAGTACGGGGGTTCTCAATGAAGTGAAAAAAAAACATTGTTTCCATTCGACCCAAACCAATTTTTTTTTAAACTAAGAAACCCCCACCTAAAACCAAAATGAAAACCAAACAAACCAGTTTCGATTTTGAAGTGAAATGCCATTCTGGAGTGCTAAGTCAAAACATTTCATTTAAAAAAACATCCAAACAAATCACTCCAACTTAATAAAAATTCCCCCCTTGTTGCTCAGCTAGCAACTACTTGATGAATTCAACCCAAATTCGCTAATAGTTTTAGGCACCCCAAAATAGCATTTTCCTGGAAATTTACTATTCAGCTGAAAAGTCGCCAAGCTCCAACTAGGACACTGACTCTTCATGTCACTGCATGAGGGCATGGAGTCTTCCCACAGCAATGCAATACTTCCATGTTGCTGCTCTTGTGTTCCTTGACTGCTTGCCAGTGCAGGATAGTTAGAGGGTAGTGGATGGAGCATAGCACAGTTTTTGTATCGAACTATACCAAAATAGTTCCGATTTCTTCAAACTCAAAAGACAGGCCAACTTTGAGAATGACCAGAGAAGCCCACCTCCCACTGCAAGCATTTCACCGAGCCCCAGGAGTTCATGCCCTGCAAGAAGAGGGGACAGAGACTTGGAATATTCGGAACTATGGGGGACAAGTACTAATAGAAGGCACAGAGCAATCGGCAGGGAAGCTAGGGGGAAAATTCTCTGTTAAAATAAAATTACACATCAATGCTGATAATTCTACAAAGCACTGCTGGTTAGACACTGGCACCATTGGTTTTTAGCCCTGCCGGGGCATAGCAAGATAGCCCTGCTAGACTTGCAGATATACACCAATAGAAATAAATGAAAGAAAACCCAATAGACATGCCAAGTCTATAACAACCTACCAAAAGCTGGGTGAAAGCACTGGCCTTTCTGCACCTATGGCCTGGCTCCCTTCTTCTTACTCCAGGGACACATCCCAGCTCCTACACAACCCCATCCTTGTTGAACTTCTATTCAGCAGGGGTTTTTATGCTGAGTCACCCACCCATCATGCTTTGAGTCCAGGTTAGCCCTGTCATCCCTCACCACTTTTGATGGAGGAGTACCTCATCCAATCCCTGACTTCTAAACATTTCAGGCCTAGGAGTCTGTGGAAAGGGAAACCCCTTGCGGAAATAGAGATCTTATCCTATTGTCTGGACTGCATGGTGGGGTGAGTGCTGTATTCCATGAGCGTGTAGCTTGGTCATTTTGCAAATTTCCATGTGCACTCTGTTATCAGGCCGCGGAAATACAATCATAGAAGATTAGGGTTGGAAGGGACCTCAGAAGGTCATCTAGTCCAACCCCCTGCTCAAAGCAGGACCAACCCAAACTAAATCATCCCAGCCAGGGCTTTGTCAAGTGAGGTCTTAAAAACCTCTAAGGATGGAGATTCCACCACCTCCCTGTGCAACCCATTCTAGTACTTCACCATCCTCCGAGTGAAAAAGTTTTTCCTAATCTCCAACCTAAGCTGCAACTCTGATTGTGTTTTGGCTTTCCTGATTTCACCCCTGTATGCTTGAGCAGTATTTTTATACTCTTCCCTAGTCATCTGTCCAACCTTCCATTTCTTGTAAGCTTCCTTTTTATGTTTAAGCTCACCGAAGATTTCTCTGTTAAGCCAAGCTGGTCACCTGCCATATTTGCTATTCTTTCTGCACATCAGGATGGTTTCTTCCTGCACCTTCAATAAGGCTTCTTTAAAATACAGCCAGCTTTCCTGGACTCCTTTCCCCCTCATATTAGCTTCCCAGCGAGGGGATAGGGCTGGGCTTGGATAGTCTGCAGTGATGGTACTTCAACCACTGCAAAACTGAAAACCTGCCAGCACCACCCTCACACCCAAGCAGCTATTTCCCAAGGAAATTCTTGCTGTGTTCCTGCTGGTGCAGTCACTTTAAAAGATATCTGGAAAAGTACCCTACAGGGAAAGGAAAATAAATCTCTCCTTATGAGAGCCCCTTACAATCAATCCAGGCTCTTTGTAGCCTGTGTGTGAATGGCATGGTTCCTATCGAACCAGCAGCTGGGAGGCGCTATTCCCAGCTCAGGTAGACACATGGAGCTAGTGCCAGAAAACAGCAGGGTGACGGCAGCAGCAGGGAGGACAGCTCGAGCTTGCCACCAGAGAACCATCCTGCCCAACTCCTGGGCACGTACTCCACCGTGCATGCAGCCACAGCCACACTTCTAGAGCATCCATCTGTCCAAGCTGGGAATGACACCTCCCAGCATTGGTGCAGATGTACCCACAGACACTGGTGTTGTACCCTAGCACCAGGGCAGCTATTGAACTGAGCCATGAACAGCCAGGCTCTGGTTGCAGCATAATCCGGCTCTCGAGGTGGGAGGACATCCTGCGCTTTCTCCACTGGTGGCATGGATGGAGCCTAGCAGCATGAGAAGAACAGCACCCAGCTCTCTCTAGTGACAGGACTTCGGTGACAATGGGCCTCCACTTCCAAGGTATGTACAATGGCTGCCACCATTTACAAAAGAGATCTTTGAGTCATCATGAAGACTCTCTGAAAACACCCGCTCAGTGCGCAACAGCAGTCAAAAAAGGTAACAGAATGTTAGGAACCATTGGGAAAGGGACAGAAAATATCATATCTCTATGTAAATCTATGGTACACCCACATCTTCACTACTGCGTGCAGTGCTGGTTGCTCCAACTCAAAAAAGATATATTAGAATTGGAAGTAGTACAGAGAAGGGCATCAAAGTGATGAGGGGTATGGAACAGCTTCCATATGAGGAGAGATTAAAAAGACTGGAACTGTTCATCTTAGAAAAGAGACGACTAAGAGGGGATATGATAGAGATCCATAAAATCATGAATGGTGTAGAGAAAGTGAGTAAGGAAGCGTCTTATGTGAAGTGGTTAAGAACAAGAACCAGGGTAAAGAACAAGAACAGGCAGCAGGTTTTAGACAAACAGCAGGAAGTATTTCACATAATGCACAGTAAACCTGTGGAACTCATTGCCAGGAGATGTGCAGACCAAAAGTATAAGTAGTTCAAAAAAGAATTAGATAAGTTCATGGAGGATAGGACCATTAATAGCTATTAATCAATATAAATAATTAATCAATAGCTATTAACTAAGTTGGTCAGGGATGCAACCACATGCTCTGGGTATCCCTAAGCCTCTGACTGCCAGAAGCTGGGACTAGACAATAGAGGATGGATCACTCGATAATTGCCCTGATCAGTTCACACCCTCTGAAGCATCTGTCACTGGCCCGTGTCAGAAGACAGGATTTTGAGCTAGATGGACGATTGGTCTGACCCAGCCTGGCCATTCTTAATGTTCTAAAACTGAGCATGCTGGAGAGAACCTTCCATTGCTCTTCTGTATCCTGACTTCAGGGGGTGCTCAGATTTGCCTACAGGCAACCTAAGGCTGTCTAGTTTTCGCAGACAGCTTCTTCCATCTTTGAATCCTTTCAACTACTGCTTTTGATTTTGGTTTGCAAAATTAGTTGGAGTTCATGAAGTTTTCCCCTGTCATTTAAACCAGGGCCTTTTTCCCCCCCTAGGAAGATTCAACTGGGAAAAAAACAACATATTTTGCAGCTAAAGAGAAGCCTGGGCCCTGTGCTAGGGATAGAAAAGACCCTATACAATTAGGTTGGTACTGGCAGCTGGGTGCAAGGCTGTATTTATCCTTAGAATTTCTGTCTCTCCTCAGCTGATTGCAAACCAGAGAGGATGAGTCAGTCTTCGAAGCGTGCGGCCTTTGAGAGGGTTCAGAATTGGGCAGTATGTGGGCACCCATTCTGAGTGCCCCGGGCTCAAAGTGGGAACATTTAGGGGCAGAGCGTGAATCCCGTGCTTGCACTCAATGAGAAGGATGATCCAGTTGTTAGTGTAGTAACCTGGGGTATAGGAGAGCTCAGTTCAAGCCCCTGCTCTCCCACAGGCTTCTCATGAAACTGTAGACCCAAATCCGAAAAGGGACTTAGGCAGGGTGGTACCTAGCCACCTACTGGACTCCACAAACCCTTAGGTAGGTGTGCTGAAGGAGCGACTAGAGTAACAGGGGCCTTGGATAGCGAGAATAGCACCTTACACCACAAGCATTCCCTCCCTCCACCCCCCAACACATGTATGCTGAAAGCCTGCATGCCTATGTGAGCGTTCAGCTACCCCAAGGTGCACATGTAGCTTGTGTGAGCCCAGAGTGTTTGCACACCTGGGTCAGATGCTCTTTGGGACACAAGGTTTAAAATTCAGACCTCTTTAGCTCCAGAAGCAGAGAAGCACAGGCTCTGCCTTGGGCTGGAAAGAAGGCACGGTGCCTTTATACGAAATAGGGCCTCCTGAAAAATAGCAGCAGTGTGCAGAAGATGCCCCGCCACTCTTCGTTTGCAAGTTAGCTTGGTGCTTATTTAATGAATGTATTATGATTATTACTTTTATTTTTAAATCTTAATTCCCAAAGGAGTCACCTTCAGTGCGGAAAGGCATCCCGTCATGGAGGAGGAGGAGGAGGGATGAATTGATTGCCTGCAGCTGATTAGTAATTATATGCAGAGTACTTCAGCTCTAAATACTGTCACCCTCTGAGGGGAATGAGGCTGGTGGCAGATTGCAGGTATTCCTGGGGTGGTACATTATTTAGAGGGATCAGGGAGCCCTAAGAGATGGGGATTGTGCATTGGCATTGAGATATGAGGCCTAGTACACTCTCCACCTGTGATGCCTCCATGTTGAGTGCTGAGATACCCATGGACTTGAGCCCACTCTCCACCATGACAACAATCTCTTCATATGGGGAACTCATATGAACCCTGGGGCACCCCGACAGTGACTGACACACTGGCATTAAGAGCCAGACCCGAGCGTCCTAGGTTTGAAAGTCTCGCCTTGAGGTCTTTCTGTGGTCTGGCTGCTTCAGCCCCCTAAGCCCTCTCCCCATCCCTATTTTACCTGCATTCCAGCAAGGAACGAGAGCTTCTGAGGCCTAAGGGAATCAGCGTGTTCACGCTGATGGAGATACTGTGGGAGATGGGTCCGCAGATCAGCAGGGAGTGATGGAGCCTTTCCAGTGTGCATCACAGGCTCGGCCTCAGCTGGGACTGGACACTGGAGTAACCAGAAGCTGCTACTATCTGCTAAATGTTCATTGGCTTGTATGAACTGAAATGGTGTGTTCTGGGTCTGAGTTTATAGGGGTCGACACCGCACAAACTACTCCCCTCAGCAGATAAGGCACAAGACTGGACTCCGTAGACTGCCCTTGATCTACTGTGTGATCTTGGGAAAGTCTGTCTCAGTTTCCCCATCTGTAAAAGGAACTATTGCCACCTACCCACCTTTGCAACGAGCTTTCTGCTTTGGGGTTGTGAAACTCTCTCTAAGCTCTATAAGTAACTGGCACTTGCAGCAGAGGTCATGGAGAACAAACTCCTCTTTCCCCAAGCAATGATCCATCTGGCTCAGGGTGGAGAACCCTCAGCAGGGATGTTTGCATTACCACACCCACGCTACACTCATTAAAAACAAAGGACTGCAGTCCCTGCAGCTGTCAAACTACTGCATTCATTCCCCAGCCTCTCTTCCACCCACTAGCTCTTTATACCAGTGAGACGGGGCAGCATATGTAAGCAGGGCCCCTTCAGCTGGTGCAGTCTGACGCTACCAGCAAGAACAGCCAGTGTTGCTTCTCACATGCAAGCACCTGTCCCCACAGAAGGTCAATTGTGTTGTTTTGTGGGTCCTTCAGAGCTGCAGCACACAGCTGCTGGCACCTTAGCAGGAGGGACATAGTGGAGAAAACGGCAGAGTGGTAATTTTTCATGTGTGATAAATAACGGGACTTTCGTTTCCCTTGGGCTTTGCTTTCTATAGTGCTCCCAGAGAGAGGCATGAACCTGAGACCCCTCGAGAGGAACCCCACAAGGGGGCTGGAGAAGGGAATGCTAGCACCACTGCAAGGAAACTGCCTAATTGCCAGAACTTTTATTCCAGCAGCAGAAGCAACAACTGCGCCTGACAAATGTCTCCTACCTTCCAGGGCTCTTTGCTAAGTGCAAACGAAGTGGAGTCATGCCCTGTGCTCCCACTGGCTGGGTTGGCAGAGCTGGGGAAGGGGCCCTGCTATGGAAGAACTGGGTGGCATTTAGGCATCCAGATTAGGGGGAAGGAGGTAATGGTAGAGCTGGAATGTTTGGAGGGTCAGGGCAAAACTGGTGGATGCTGGGAATGAGCTGTAGTGGCAGGGGATAGGAAAGGGACAGCACAGATGTGGCGTGCTGCGCTGGAGGTGCACTGGCAGAGCTACGAAGGAGAAGCCTGCCCATCCCCCCAGTTAGTCATGGCCCCACTTGTGTTGCTTCAGGCTGCACCCGCCACAGTGCTCGGCGCTATTTTGCTGTACGCATCACATCAGACACACGGCTCAACACCTGCCGCACGGGAATGGCAGGGCTTCAACAGCCAGCTCTGCTACACACTCAAAGCATGACCTTGGCTGGTTATGTGGCCTCCGCACCTCACAGTCTCCCCAGCTGTAAAATGGGGATAATACCTACCTCATAGAGCTGGAAGGCTTAATGAATACCTGCCAAGTGCTCGGAGACCCTCCATGGAGAGCGCTAGAGCAGAGCACAGCCAGACCCTGTCGCAGTACAGGCGGGAGGACTAGAGCGGGCGCTCTGAATGCTAAATGCCAGCTTTGCTTCCAGGGCTGTATTGACACAGACATTTCAAGCAGGATCATCCTTACCTCATGCAGCACTTGTCAGCCTGTGACACCCTTCTGGAGAGAGGGCTCGGACGTGCAGATTAGCACCCTGTGTGGGGGCAGGGGTGTCTGCAAAGAGCCCGGTGGGCTGGAGACCTTGTGCAGCAGAAGCAGTTGCCAGCGCTGCCTCTTGTGTCCCCCTCAAGGCTGAGTGTGGACGCTGAACTTGCCCCCCCCCGCAAAGTCCTTATCTGCTTGGCAGCACTTCACCTCCTGCAAGCTGACCTCCCCCGGAAGGGCAGAGAGGTGAGGAAATCAGGCCTGCCCCTTGGAAAGGGGGACCAATGGCGACTGACAGGAGGCAGGGAGCTGAAATAGCCAGAGATGCTGCAGTTGAGAGAGGAAATATGATGCACTGACAGGACAGGGTGTGAGGCCCACACTGGTATAAATCAGGACTGGGTTGGGTGAAGTGGTCTTGCTGTGGAAGGAGGACAACTGCAGAGAGGGCTGGCATGAGCTGCTTTACTGGAATGGGAGGAGGAGCAGAGGCCCAGCAGATTCCCCCACCAGGACCCCAATTCTTCCCCTGCCAGAGAGCGCCTGCTCCCTCCAGGCAAAGAGCCATCCTATCCTACAAGGCGCCGAGCCCCACTCCCTCCCCATCTGCCACCTAGATGACACTGGAAGTCAGAGCCACGTGCTGGAGGGTGTCAAGAGCTGTCTGTGTTGCAGTGGCGGCTCTGGAAGGAGGGATGGGGTAAAGAAGGTCAGGATTAATCTCCAGGCCACAAACACAGGGAGCTCCCAGACACTTGAGGGAAGGCCTAAGCTAAGTTGCTTTCTGGTTTGCCTCCTCCAGCTGGCTTCAGCAGCAAAGCAGCACTTGCCGCAAACTCTCCCCTGGTTGGGACTCTGGACCAGATCCTGCTCTCATTTACATCTGGAGTTACTCTAGCTTTGCACCAGTTTAACCAAGCACCTTCTCTGAGCAGTGAGCAAACCAACTCTTCTCACATATCCCTGGAACTGGTCTTTAAAAAAAAAGACCCAACACACACCATCGGACAGAAAAGCAAGAACAAAGACAACTACCCACTGCTCCTGTTAACACTTTGCTACCCATTATTTTCTGTGCTTAGCACCAGCCTGGCATCTGCAGCCCCACCTCATCCATATTGACTGCCCCATGAAGCACCAAGCACCTGTTCTCAAGGCCTATAACCGAGATCTTAGTAGGGCACACAAGGTGATATGCTTAGTGCTGAACTAACTCTCCAACTGCCAAGGGGTGCTGGAAGGAAGGATGGCTCCCTCCCATCATTATGGAAAATTTTAACCAGTAACTGTCAGTTTCCTCTTCCACCCATGAACCAAAGGAAAAAAAATCATTAAGAGTCAAAATATACAGAGGGAGAGAGAGAAGTTAAAGACAAATGCTATGGACACTCTCAGAAATTAGTGCCCTCGCGTGGTCAGTTCAATCCAGCTCTTACTCTGTAAGAGATTAACATTGGTATGCCAGGCCTGACCCACGAAGGTTGAGCTGGATGCAAAGTTCCCCAATGTTAAAGAATTCAGATCACTGGGTATCTGCTTTCCGTCAGTTCGAACTTGGAGAAATGCATCACGGCTGACTATAAGCAATTTTTCTGTACCAGTAAAATGTGGTTATTGTCTCAGCTTCTCCGAGTGGAATACTGCAAGGTTGTATAACACAAGCGAAAAAAAGCAACAGAAACATTACAGGTTGCATTCAACTCAGTGCGGTCTGAAGTATGGTTACAAGCTTAAATGTCAACATATTTACTATTTCCCTGTTGATCATTACAGCAGACACAGTCAAATGACACGTAGACAGAGCTTAGACCTGGTAGCACTGTTCTATTTCCTCTAAAGTGGCCCTTGTTTCCTGCTCCAGTGCTGATCCAGTTCATCATTGCTTAGCTTGTGAGATCAGATAGGAACACAAGCTCTCTGGGAGCATGTGCATACACACATATGCCCAGACAGTCCTTGAAATAAAATATTTTCTAAGCATCAGAGGAAATCAATGCTGCAGGTTATATTTTTTTAATCCCCCTCCCCCACCCTCAAGATAATTGTATTCTCCTACAGCCTAACTTAATACACTAGTGCTTACAGACATTCATGAGTTGTGTCTTTAATATGGTACTGGAATATTTGCCCTATAAATTCTTAAGAACAGATTTATAGATCAGCTATTACTAGCATTATAGGCTATTAATAAATCAGTTATAGCTACATAAAAAAATTGCATTTCCCCCCTTTATGTTGGTGTAATACACATATAAAAATTGACAAGAGACAGAGTGCTGCAGTTAGAGGAGAGGCTCCCGGATTACAGCTGCACTTGTCTTCACAGAGCAAATAAATAAATAAATAAATAAATAAGAGGCCACAGCGAATCCCAAATTGGAAAGGAAGGCTGAGCTGTTCCCCCCAAGCTTTGGGTGAAAGAAGTCCCAGGTGCTCCAGCATAGCCAGCTCACATTCCCTCGCCAAAAGAGCACCCCACGACCCCCCTTCAGCCTTCCTGCAGCGTTTCAGAAAACAAGGCACCAGTCCTCAAGCGGAATGGGACCCGGCCCCACCGTGCCTGCCCGTCACTGAATACGCCAGGCCCCATCCCCACTCTCCGGTAACAGGCCACCACAGTCAGAAAATAATGACGACTTATTTATTTAGCTCTGCTCTGGGGCGCTCCCCTCACCACTCGGCAGCACAACCCTGGGATTACCTGCGCCTGGTTCAGTGCTCACGGAGTCGCAGTCCCGTTGCTTTGCGACTCACCTTCCTGCCAGGCCACACTGCGGTTTCCCCTTCTGGACGGGGGGCACGGGGTCTTTCCGAATCTCTCTGCTCCAGCAGCGTCAGGCAGTCCTCACACCGCCTGCCCAACCTACGTCACATCTCCCTCGCAGTGCCTCCGACCGGCTTCCCATTCACTGCCCCCGCAGTGCCACTGCAGCACGGGCGGCCCCGTCCAGGGCCCTACAACAGGCAGTTCAGTTCTGAGTCTTCACAAACGCTCTCTTCCCTGGCCCGCTTCCAACCCCGCTTCTTTAAACGTCTCCTTCCTAGTCAGCCCCTCGCCTGGGCCTACTGGCCAACCCGTCCTCAGCGCTGCCCAGCCCCCTCGCCTCAGGGAGGAGAGGCTACAGGTGTTCTAGAAGCATCCCGTTCCCTCACAGGTGAGCTTCCTTCTAATTGGCTCTCTGCACACAGCCTCCCTCCCCCCTTGCAGCTTGATTGGGCGCACCTGGCCTAATTCCAGTCAGTCAGGGCTGGTGTGGGGAGCACACGCCAGCAGAATCTCCATGGGTGTGCCTGATGTTTTACACTCAGTGGCTGATCTGATTTACCTGCTGTAAGCCTGGGGTAACGCCAGTGAACAGTATTGTGGAGTTACAGCAGTGAGGCCAAGAGAAAAGTACGGCCCAAGGTTCTTGCCTTAGGGTCACAGTCTAAAGCCCCAGCCCTGCAACTGAACCCATGCTGATGGACGGGCTCTCTGCAGATACAGGGGGTCTTGTGCATATAGCAGGATCAGGGTCTAAAGTGAATCTAAAAACAGAACGAAAGAACAAGAGACATGGAGCGCAAGGGCATGACAAGGGTGGACCTATGAAAAGGGGCTCTGCCCTTTGTCAGTGCCTTTTCCCAAGGACGAAGGTAACTGCAAGAAGTGGGTGACATTTTTCAGATCAAACTTTTTTCACCAAAAAAAATACATATTCAGATCAAGCAAAACATCTCATGCATTCATGTCAAATTCACCAAATTGTGTCAGCTAAAATACAAAAAAAGCAGTGAAAGGCAAAACGTTTCATTTCAACATTTTCCAAACAAAAGGTTTGATTTGAAATGATTTTCATTTCCAATTTTACTTCTGTTATTTTTAAGAAAAGCTTTTTTAAAAAAACCCTCAATTGAAATCTAATGTTTTATTTGACCTGAAACATACTCTTTTATTTCACTGAAAAATTTGATAACTTTTCATTTCTAGTTGACCCAACAGGAATTTTTTTGGTTCAGCCCTTGAAGTGTAAAGCCAGTTATTTGCATCACTTTTGTAACGACAGCTGTTGTTCCTGGGGAATTACATTGTTAGGACCTTCTGAGTTTTCCTTTTAAAGGAATGAAGGCTGACTAATGTGGGGGGAGGAGAGACTAGGAGAGGCTGGCCATTGGTTGCACAAGATCAGGTAGGCTTTTCTTAGCAGGGAAGGCAGCATGGAAGCTGGTGGGAAGGCAAGAGTGGGATAAGAGAAGGAATCACATGAGCAGGCTTAGGTGGAGGGAAGTGTCCCTAACTGTGGTCATTAGGTAGCTCATGGTGGGCTGCAGATGCACGTTCTCTTGAAGAATCTGCCTTTGGTACTTGTGATGGGGTGTGCACCCCCACCAATTCTGCCTGGCTTAACAAGGGCCTGAGAGGCCAACTAGGTTCCTTGGTGGCCAGGGTTAATTAAGAGTGAAGCCCAGCTGAGGCAGGGCTGGGACAGCACTATAAAGCCAGAAGGCTGAGAACAGATAAGGGCTGCAGGGGATGGAGGCTACAGCCAGTCCCTGGGATGAGGGACACTGTCAGGGACAAGAAGGCAGTCTAGGGGCACAGTGAGCTCTCAGAGCCTGCCCTGGAGGAAGGAAACGAGTCAGAGGCTAGAAGGGGGTGAAGTACCCATTGGGAGTAGAGTAGGCTCCTGAGGTAAACCCAGAAACACACACAAGGGAAAGAGAGAGGTTGGGTAGGAAGGAGCCCACGGAGGTGCCAGGCAGAAGCACTGAAAAGGGCACGAGGTGCTTCCTTGGAATCTGAATGAAATGTATAAGGGTCAACACACTTTCTGTGCAGCTCCTGGCACAGCAGGGTCCCACTCCATGGCACTTCAGCAATAGTAAATTCTACCAGCACCACTTGGGTCATGATAGGACTCACACATCTAGCCCATCTGCCTTCCCAGCAGCAGGCCAACACAGGGGATGAGCAGTGTGCAGAACGTGCTGCTGTGTTTCCATCTCACTGCCTACAGGAGCCCTTTGATTATACAATCAGCTGGTTTCTATTTAATTTTAACTCCGTGTCTATTGGTTTCTCTGGGCAACAGTTACAACCTGGGCTTTGCCCTTAATAAAAGCCGGGTCTTGCTCACAACAAACTGAGCTACCCAAACAGG
This sequence comes from Mesoclemmys tuberculata, assembly GCA_007922155.1. Lineage (NCBI taxonomy): Eukaryota > Metazoa > Chordata > Testudines > Chelidae > Mesoclemmys > Mesoclemmys tuberculata. The sequence goes on from ML675638.1 coordinate 3,469,912, forward strand.
GCAGCTGGGAGATTCAGCCTGTGCTGTTTGATGGGTGCTCCACTGTGCCGGGATGGTACAATGGGGTGTCAGGGATGTGGAAGGCAGGCTTGGGTTGAGCAGCAAGTCCACAGCCCACCTCTCAGCCCTCCATCAGATCCCGTTCCTGAAGGTGCACCTGCAAATTTGGAAGGGAATCAGCAGACACCAAGGCAGCAACCAACGGAGGCTGGGGAAAAATAATGAGACTGAATAAGCTGCAGCGAAGTTTGGAAAATATGAAAGTGCAATATTTTCTCAGGCCATCAAGATTTCATCAGTGCTGTCTGGCTGAGTGTGATTAAATCGCCTATTTATTAAATTTGGGAAGAAAATATCAGCTATCAGATTCAAAGCAAATAGGACTCATGTAGCAGATTCTAGCCATGTTAGTATTTTCCCTACCCCCCGCCCGTGCCTGGAAGTGGATTGGTATTTGTCATTTTAATGAGGCCATGGGGGAGGGGGAGTTTACCATTCGTCTTTCTGCAGCTCAGTGCAATTGCAGGATGCCTTCCATCTCCACTGTTTCCCAGCCCTTTGGCCTAAGCTTTGCGAGGACCGTGCGTGCTAGTTTGGCTAGTCAGAGAATTTACAGCACACAGCTGGCGAAATGCAGACATAAATACCGAGAAGCGAAATAAGAGGCAGCTGCAACAGGACAAAAAGCTACACTGGTGGGAGAATGGGAATGTTCTGATGACTTTATAAATCCTGATTCGGCCCTGTTCTGGACCATATGTGCCACAAGCAGCAACAAGCAGATTAGTGTTCCAGGGCAGGAACAAGATAGGGTTGATGTGGGGGAGTAAGCTGGGGCTGCTTACAGGCCCCAGAGTAGCAGGTGTGCTGGAGGATGTAGCTGAGAAGTTTGGTGCTATGGAGATTTCAGCCCTTGGGGCTGCTCTACTTTCCGTTGAATGCCCCCGACAGCAGCTCAGACTTTGGGCTGCGCAGAAGTGGGATAAAGCCATTTTTGCTCCCCCTTCGCAGCCCCTGGGCTGCATGTCGTGGGAGGAGCAGCACCGAATCCAACCCAGGCGGTTTGGATGGTCAGCAGAACCCCCGGGACGATGGCATATTTTGAAAAGACACACTGTTTAAATGCTGCAAACAGCACGTTTGGTCTAGAATAACGGGGCTGTGGAGCAAAAGAGGCTCTGAATGATCCCCACAGACAGCTCGGCTCCTGGTCAAGGAACTGCTCACATTTTCATGGTGGAAAGTTCTGAGTGTTTGAATGCAGTCACCTCCTAAGGTTGGCCCTGCCCAACGTTCATGCTCACAGTGGGGTAGTGGCATGTGGAAAGCACCCATTTGTATGTGCATAATGGCCTATGGGAGGTCAAGTGCCAGTTGGTGCCAGTTAGAGGCTGCATTTGACCATCTGCCCAAATTCTGCGCTCAGTTAGAGCAGCGTAACTCCACTGACTGGAGACAGACGGCGCTAGATTTACACAAGTGTTACGCAACTTGCCCCACTGTCTCCAGGGAGGGCTGTTGATTCCAGCAGGGGTAATTCTGGATTTGCATCAGGGTAACCCAGAGCAGAACTTGGCTTTTAACTTTTAAGTCCCTCCAGGACAGTAAATCTTGGTCTAGTGTTAAACTGCATAGGTCATTTAACACCACGGGAGAGTGGGGAAGGATCTAGGGGAATTGCCATCTTGACCCCCCACAGTGAAAATTGATAGCAACGGGGAAGAAAATAAAGAATAGGAGCTGCATGCGCTGGCATGTATGTCACCTGGAGCTCCCTCACCTGTCTGCGTGAGAAAGATCCTGGGGGACAGCAATAAGAAATGATGCATCCTTTCCTCAGGAGAAAACAAAATGTTTCATCAAAGTAAAACAAGCTGCATTCTGCAGAGCAGCGTGAGCTGCCCATGCCAAGCCTGTGAAATGGCCACCAATCCAAATGGATCCCATGGCAAGTCACCTGAAATGAGACTGTTTATTCAGACACATCATGGCAAGAAATATACATAACAAGCCCCCAAGGTGCCTGTGACAGAGAGAAGCATGGTTAATATTCATACCCACATTGCTACTGCTCTCCTAACAGTTTAGAGAGCTATTTTCTTCTTGTTGATCAACAGCATTTCTTGATAGTTTTCTTTAAGCAGATGTTCACATTTTTTTCAGGATAGAGGCCAGTCTCCCTTTGCATCTTCAGATGGATACAAGCAGAATTTTCCCCCTCTCCACTTGATACGATCCAAATGACATTTTTCAAAGCAGTAGTGGAATATAAAAAATACGAGCAGCATCAGTTGCATCAAGTGATCACTCTCCTTGTGATGTTATATCTTCTGTAATAAATGCATGCCAGTCTCCTAGTGCTTCTTATCCTGAAGGACGCTAAAACTCTTACTGTACATATGAGGATTCCTCTCACCAACTGGTGAAATGCAGCCAACTCTGGAAGGCAACAGTTATTTTGCGCTATCAAGATTCAGGACAAAGAGTGCAGAATGTTTTCTCCAGTTGACAAATCCTGGGAAGAATTTCAGCTTGATAGATTTGCAAGTGTCCATGCTGGAATTTGCCTAGATTACTGCTGTTAATACCCCTACGCTTGTGAAAAGTATCATGGAAGATTGTAATGGCCGTGAGCAGTCAGGGCTTCAGTTTGATGTCTCATGCTAGAAGATGACACTCCACAGCAGCACAGGACCCCTGCTCTGTGCCTGCGCACGGGTTCAGTATTGACTCATGGACAATGCTGCCTACTGAATCAACTGCTGCATTCCCTGCTTAGTTTATGAGCTATGCAGAGAGCACGGCCTGCAGTCACCAAGATCAAGACTGGATGTCTTTCTAAAAAAGTATGAATTAATTCCACTACAAGATCCTGATGCAGGAATTTCTGGGTGCAATCCTCTGGGCTCTGTTCTCTGGTCAGACTAGATAGTCAGAGTGGCCCCGCCTCTTCTGGCCTTAGAAATCTATGAATGCTACAAAGCACAAGAGAGCACAGTCTAGCCTCTGGAAGCTGGAAATGAGGGCACTGAAACCAGCATCCGTCACATTGTCACTAGGAAATCATGCAGCTAGAGGCCCCGGGATGTCAATTCTCATTCATTTATGAGTTTCATACTAAAAAAATTAACTCTTAACTGAAACCTTACCCAGCTTTTACAAGCCACTGCAGATATAACAGATATGCTCACTGTAACCGCGGAGTTGTAATTTTAGAGGATTTTGTGGTAAGTACATGTAACTAAATGCATCACTAGAACATCCTCTCAAGCACAGGCTGAGCCTGATTACATTGGTCTTAGAATCTAAATGATTCTCAGCTCCTGTGGGCCACAATACCTCACCCTCCCTCATAGCCTGCAGTGGAGGTGCCATGGCAGGGAGAAGGCAGCAGGGTGAGAGTGCTGCTTTCCTCTGGAGAGCCCCCAGACACAATTTAGAGCAGACATGGAACCACTCTAAGTTGTTCCAGGGGCAAAGGCATCCTCAAGCTCAGGGGAGCCAAAAATGGCAGAACCCCAACTTTGCCTCCCCCACCCTTTCTGGTCCTGCACCATGCGCCACATTCAGCTGGTCAGAAAAGAGGAGACCTTTTTTTGCACAATAAAAATGTAAAATGCAAACTAAAATGTATTTCATGTGAACGTTTCCCTGGAATGTTCTGATTTTTGGATGAAGAGGTTCAGCTCTCGGCATTTCTCCTGCCTGTCCTGGAGCAGAATCACACACGTTCAGAGCAGGCCCTGAACACCTTTCTGCCTTCAGAACTTCATTAGACGCTGACTTGCTCAGGCCTTACTAACCGAAGCAGACACACGGACTAGTTGCTGTTACCCTCATGCTCTCTCCTCTCCCCCACATTTATCAAGCTGTGTCTGCATTTAGAGCATGAGCTCGCTGGGCCACACAGCTTGACGATGCTAGAAGCAATGTTAACACAGGAGCAGCCAGGCCTCTCCAGTCCTTCCAGCATGGGGTATCGCGCCGCCTCCAGAGGAGGGATGGTGAGCTTAGACAGTGTGGCTGTGGGGGCTGGGGACTCGGCTTCACAATGGCAAGTCAGGCACACTGCAGAGGCCTCCTCATTAGCAACCTCAGTGGAGAGAAGAAGTGAATGGACGAGGATGAACGAACTGCCCCTCTAGCTTCCACTGCCACAGGGTTGAGGCCCATTGGCAAGGAGCATGGGGGCAGCTTGCACGTTACATTGCACAGAGCATGCCCCTCTCCAGGCCTGGGAATCCAGCAACTCGCTCTCCCATGTTCACTTCAAACGTGGGACACCTTGCAAGGCCTTTCCACCAGGCTCATGGACATAGTCATGAACTCAGCTTTCGCAGCTTGCACCTGGGGATCTAGAAGTTTGCCAGATGAACTGTAAACACTGCACAAGGAGTAACGATGTACCAGGGTAAATAACTGTTTTTTCTTTCCTCTGCCATTAGCTCTTAGCATTGTCTGCTGCTGAAATACCTAGACGGACTTAATACATGTTGACAGCCATGTTGACAAAAAGATGCATTAAAAAAATCCACATACATGCTGTCAGCCTGACAATCAAACTGCAGAATGACAGCACCAAACAGCACAGCATGGCAGGGTTCAGGGGAAAGCCCTAGCTACACTGTGCTTCCACTGTGTGCGGAGGGGATTCGGACTCAGTGATGTGGTAACTGTCCATGGTGCTGAGATCTCAGCGACTCCACAAAGCTCAGTAGGCACAACTGCTTCCCCCGCACAACACAAGGGTTGCGAACGTCTGTAGTTCAGCCTACTGGACACTTGCTAGAGTCATGCTATTTTCGGCAGGCAGTAGTGGCATGGCATTTCCATGCCAGGTGCCCTGTAATATAGCTCTGCCATGGCCCACTGAGAGTGCTCAATGTGCAACCTAGCCAAGTTTCAATGCAAGACCCCTTATCCCTGAGCGACACAGATGAGGTGCCGTGCCACGGCAGGAGACTTGGGGGGAATCAGCAATGTGTTGAGTGCTCTCAACTCCCAATGACTCCAGTGAAAACTGAGGATGCTCAGGTGTTAAACAAACAAGCAAACGTAGGCGTTCTTATGTCCTGTGCCGCTATAGATGAGGAGGAGGAGTTCTTTTGGTGATGTAGGGACACTACATCCCAAACGACATTAGTTAAATTAACAGGAGCATTCTTTTGTCAACATGGCTGTTTCTACCCAGGGGTTTTGTCAGCATAGCTGTGTTGGTCAGGGGTGTAGCTTTTTCACATTCCTGACTGATGGAGCTATGCCAACGTAACTTTTAAGTGTCGACCCAACTGCACTCTGTCTTTTGATAGGCATGTGATCTCAAGCCCTGATGCAGGACAGCCATTAAGTACCTGCTCAGCTTTGGCTGGAATTTAGCCTGGGCCCTGGGTTTAGCCCCCTTACTCTTCTGTAGACCAGCATGGACTTTTCAGTTACTTTAAGGGATGGTGACCTAGGTTTCACATCTCATCCAGATGACAGGACCTACAGAAGCACCTGTCAGACTGGTTCAGTACTGATTTAAAAGGAAGAGCCCCATCTACTGAATCACCAACACCACTTTCTCCAACTACGTGGTATTGTTTGATGATCTCCCATCCAAGTAGGGACCTAGACTTAACCTGCTAGCTTGTAGGATACAACAGACCCTAGATTTGAAGACCAGAAGTTCAACCAGTCTGATTGCCTTTATAAAATAGCCCATCCACTTTAACTTAGTTACTCCTCTGTTGAGGCCAATAAATCATGTCTGACTAAAGCATCTCTTCCAGAAAGGCACCCAGTCTTGATCTGAAGACATCAAGAGATGGGGAATCAACCACTTCCCTGGTAGTTTGTTCCACTGGTTAACCACCCTCACTGTTAAAAATGTGTGACTTGCTTCTCATTTGAAGGTGTCTAGCTTTAACTTTTAGCCATTAGTCCTTGCTATGCTTTGCTCTGTTAGATTAAAGAGCCTTAAGAACCTGGCATAGCGTGCATGGCTGCATTACACATGGAACTTGCCCACTGAGCAAATAAAATCTAACGTATACAGTGTCGCACCGAGGGGGGTGCCAGCTCGGCACTGCTCAAAGGAGCCGCCCCCCACTGACATCCCCGACGGCCGCGCTGACCTGACCCCTCCACCTCCTGGACCCTCCGCCCCTATGCTGAGCGCAAGGAGGAAGCCACAGGAATCCTGGCCATGCAGGGCCCAGGTAGGGCCTTCAATCTGCTGCCAGGTGGCCTGGGGGCATCTGCCGGCCCCCATCACTCCCGCTCCCTGGCAGAGGGGCTGAGTTGGCGCAGCCACCGGGGATGTCAGCAGGAGGTGGCTCCTCTGAGGACGGCCCAATAGGCGCCCCCTTCCTCCCCCCCAGGATGGCGCACGGGGGCATGGCCCCCTCCGTACGCCACTGCCACCACCCCTACAGTGGCAGGAAGTGAGGGAGAGCAGGAAACAGACCCGCAGACACCCCCCAGGGGCACTGCTGCTGCCACCGATGGAGGGAGGCACAAATACCAGTATTGGCCCCCAGGCACTGGAGACCCAAGGTACACCTCTGACTGTATATCAGCTCTGGATTCTTAATGCCAAATCCTCTGTTTTCGGAAAGACGAGAAATCACTCTCTCAATCTTCAAACAGCAGTTCAAAGCCTTTACATCACTCCCAAGATTAATTAGGCAGCCAAGTAATAATCCAAGATAAGCCTTACCAAGGGTTATTAACTGTGACATGGTCAATTCCCAACACGGAGAACCCATCAGAGGAGAAAACCCAATGTACATGGAGTAAATCCAAAAAGTCTCTTAAGGAAATTCAGTGTTTTCCCACAACAAATAGCAGGGTGCTGGGGTTAATCCCCACCAAAGGAAGGTTTCCAATGAAATCAGACTTGGGCAGAGTGTCTGCTCTCTAGATACCTGCTTTACAAGTTGTCTTAAGTTTACATGTGTTACATACTAGAGCATTAAAGAAAAGTTTGTTACGTGTTACACCAAGTGGAATTTCCGCCAGCCAATCAGATAGCTGTATAATTATCAGCTATACTAATTAAAAAGCAAAAATCAGATATCCTGGGCCTGATTCACTTATGCTGCGTTTACACTGACGTAATTCCACTGACTTCAATGGATGCACTCCTGACACTGGTCTGGATTGGGGCAAGCACTTCAGTCTATTGAAGGCTTGCTTAAAACCTGCCGTGAATTGAGACACTCAAGGCTTTAGAGGGGCATGGACATTACCGGCCCATGGAGCCCCTTGCACCATTCCTCATTTATGCCAGCATCCCATGTAAAAGAGGCAAATCAGGATCCTCATCATTGTAATCAGAGGGGGGAACATATTTCTAGTAAGCCCGTTAGCCAATATAGAAACAGTCTCCCTTCATGACCTTGCTGGTTTTGAGGGAATCAGGGAGTCTCTACAATAGAGAAAAACCATCAGAGATGAGCCATTTTTTGTTCTGTGTTTGTATAGCACCTTGCAAGCTGGGGTCCCGATCTATGCCTGGGGCTCATAAGTGCTATAGCAATACAAACAACAAAACAACAACATTCATACCTAGATTTCAACCCCCACCCAACTTCCAAAGTCCAGGAGTGCTTTGACCCGAGATTTTGATTTGGCCTATTAGAGTTAGAGGCTAATTGCAAAATGTGGACCTGGATTCCAAACACACCATCCTATAAAGTTTGAGAGTGGCTGCACCCTGTTCTAGGCCCTGTTATTAAACTTCAGCTGAACAGGTATTTTCTTTTCATAGGTAGAGTGATTATCTGCCACTCCACTGCACCAACCTGCCACAAAATAATCTTCAGCAGGCTCTGACAGAATTGGCAGTATCTGTGCAGGAGAGCCCCAGTAGGGCGTGCTGCAAGCCAAGATGGGGGCACATTGGTGGAACTGCTGCAACTTGGGAATTAAATAATAACAGTACTACAGCAGGCACATGGGATGCGCATCTGCAGAGCGTTTGGACACAGAATTAGACTAGCACGGAGTGGGGTTCCGTTGCTACAACTGGTTCTAGCCAGCCCGCACATTCTGGAATCCCTGAGAGCCAAACTATATTAGGTACCAGAGTTGCTTTTGCTCGCGGAGAGGTGAAGAGCCCTGAAACCATTTTTCCATTCTAGCTATGTTGTCTATGGTCACAGAGCATGCCGCGTCTCCCTAATACTGTCTTTGCTGCCAGGTGGGAAGTAATACGCAGTGATACAAGGAGAACCTAAAGCAAGAGAGTGAAATCTTTGCAGAGCTGTATGTGTTTCATTAAGTTACTTCAAATCTCATTTTCCTTGAGCAGCCCCATCCCGTCTTCAAAATGATCACAACAAAAATAAATAAATAAGAAGCGGCAGCAACCAGCCAGGCTGCACTACAACATTTATTTCATATAATGCATCATTTATTTTCAATTATCCCCATACACTTGGCGGATCAGCAGTGGAAAGTCTGCAGAGTTGCAAAACAGCTGTGGCAGGAGCAAGCATCTCCCAGCACAAAGTGGTGATGAGTGAAAAGCAAGGCGGAAGAGAGATGGATTTTTAAGCACAGATTATTAAAACATCAGCTTGAGAGAGAGAGTTGTGTGGATAGCAGCATGTCAAGATGACACCAGGGAGATAGTGTGAAGGATGGAGACCTTGGCGCACCCCATCACTGGAGGCCAGAGACGATGTGTGCTGTCTATGGGCTGCATCTCGTGCAATGTCCCAGCTTGTCAGCTTACCTTGGAACCCACATGAAGAGATCGGCTGTACATTGCACCTATCAAATCAGTGAGCCAGGAGACTGTAGGATGTAGCTACAGTCTCCTCTTCCACGCATCCTACCCCAAAATGCTAGTTACAAATATAAGGCCCTTCCCCCTCCCTCAGACCTTCACCCTGTTCTGCAGCCAGATTGGAAACTAATCTTTCAGGCTCTGGAATCTTCAGGTGAGAGATGAGCCGAGCCCAAAGTCACAGACACAAATGCACACACTTGGGAGTAGCCCGGATCCAAACTTTCTAACTCAAACCAATTCCTCTGGAGTTCAGATGTGGTTTCCTTCCCCAGCCAGCAGCAGAAGTGAAAGTGCTTGACATCTATCATCAGTAGGAAGCCTGCTCCCATGAGCCTTTCAGCCCAGAGGCACCTCTGAGCTTTCAGATTCTTTTCTGAAACAAATCAAAAACTGCTTCTTAAAGTTCTCTCATCACTAGCTGTACTCAGGGTAAGTTCCATCCATCTTCTGCCAGGAATGTTCCCTGCTCCCCTAGCCAGACAGGATGGCGTGGATGCAGGGGGGGTCCAAACAGGTACTGGCTCCGGTTTTTGTTTATAATGGTGATTTTATGACCAGATTCACAGGTCTCTCTGGTTAAGCTGTTGTAGGATTGCTGACATATCATGAGGGATTTTCTAATGGGGTTCAGTGGACTTTAAGATTTATTTCAAAAGGTCCCAATTTGTTGAATTAATGCTGCAGAACAAAACCATGGCTCCTAAACAAGTGGCAAATCAGTATTTTATGGCAACATAACTAATAAGGCCATTAATACAAACTGGGCTTACTCCTGGCATTTATATCATTGTAAATCTCTCTCTTGGTGCTGGAATTATTTATGCCATCCCCGCCACGCTGGAAGCACTGTCATCCTTTATCAGGCTCAGAGATTTAAACAAGGAGATTGTGATTCTAAACACAATAAAGGAAGGTTGGGACATCATTGATACCATGGGAATGGGGCCAGATCCTGTTCTCAGTGACAGTGGTGTAAACCTGGAGTAATTCCACTGAGTTTCAGAGAGTCACTCTGGATTCAGAGCAGTGTAAATGAGAACATTATGCTGATCTACTTGGGCACTACTAGAATTTAGAAGCTCCCTTTGAGATCAGGGCCTCCGCATACATACACAAAACAAGAGACAATCCCTGGCCTCAACAGCTTCCAAACTGAACAACGGTCAGCCAAAGGGGCGGGAGAGAAAGGAAGAGCATTATCCCCATTTTACAGGTGGGAAGCTGAGGCACTGAGAGTCTCAGGCTAGGTCTACACTAGTGACTTCTGCTGGCATAGCTATGCTGGTCAGGGGTGTGAAAAGGTGGGATCCCTGCCGGACATAGCTGTGCCTGCAAAATCCCTAGTGTGGCACCGCTCATTTTGCTCAGGGGGAACTGGAGTAAGTTACACTGGCAAAAGTGAAGTTTTGCTGGTATAAGCTGTGTCCCAAAGGAGCACTTTGCTGGGACAGCACACGGGTACAGTTATGTCTGCAAAGTGCTGCCAGGGTAGAACTGGCTTAAGGGTCTTGCCTAAAGTCACCCAGAGAGGTACTTGGGCTGCTCTGTGTGGATTATTGTGCCTCGATGGCACACTCAAACCGCACTACAAAATCTTACAAAAGGTTTTGCGGTGGCAGCTCATACTGCCACACCATCAACTGAACGAAACCCGTGGTTACGTACCAGCCAGCTCCTCAACAACCTTGCCAAGGCACATCAATGAGCCTGGAAGGTACCACACTGCAAGCCGTCATACAATTTACTTATCTTGGCAGCATGTTGAACAATGAAGTGACAATCGACCACGAAGTGGATACATGAATTAAGAATGCCAGCACCACATATAGTCACCTCTGTCACCGAATCTGGAAGCAACATGGAATCTGTTTGCAGACAAAAATCAAAGCCTATAATGCTGTTGTTCTCATGACATTGCTGTATGGGTGTGAAACATGGACCTGTTATCAGCAACACACTGAAAAGCTTGACAATTTCCATTTACTTACAATGACTGCTGGACATCAAATGGGAGGACAGGGTTTCCAACACAAAAGTCCTGCTGAAAGCTGGTTCGGTGGGCATCAAGGCTCATTGGATCTGCACCCAGTTGAGATAGATTGGCCATGTAATTCAAATGCCTGAGACCCGTCAATTAAAATAAGTCTTATATTCTGAATTCAGCTTCGGCAGTCATAAGCACGGAGAGCAGATGAAATGCTTCAAAGATGCTCTGAAACAAACTCTGTGCAAAACTCACATTTCTGGCTCAACCTTTGAGCAACTGGGGATAGATCATATTGCACGGTGATGGCGTCCCCTGTCAGGGTGGGTGTCCATACCTCTGGAAGAATTGTGTGGGGCCGCACCAGGTGTGGAAAGAATGTGCAGCTCAATCAACACAACTAGGCACATGGCTCTGTGGCCAGTGCGGTAAGCAAATGGGTCTGTGGACTCAAACAAAGACCCATTAGCACAAACTACAATTGTCAACATCATCCCGGAAATCGAGGTGACCAGCGGAAGTACCACTCCATGCCCATAGCCTAGAGGCAAGTTTTATAAGAGCCAGATTATGGGAAGAAGGAGTGAAAACATTGCCCGAAGCAAAGAACCTATGAGGGTGAGGGCTGCGTATGGCAGCACTCAGGGGAGGATGCAGTGATGCCATCTGATCTCACTCCCAACACACAGCATTCTGGGAGACGGAGGCCACGTGTTATTACTGCCAGTGAGGCAGTAGAGTGCCTAGTGGTTAGAGTAGTAGATTGGGTGTCCAGGCCACCCTCTCCTGCATCCGTGAGGAATCAGACATGGCTTCCCCGTGCACCTAGATCTGACCTTGATCCATGAATCTGCCTGTAACCCACCTTCATCCCATATACTCCTTCATTTTACAGAGCTTTCTGTGAAGGGTGGGCTCACCACTGGAGCACCTCCTTACGGCTAGCCATGGCAAAATGGCTCTGTCTGGCACCCCCTGACTAGAGTCGATGTGGTCCTCTGACTGTCCCCCTCTTCCTGTGACTTAAGTCCACCCCTCGCAGGGTAACAGAAGGTCCAACAAATAAGAGTTTGGTATGCCTATATCAGGTCTCCAGCCCCATCTCTGGGCCCTGTGGTCATTGCACCCCCTTTTAAGGGCTCTTCATCATCCTTGTTCCTCTCTCCAGCCTCCTGCCACCATACCAGTGGCTGGTAAGGGAACCCAGGCCTGCTCACTACACCAGGTTCCAGCACAGGGACCCTATAACCAAAAGCCAAGGAATGCTGTGTCCAGCTCTTTGCTGCTGCCTCCCTGAACTTCTTCCTACCCGACCTTTGGCATACCTTCTCCCCCACAACCTCTCTAGGTTCATCCTTATCTCCAGGCCAGGACTCCCGGGGCTCTCCCCTGCAATGCCCCAACAAAATCCCACACCAGAAGTACAAACTCAAAGCAACTCCTTCCCTCCTTGAGCTTGGCTTTCCATGCCTCTTAGGTTCCCCTTGCTGTTCCTGCACTGAAAACCACCCAGGACTCTTTCCCTGTAAATCCAGATCAAGCCCTTTTATCTGGGCTTACCAGTTGCTCGACTCTTGGTGGTAGCTTCATCTCTCTTAGCCATTTGGGAGCCTTCTCTACTCAAGCAGGGATTCCCCCAAGGCTTACTTTTCCCACTGTGATTTCTCCTACTGTACCTCCACTCTCTCTATTCCCAGAGACTGACCATATCCCCTACCCTAGTAGCCCCCTTCTGACCTGAACCTCCTCTGTTTACACTAACCCTGGCTCCTCCACAGGGTTGCCAACCGTCCATAAAATTATGGACAGTCCGTAAAAAAACATATAAATATGTTAACACTGTCCATAAACCCGTAAACAAATGAGAATGTCTGTGAAATTGGGTAGAAAGAAAACATACTGTATTTTGACATCGATTGTCATCGTTCAGAATCACTTCTTGTCTCATAAAACTACAATGACCATGCCTTTATCTATTTCCTGTTTTCTATTATTGCAAACGCCCAAACAAGCCGATTGATCAATTAACTGTGTCGAAAACAATTGCGTAATTGTCTTACCGTGGGATCACAGACAGTCTCCTTAGATCTCCAGTCTGTCTTGCCACCTGGACAAACTGGACTCAGTGATAAATGGGCCTTTACACCAAAAATCATAAATATTCCAGGTTACTCCCAGTCCCGAGAAACCAGTCACTCAGCCAGATCAAATTGCATTCTAGATCTCACACCAGAGACAACGCTGGTAGCCAATTCTAGGGTAAATTAACTATAGTTTTATTAGCTAATAAAAGGAAATAAGAGTTATTGAGAATTTTAAGCTGGTAAAATATATACCTAGGTGAGTCACAATCTATAATTCCATATGGTGGCAGAGATGTAATAAATTGCCAGTTTCCCAAAAGTCTTTTCAGGGTACCCAGATTGTCTTTGGGGATCTCCACTTTGCGCCCGCTGCCCTTCCCTGTAAGGGTCTGTCTACACAGCAACTAGTACTCGTGGCTGGCCCAGGCCTGCTGACTTGGGATCTTGGGGATCAGGCTGCAGGGCTGTTTCATTGCTGTGTAGATGTCTGGGCTTGGACTGGAGCCTGGGTGCTGGGACGCTGTGAAGACCCAGACATATTAAGACAATTCCCTGATCAGAATCTTTTCTCACTAGGCACAAGAGTGAAATGCTGCCTGCGGATATCAATAAGGGCATGGCACAAACCGTAGCTAGGTCAACGGAAGATTTCCTCCATTGACCTAGTGCTGTCTATGTTGAGGGTTAAGTCAGCTTAACTATGTCTTTCAGGGAGGTGGGTCAGTGTAGTTAGGTCAACCTAGCTTTCTAGTGTAACCCAGCCCTCGTACTTTAAACTCCAGACATCACTGGTTCAGTGCCCACTAATGACCCATCCAGAGGCATCATTACATTTACATTTAATCGAACAGCCTGCCTGCCACAGTATTTACCAAGCTGAAGTGGTTTTCAAACTCCAGATAAATACACACTTAGTGGAAAGATAATGGGTGAAAATCATCTCTGGTGCATTTCCCCTAAGTGCACCAGAATCATGACTGGAATTAATTGAACACAATTCATTTGTAAAAGCAAGGGACAAAATTCAGTGCTGACCCCCACCCCATGCCAGCCCCCCTTGACTTTAACCACTATTAGGGTGTAATGCTTAACTATTCATGAATGTGTCTGAAACCTCCACATCCAATCGCAATGAGGATGTTGGAGGCAGGTAAAACAGAAAGCATCCAGCCATGCCACAGACAAAATCCACTGAGCAAGAGAACAAAGATTGCACAATTAAAAGCTGCTTGGGCCCTGACACAGACCCAGGAATATTGTAAATATTGGGAAAGGGTGTGGGGGGGAGGTGCACTTAAGTATGCTGACAAATCTTAGCGAGTGCTAATTATTTCTGGCATTATCTGCACAGACAGATAAGGTTTTCATTAATAAACTTGAAAAAAGCCTGGTGCCAAGTAGATCTGCAAATTAACCAAGACAACCAGCAAAACATAATCAGGTGGAGGAAACAATTAGAGGCAGGCTAGCAGTAGTGGCAGCTAATTAGCTCAGCTGCTAGTCCCAGAATGGCTTTGTTTCGTAGGCTGCCTAGTAATTCATGGCATGTTGGAAATGAAATCGTTAGTAATCTTTCATACTCAGGGCCTTATTAAAAACACTATCTGTACTTATTTAATTGGAAAGAGATAAAGTTGGCAGGCTAAAGAGACAGAGCGAGGAAGAGGCATTTTCTGGTTACAGGCTGACTCTCATTTGGAGAGGGGTGTGTGAATGTCCATAGAGTCATAGAGCGTACGGCCAGAAGGGACCATTAGATCACCTAGTCTGACCTCCTGCACCTCACAGATCAGAGAATTTCACCCAGTTACCGCCAGATTGAGCCCAATTACTTGTGTTTGATTAAAGCATAAAACGATCTGCCAGAAAGGCAGTCCGCCTGGATTTGAAAATATCAAGAGATGGTGAATCCACCACATCCCTGTGTAGTCCGTTTCATCGCCATCCTACTTAGCTCTGACCTAGGGCTTTCCATGCATAGATCTCAAAAGAGCTCTCCAGCAGAAGATAAGTCTCATTACCATGTGTTTTTCAGCAAGCTTTAAAGCACCAAGAGAGTAAGTCTGCATAAAGAGACTCCCTCTGCACCAAAAGGGAAAACAATGGAAACAAGCCAACCAGTCAACAGGTTCCAATTCAAGCGCACGCGTACAGGTTGTGACCCATCATGCAGGCGTCTGCTCCAATAGCAAGTGGGTCTGCTGCAGTCTGCAAGAGCACCGTGGTTCTTACAGCAATCATCATCAGGCTTCCTTAGATCCTTTAGCAGGATCCGCCTACAGTCCAGTCACTTTAAGATACCATCTGCTCCGTTCCTCTTGCGTGTGATCAATGGGCCCAACACAAAATACAACAACAAATCCATATCCCCCGCCGGGCTGTGAACTGTAATCCTGAACTGACCGAGCTTCCCTTCAGAAATGCCCCTGGCCTAGCTACACTATTTGCTAAACAGCTGCCAGCTACTCAACCAACCTTTTTGTGACTTGCCTGATATGGCATCCAAGACTCAGGACGGTCTTTCATGTTCTGTAGGCTCTGGCCACCACCTGAGCTCTCGCTGTGACTCCGAGCCAAGGCAGTGCCAACTGTGCTGAACCTCTGAGCAGCGGCGCTGCCTGGGATCCGGTGGATTTCTCTTGATGTTCTTGCAGATGCAACTCGGGTAGATCAGCTCTACGCTGTCATCTGCCAATGTGACATTCACTTGAAGCCCTCCCTTCTCCCCAGTCTCTCATTCTGAAATCAGAGCAGGCACGCTCCCTTGCTGTCTTTCACCTCCCCCTGCTACACCAGGGGAGAACAGATCCCCAGAGATGGGGGAAATCTGACCAGCTATAAACCTATTCAGCATGGGACATATTGGTTAGCAATGGAGCAGCATGACTCCCTGTCTTCTCTGTGCTTAACTGAGCTGTAGGACTCTGTTGAAGGGTGAGAACCGCAGACGTGCCATCGATTGAACCAGTGAGTATGAAGCAATGATGTGTGTGTCCTAGGCCAGGTGCAGCCCCAGCAGCATTGCTTTTGATCAGCCAAGGCGCACTGCACCACTGTCAGTCTTAAAGACGCCTTGTGCCACACAACAGCCCTGCTGGATCACTAGGGCCAGGATCCTGGGACGGACGGAGTTCAGTCTCTCACTCCACATGCTGCTGAGCACTGGGGCCCCCGAACAGGAGGGCTTAAATGTGTGTCTCGGTGCTTTGCTGAATAGCGATGGGCTGAGGCCTGAGCCCTGTGGATGGGGTTCTTCCTTGGGAGCAAAGCCCTCTCCCATGGCCCCAACTCACCCTGTGCTACAGGAGGCCCAGGCAACTTGTACAATCTTGCAGGGAATTTTTCCTCCCTTCCCAGAAAGGGTATTAAGCTGTCCCCTGTGGCGGGGACAGTACATGTACCCCATTACCAGACCCTGTTCAGCCCAAAGCCAAACGAGGATTCTCCTGAAGGAGCCAATGTCACCAGCATGGAATACAACTGACACGCTGGGCCCTCCAGCCCCTGGGCCCACATGGCCCTGATGTGGATGTCTCCTATGTTCCCCTGGATATTCAGCAACTCTCCAGGCCAGTGTGTCGAGTGTCAGTTCATCATGTCATGAACCTCCACCCTAAATTGTGACACCAACAGCATAGCTTTGTGGAGGCAAGCAGAATGCAAAAGGGAACCAGCTGATAAATATGAGCAGGGCTATATACAGCTGAATATACACAGCAAGAAATACAGATCCCAGTGACAATTACACCAGCAGCTGATAACAAAAGGAATGTGTTCCTTTGCCATGTGCCTGTCTATGCACTTTGACAGACACTGTCGGTATTTTTAAAGCTAACTGTGGTGCATTAACTATCTATAAAATCCTGACTCTCAAACACACAGCTGATCTAATCTGACAGTTGTCGTTTTATTAATATTTATTAGTGCTCAATATTTGATGCAGTGTTTTGCAGAGAGGCAACTGAATGAAACAACTCAGCGTTAAAAAGGAGGACCACCTCCTAATGAAACTCACGCAACCAGTGCCCTAAGAAAGTAGCCTCTGAGGATTTGATTTTAGCCCCCACAGCGCCGCTACCATTATGCCAGCAAACAAGTCACAGAACCTTCCTAGCTGGCAAGCGGGTATTAGAATTACTCTTGAATTCAGACAGGTTTCTTCCAGCTGAAGCTCCTTCCTGTAACAAGGCATTTCCAGAGACATTCTGTTCTCCTGTAGGGGAGGGGAGGACTCTGCATGCTACTTTATGGACTGCACAGCTAATCAACAATGTACCAGACACTGCTATCGCATCCTTGGTTATTCAGGCTTAGGTTTCAACTGAAAGCTGAGAAGCAGCAAAACAATTGGTAGCTGACCTTGGATTTCCACAGAACTAATTCCCGGCCCAATGTACGTGTGATCGACGCAGCCAGTTGTGGAGGGGATTTTCTCAAGGGGTTGTATAATTAAAGCTGGCTGAAGCACAGACAGGTGGTGAGAAGGAGCGAGCTTTGTACTCTTTGGTGCTAGTTACAGTCCACCCTACCTGTGGTTTAGATTAGGACTCTTAGATTAGTTTGCATGATACAGGACAACATTATTTTGGACCAAAATTCTGGCCTTACCTGGTCATGTGTTCCACTAGGCTGAATGGCAGGTAGGATTTGACCCTTTGGCTTTAATTCTCCCAAACTCGATTCTCAGACTCGGTTTCTCACTCTCCTGGCCAGCAAGGGTTCAGGGAGTTCCAGAGCTGCCTGAAGCAGCAATACACCTTGCTTCCATGGCAGGATACTACCGTGGATGGTGTTTTCAACATGATTTTGATAGGCTTCATCGCGCAGGGCTGGGTTGCAGGCATCGTGCTCGCAGACGTCAGTCTGGCCCGTAGTCCCCAGCTGAATGCAGAGATAAGGAGCGGGCAAGTATAAAGGGTCCATGGGACCCAACCTTGCTGACCTACCTCTCCTCCTCCTGCAATGAGCTCATTCTTGCTTGGGAGGAAAGACGGCCTTGTGAGTAAGACAGTGGACTTGGAGTCATACCTGGGATCAGTTCCCAGCTGGGTTCTGTCCCCTTGGACACGTCTCTTCAGCTCTCTGTGTCTTCGTAGTTCTCAGTGTGTAAAGGGGGGGAATGTATTTCCCTGCTCCAGCGGGTGCTGGGACGGTAAGTGCAGAAGTGCTGGTGAGGTGCTCACAGAGCTGCAGTGATGGGGACCATGCTAATCCCTAGGGTATGATTCTGGGCTCTGCTGCCTGCTAGCTCAGGGGAATGGCTGGAGTCATTGGCAACAGGCCTGTACCAGGTGTGAATTACAGCCTACTCTTCTGGCCAGCAGGAGGGAGGGCAGGTCTCTGCCAGCTCCCTGATCGCTCCTCACCCACTCACTTGAGGGTCATGAAGGGGGCAGTATGGAAAACCCTATGGAGCTAGCTGTCTTCCCAAGCTTGGCCCCAAATCCAGGGAAGCCCTACAGCTGAGTGGTGCTGGGTGGATCTGACTTCCCCTGGTAGCTGCATAAGATTTGGCATGGTAGTCCAGGATCCTCTGGAGATGACAGGTGCTATAGGAATCTAATCTCTATCATTACCAGACAATTTCAGTCAGTCACACAATCCTGCGACTAACAAACTCTTCATAACTGACAGTAGGATTGGCTGAACAGCATCTGGTCCCAGGGCTGCCAGAGCGACTCTGCCAAGGCAAGGGGGCGCGAGTTGCAGACGTATTTGTTTCAGGGAAAGCAAAAGGTCAAACCCATGGCACCAGCTCCAGATCTCCAAGGCGGAACTCATGCATGTTCATGAGTTCAGCCGAGCCCAGTCTCTCCCAGAGCCTGGATGTCCAAGAATTAAATAAGCAAAGGCACATGTGGGATGCAGACGGTGCTGCTTCACTAGAATAAAAAGACCTAAAGTCCCTTTACAAAATGAAACATGTCACTAATAAAGAGCCTTGGAAACGATGCTCCTTCCAAACGGGTAGAATAAGAATTGCACGTGGGGGAGGTCACTGAAGACACTCCGCATGCACTATTTAGAACTCATTCACATTGATACTACCGGAGATCAGGGCCCCTTTGAGGTAGGTGCCGTACATCGAGGAAACCCACCTCTAAGAGTTTACAGTCTAAACAGACCAGGCAGCCAACAGCTGGGAGGAGAGAGGGATTATTCACTCCATGGCACACATGGGGAAAAAAAGACCCACAGAGATTAAGTGACTTGCCTCAGAATCACTCCAGGAATCAGCACCACAGCTGGGAATCAAACCCAGACCACCTAAATCCCAGTCCAGGGTGCATGGAGGGGCTATCATTTACACCATGCAAACCCTACCGGTGGATCAGCAGAGCTCACTGATGCCTTTGTTGCTCTCGTTCACTGATGAGTGACCAGCCGAGGAGCACAAGTAGCCTCTGCTGCTGTGTTCAGCAGCTTCAAAACTGAATTTGTCTCACAGAGGCTCCTTTCTCTGCTTCTCAGCATCTCTCCACCACACCTGACCGGTGCTGCAATGATTGCCAAGCAGCAATCTCATGGCTCTTCTTTACCCTCCTTCAACACATACTGTACTTTCAAGCAAACGGGTTGCTATCTGCTGGGGGAATCTGTA
The DNA here is from genome assembly GCA_007922155.1 of Mesoclemmys tuberculata. Taxonomy (NCBI): domain Eukaryota; kingdom Metazoa; phylum Chordata; order Testudines; family Chelidae; genus Mesoclemmys; species Mesoclemmys tuberculata. Next base: position 3,489,360 of record ML675638.1, read on the forward strand.
TCTACAGCTCCCTCCACTCCTTGATTGTCTTTCTTCTTTTAAAGAAGATAACTTCCCACCTGACAGAGATTTCCAGCTTCATCATGAGAAAGTCCTTTGCTTTTAGTGAAACAGGAGCTCCTGGGCCCACCAGCAAAACTTTATTCATAGGAAAAAATGTAAGAGTGAGAGAGAAAGCACGTGTGGCTGGCTGGGGGCAGCTGGAGGAGAGAATTACTTTTCCATCTGCTTTACTGGGGAAGTCTTTAACGGATCGCCTCAAACTCAAACTCCAGCATTAGAAAGGAAGCAAGTGCCACGCACGCAGAGGGAAGGACAATATTTCTCCCAGCAGGGCAGGATGCCACCTTGCTACTACATAATTAGAAGTCAGGCTGCTAGACCAAGGGGTTGCTTTCACCTGCAGAGATTTATTGCGCACCAAGATAATCTGTTCTAGGAACTCAGCAGTTTAAAAAGGAAGTATTTCCTTAGATTTGAAAATAGCAGTGGGGCTGAGTCCATTCCCCCATTTTAAACCAGTATAACTCAACCGAGTGCAACAGGGTTACTCCCAGCCCAGCAGTGAGAGGGGAATCCAGCTCAAGGACTTTCACTCTGACTTGACAGAAAGTCATTTTACCAGAATGGACCATTTAATCCCTGTGTCGAATTTGCCCACTAATCTCTCCCACCCCTCACTCAATGCCCCAGTACAGCCTTTATCCAGTCTTTAATTTGGGCTGGGGCTGAGCCCTGGCACCTCAAGCCTTGACAGTTCATAGCTCCGGAACCCCTGGGCTTGCTGCGTCAGTTCTGAAAGCGGAAAACTCCCTGTTTTTTGCTCTGAAATGTGTTTTTCTTAAAATTCTCAACACTATTGTATCCATCAGGACTGGGGGGAGGAGGGGCAGCTGCCAGGACACAAAACGGGGGGGAGGGAAATGGGGTGGACAGAAAAATGGACAGGGATCCCACTGATGCCGATACTGCACCACGCCATTCTTACTTCTGCGCTGCTGCTGGCGATGCCTTCAGAGCTGGGTGGCTGGCCAGGGCGTTCATGTTGTTTGCAGAACAGGATGACTATTTTTTTTAAATCCCACTCCCGTCCCGCCCTGCAATACCCACTCCTGCATCATTTGTTGAATGTTTATCCCACTCCTGCTATTATGGTAGCAGGTCCTGGGGAGAAAACCAGAGCAAAGGTGGATCGGTCTGTAGCTAGAGAATATATTCAAACTTTCTTTCTTTCTTTTTTTATGCACAGGCTAGTACTTTGTATATGATGTAGAATACACAGCTGGACACATCTAACACTAGCACATACAGTAGGCTACTCTTTCAAATAACCTTATGACTGACTGTGTGGCAGTAATATTGTCATTGGTAATGGCAAGAATACCACCTCAGTTCAAAGTCATAACAAGTTTAACATTTAAAATTAAATCATTGCTTGAGCCCTGGCACCTCTTTCATTATCAATTAAGCACTGCCTGTATTGCTGGTTTTATATTTATTTTTCAACTCTGCAAACAGCTTAACCATGACAAAACCCATTAACTTTTTCACTCATTTTTCAATGGTAGGGCAATAAAGCCAATTCATGAGAGTCATCCATCAATTATGAAAGAGATCATTCATCTCAAGGAACCAGTCTGGTTTACCAAAACAAGTTTTTCTAGACCTCAAACAGAGCTTTGACCCACACACCCACCCACACAGATCACTTTATCTACCAGGGAAGTGCAAACACCTCTGGATGACAACACATAGCAATGCTCCAGCATAACAGTGTAGGACAGGTAGTAAAGAAAAAGAGTGCATTAATAGAAACCTCAGGGGAGATTTCAGTAGGCAGAACTCTAATACCCTCATGGGAAGCTGGCCATGGCAATAGGCTAATGGGTTGGGGATCCATCTACATATCAAAAAACACTTCCCCAGTCATATCTAACCATGCTGCTGCAGGTTTCTGTGACAGCATGGCTACAGTGCCTCAGCCTAAGAGAATCAGAGAAAAGGCATCTTCAGGCATTTCCCTTCTTCATGGGAAGAGAAGGCAGAGATCAAGCCTGGAGACTTTTAGAGCATGTTTTAAAGCTCCCTGTCCTGCAGAGCCTTTCTGCAATAACCCAGAAACACATCACAACAATGAAAGAGAAGGATAGCCACTGTGAGCAAACTTGCTAAAGCCAGGACATGGGAGGACGGGGGCCCAAAACGGACCACTCGACAAGCGAAATGCACTCCTATGCAATGAGCTGACACACTCGAATCTCACTCAATCCCTCAAACCCAGATATAACTAGCACACGGGCCTTGTGTCAGTCCTCTGCACAGGGGTGAATTTCATCTGTCAGTAATATAATTCCCATCTCTGACACTCAGATACTACAGTGACGGGTGTCTTGGAAATGTCAGAGACAGAGGCAGATTAAACACACCTAATCCTGGAAAGAGTGCCGTGGAATCTAGAATGACCTTTTATGAACAGGAATTAGGCTGGCTGTGTTCTGTAAAAAGAAACCATCTGCAACACCACATGTTCCCCAAACATCATGTTAAGTCATTGACTCACTACTGATTCCGACAGAAGGATGCCACCTACCTCACTTCCTAGAGAATCATGGACTTTACTTGAAAAGCTCCCAGTCAAGTGTTGACCCGAGCAGATGCTGCTTAGCTGCTGAGACCTACTGAGATTTTAGCACAAAGTGACCAGGCTGCAGAAGTGGAATAGTAAGAGCCTGGATCCCAAGGAAATCTGGTCCAGGATACCTGTTAAGAGGGGAAAACGTTTCCCGTTTTGTAAGTCAGTAACCATTCAACTGTAACTCAAGCCTGTATTTCAGAAATCACTGATATTTAAGCAGCTGAAAACTCAGTATATGATATAGGAAAACTCAAATCTTCGCTACATCAAGCTGACTGAGTTTTGTATCCATTCCCTGAGACACTGCACTATTTTGGATGCATCTCAGCTAATGTCTTAGAACCTGGGGAAATGCAGATATTTATACCTTGTGTCCAGTTTCATTGGTTCCCGCAACCCCAGAGTCAACTCACTCTCCTCACCCTGTCCCTGAACAGTAATTCCACAGCTCCCAGTAAAGACAGGCCAATGTCAGTTCTCATATTCCCATTTAACACTGCAGGGGATTAATGGCATCTGTCTCGGATTCCCCCCCCCCCATTGTCACTCAGGCAGGGGAAATTTTCATCAGTTTCCACAAGGTAATTTTAATTCCAAGGCACAAATCACATGTCACACACTCTGGTGGATCTAATGAGACCAGACACGCATAAGGGTAGTAGTGTTGCATTTTCTTCTTCAGATTCCCGCTGGCTCTTGTAAGCTCACTGACTTCCTAAAGATCCTCTTTAGGCAGTCCACACACTGATGTGTCAATTGCCTCTCTGGTTACCAAATTACATTGTACCCTGTCCCAGATGGAAAGCACAGGGACCAGTTCTGACCCAGGCAATCTTGTATCGATCCACAGGCTTGAGTATGAGCTACGTCCTGCCCTCCCTGTGCTACCCTGACTGAGGCTGCACAGTGCGTAAGGACAGAAATTTGTCCGAAGTTAAGGGGCACCAAAAAAAAAAAAAAATCAACTGGAACAACATGATTGGCCAAATTGATCTCTAGTGCAACTTCACAGACTTCATCAATGCAAAAGACATAGTGAATTCTAGGCAACTTAATAAACAATCTTGTCGCTAAGAGGGCTTATCAGGCAGAATGCCTTAATCTGCTTCTGGAGTTCAAATTAATTAAATGCTGAGTCTCTGTACTAGCATTGCTGCCTTTTCCCAAATCTCTCTCCCACAATAGCCAATATTAATGGATTCCTATTTACGATGACAACAGACAAACTGGGGGGCGGGGAGGGAGGAAGTAAACTTGTTTGCAAAGTTAAATAGTTAGAGGAGGCCGTAGATGGACTGGAGAAAACTGTCCTGGGCAGGATTCTCCACTGGACTGGATGGGAAGTAATGCCTAAGTGAACAGCTCTATGTCTGTCACTCAGCTGGTAGGGACTATATAACTTCTGCAAGGAGAGAAACAGAACTGAGGCCAGCGCACGCTTCCCTAACATTCAGGACTGATCGAATGCCCTGTTCCGAACACAGACGGGCTATCAATCTGCATCTCTCCATTGAAAGCCACAGTGATTCACCAGCTGAGGATCTGGCCCATCATAGGCTGGACTCGCAAAATTGGACTCCCAAGGTGGATGCAACTTTGCTTTCCTCCCAAGTTTTGTGAGGCTGGGGGCAGCGGCGTAATGCATCCGTTCTGGAAAGGAAACACACCTGGGGAGGGGTCACTCAGCCTCTTGGACTCTGGTACTCCATCCACCACCCCTTTGATCCTGCACTCATCTGCCCCTCCTCATGAGGCCGCCCTCCAGCCAGCACGTGCCCACCCCTTCCAGGGGAGGTATAGTCAGGCTCAACAGTCCTTGTTCCATCATGAGGGTTTTATATTCCTTTTCCTGGTGCCAGGTAAGGGAACCCAGGCCTTCCCTCACCTCTGGCTTCCAGTCCAGGCCCCCTGTACTAAATAGCTACTGTCTGACTCCCTCAGACCAACTTCTGCTTCCCTGGGCTCCTTCCTACCCTCCTCTGCCTCCCAACTCCTCTCACAGAGCAACTCGGTTCAGTGCTTTGTCCCTGGAGGGTCCAGCGCCTTGCGCTGCTTTCTGCCCTTTTGCAGCTGACACAGCCTCCTCCTCAGACTCCCTGAGGCAGGCTTTGATCCCAGATGTTGATGGTCTACCAATTAGCCACAGCTCAGGTCTCTGCTGTCTCTTTTAACCTCCTACAGTAAGTCTACACTGTGATAAAACCCCCTCATAGGGTCTCAGAGCTCGGGGCAGCTGCCTTGGGCTCATGGCTCAGGCTAGAGGGCTAAAGACTGCAGAAAAGATGTTGGGGCTTGGGCTGGACCCTGCTTTCTGAGACCCTCTGACAGGGGATGGTCTCAAAACCCACTAGCTGCAACCATGCCACAGGTCTTTTATCACAGTGTAGATGTACCCATAGGGATTGTGGCAGGCTGGGTGTTTATGCTCCATCACAACATTATTCACATGTGTTCTGTGAGCAGCAGGACTTTAAGGCAGGTCTAAGGGAATTAGAATGAAAGCTAATGGAATTTGGGTGCCTAACTCTCCTAGACTTCTTTGGAAATCCTAGCCTAAGAATGGAAAAAGCAATTCCCCACCACCATTCAGGATCTGTTTTTGAGTCCCTCTTGCAAGGAATGCACAATGAAAGAAATAAAATAGCCTTTCTCCAGCTAACCATGGCAGCAGTGGTGTTACCTTCTCCACGGTAATTAGCAGCAAAAGCCACCAAAAACTTGCCCAGATGGAGAACATTTAAGAACCACAAATTTTAAAAAAATGGATCTGAGCTACAAGAAAGCAAGCAAAATCCATCATGGCTAATTATTTGCTCTTAATTGTCAAAAAAGATGGATTGACGAAAGGAGGTTTTCAGCAGAATGATAGCGTAAGTGTTCTTAAAGCCAAGCACTGTAGCAGAATCTGAAAGCAAGACTTTTCATAATCCACGGGCTGCTAATTATCTAAACACAGGTCCCTTGGAGCTGCCTGAGTGAAGATTAATTAGTTTTTGAAATAATAGCTAAATTGATGCTGGGAAGGAGTGCAGACTCCTAAATAATAGCTAAAAATTAGCCGCCTGTTTCTTCATTTCGCTTTGCAGCATTCAGAAGGCTATTTGTCTCTGTTGCTTTTTTGGAGATCAGCCATTAATCACACAGGCAGCTGGTCCCTTCCCAAATTTGTGATGCTACAAAAAAAAAAAAAAAGGAAGAGGAGGAAGGAATCACTCACAAAAGTAGGAAAGGGAAAGAAAAAGAAAAGAAGATCCAGCGATTAGTATTCTGCAGAGGCTGTCTGCCAAGCAAAGTCTGGGTGTGAGGTCTCTGGGACTTGTACCAGTGTAAATCAGGGGTAATTCCATTGGAGTGAATGGAAAGTGAGGAAAAAATCAGACCTTCTCGTGACAAAAAAGTCACTTTGGCGGGTTGGGGACTAATTGGGCTATATCGTGGTTAGAGAACTCTTGGGTTCCACACCTAGCACTGTCACAGTGTGACAGTCACTCATCTTCTGTGCCTCGGTTTCCCCATCATGCAGATGGTGTAAATACTTCAATTTACGTATGAGGGGGCTGTGAGGCATAAGTAATCAATGACTGCACAGCACTTGAGTTCTTTGGATGAAGAGCTCTTGTGCCAATAGGAAAGCCTGATGGGAAGATGTGCTAAAGGATGGCTCGACCCTGGGGAAAGGTGAGTTGGGTTGTTTATAGCACGACTTCCAGTCAAATCAATGGACTTTCTCGCTCTCACTCTGCTTACCTTGACAATACAAGGGAAACTGTAGCTTCACCACTGCACAGGGCAAGACGCAAGGACAAAGGACTCCAGATGAGGAATCTGCATTCCAGCCCGACTCACACCCACCATCTTGAGAAATGCCAGGAGCCTCTGTCGCTACAGATTCAATGAGGCAAACCGTCTTCCTCCGTGACCGCCTGCACACAAACCAGATGGATTGCCAGTAGCCCTCTGGGCAGTAAAACTGCAGCATGCCAATTAGCCTTCTCCAGTGGAGTTTGGAGGTGAGCTGGTGAAAGCTGACACAACTGTGAGCGCATCAGGTGAAGCTCGTGGGATCTGACTCAGAAGAGGGCGGGCAAGGAGCCAAACGCAGCAGCACTGCACAAAACGCAGTTCATCCGTCTCCAAAGCGTAATGTCAACCCTGCAGGGATGTGAACCTCTGGGTTCGGCAGGGGTAAGTGGTTTGAACCTGAAGGAAAGGATGATCTCTCTCTATGGATTTCCACCCAAATGGCTTTGATAAGCTGATGTCGAGGTGCTGGATACCTTGCAGTGGTTTGAGCACATTTCCCTGTTCTAGAACATAGAATTTTTTCTAAAAAGGAGGTCGAACCCTAGGAAATGCCAGGCTGACTTTACAAGTACAAGAAACTCAAAGTTGAAAGTGGGGAAATTCACTGTCAAGACAGCCAAACATGCTAAATCCCCATAGGGATGCTCATTTCCTTTCCCCCTTTGTTTGCATTAGCCAAAAACGTGCTCCCTGGAATCAGTTTGTTTTACAAATGTCTCTGATACAAAGTGTGATAATTTGTCTCCAATTTGTGCTCCAATTCCCTGACCTGGGCAGGCGACATGGTTACAGGGGGACACACTAGCTTCCTGTCTCCTGCCATATGGGACTGAGCCCCTCTGGGCACGTAGCAACAGTGCGTGGCCTTCATGAAGGCAGGGGAAGGATCACTGTCAGAGTGCTATGTCGCTAATTGGGAATTTGTCTTGTCTGCCCATAAAGGGAGCTGTGAAGCATCCCATTGATTGGAAGTGAGGCAGTCTAGCATTTCAGGTCACTGACAAGATGAAACTGTTAGCTGGGGGTGACTAAGATACATCTAAAAAGTCCTGCTATCCAACCCCCAGCCCCTCCCTCCCCTCTCAGCCCTTCCTCTGCAGCATCTGGGACTGGCCACTGTAGAAGACGAGGTACTGGAGCAGATGGTGCTCTGGTCTGACTCACAGCTGCAATTTTTCTGTCCTTCAACCTCAATGCCACGCGCTACCTCAGAGTCAGTTACGCCCCAGGCAAAGCGTGATGTATTCGGGGAGGCGCCTGCTATGCAGGGGAAAGCTGAGGAGCCCACGTTCATCCCCATGTGGAGGATTCAGCGGACATGTGGGCTGCAGACTCTTGCTGCTTTCTGCTTCCTTCCGCCCCAGCATCAGGCAGAGAAAGAAGCGGGGAGAAAGATCAGCGGAAAAAGCTGGAACTATTGTTTGTTTAAAAAGGGCTGTAATGCCATGCACACTGGGCCAAAAATCCATTCCTAAATAGCTGGGCCGTACTCTGTGGAGATGCCCAAGTGGGGGGGGGGGCAGGGCAGGAAAATCTGCAGAACAACAAATCCTTGTCCCCGCAAACCCTGCATACAGAGCTCCATGCTGCCCAGGAAGCGCCCACCTCAGGTGACAGTCACCCCGGCCAGAGGGCCCAAGGCACGTGAACCACTTAAGCCCTCAGCGTGTCAGTGGGACAAGAGTGGCACACAGGCTTCAAACTGGGCCTCTGTCCAAGTACAGTTTATTCAATTCAGTGCAGCCACTGGACACATCAATTCTCCCCACCCCTGTGTACAATGGGTCTGCTGCCAGGGGCATGAGGGCCTGGCATGGGGTGGGCTCTTGTGAGCCATTTCAGGCCTCGATGCCAGGCCACAACCAGTCCAGGCTTCCTTCACTTCCCCCAGGCCCTGATGTATTTTATCGCTACAGTGAGGCGCCAGCTTCCCCACTTGTTTCTGGGGAAAGGGATGGGAGCAGCCGCCAGTCCTGCCTATTTTTGCCGTCTTCGGGCTCCCAATGCATCCCCTGTCAATATACATCATCCCACCTGCTGGGGTTGCTGCCCCTTCAGTTAGCTCTTCAGCTGTAGAGCCACTCGGTTAATTGACACCCTCTGTCAATTACCTGTCTTCCAGAGAGGTTCCAATTAATATCTAGTGGTAGGTGTCAGAGTGACAGCTCCTGATTTAGCAAACACTCTTCCCAGCCCTTCTGCACCCACTCAGGACTCGGAGAAAGCAGAGCTCATCCCTTATTGTACTATACACAGGCATGATTGCAGGTACCGAAAATATTCTGAACACTGAGCACCCCTCCAAGAGATGAAGCCAGAGCTACAAAGCTCAGATCAGAAGCTACTCCAGAGTTCTGACATGCTCACTTCCAACTTTCCACTTGCACCTATTCCAGGATAAGGAGCCAGCTGCCAAGAGCAGAGCTGGGCTTTGCTTAGGACCCTTCTCTCCTCTTTTCCCAATGGGGAATTTTTACTAGGAAATCCACTCCTAAGAGAGACTTCCAGAAAGGAAATACAGGCCTTTCCCACTAGCCACCTTCCACCCAGCAGCTGAGCAATATACATTTGCAAGGCACTGTGGGAAATTAACAGTGTGCCATGTTTAACTGAAACAGCACCCAGCTGAAGGCTGTGACATTAATCACCCAAGGCTCCATGTGCAAAACCCGCTGTCTCAAAAGAGTGTCTGTGCCATAAAATATGCACAGCTGCCATGTGCAAAACCCTTAGAAGCATTTATTGATGTGCATTACCTTGAATTTTATAGCACAATAAATAACAAGGAAAGCCTGACATCTATCCCCTAATAAAGCCTACATGGCTTCACCCATCACAGCTCCTCAAACCAAAGACTGGAGAAAATGTGTTAACCTAGAACAGCATTCCTCCTACAGGTCTACAGGCGTGCATGCACTTGTGCGATAGAAAGGGCCCGTTCCCAGAGCAGTATGACCAAATCTCATTTCTTTTCCAGGGGATTTGTATATGCATCCTTAATAAACCTGTATGGGTATGATGAACAATAAAGGGCCATCAAAACTACTAACTGACTGTCTTTTGCAGCAAACAGCTGTAACAAAAGCAGGCTCAGCTTTCTCTCTGTTCCTTACTTCTCTTCGGGGTCTTTTTGCTCCTTTTTGTGTGTGTGGATTTAGTGCTCAGACAGGAAAGACTGACGGTACTGGACAGACCGAGGCATACTGCAGTGCGGTGCCGTGCAAGCCTCTGGACATGATACGAATGCAATTGAGACTAACCCCATTGCCCCTGACATGTCAGTCTCAAGCCTCCTTCAATGCACCTCCCACTCCAGACAGGCAGCATCCATGCTTTAGGCCACGGCCTGAACCTGATCCCACTGACACCAGTGTGACTCCACTAAACATCAGAGCCACTTCTGATGTGCACCAATGGAAGGGAGATCAGCCCCAGCCCCAATGCATCCATGGATGCTTGTGGAAGGAGATGAGGGACTGCTAGAGGGAGGTCCTCTGCTAGAGAGAGGTAGAGGGGAGCCTGTGACATGTCGAGGACAAAGACAAAGGCTATCTCAGTTCCCATGGAGGCTCGCTTTATCCCCCCTGATCTCACACAGCGTGCAGCAGCTAACGCAGTACTGGACAGCGAGCAGTAAACATCTCCTGAGCGATGCTGGGTCCCCCGCTGCTCTGCCAGCTTCAGCTGAACCAACCCTGAGAACAGGTAACAAAATTCCACTCACAGCAGTAGATCAAAGACGACGTGGGGAGAAAATGCACAGCACAGCTCTGTGCTGGGCCAGCCTGATCCCCAGCTTGCGGAGCACACAGGCTGGGGGCTGTGTCACCTTGTGGCGTCGCTTGGCTGCTGTGCCCTATCTAAATTAATCACTCTCACCGCGGGCATGAAAAAGTCAAGTGGCAGCCGCCTCCCCTCCCATTACTTTGATTTTTCATCCTTTGCCTGCTGTGAATAAAAAATGACTCTGGCTGCGGCTCTCTGCCACCATGACGCGAGGCAGCCTTTGTGCTCACACAGCAACACACCATTTATTGTTACCATATCAACAGGGGGCCTCATCTGAAACAGGGTAACCGATTCCCATCATTCACTCTGTCCTTTGCTGTCCAGTGCAACAAGCTAGCTGATTTACCTTCTGGAAGGGAGCCTGGAAGGGGCTCAAGGCACAAGCAACCCTTAAACAAAATGGTGGTACGTGCTACTCAAGACAAAACCAGCTTGTGCTTGGAGATGCCAAGCTGCTTATTTGGGGAAGGTGCAGCTGTTCCTGTGGAGAGGCGAGGGAATCTCTCTCCCAGATGTCCAGTGTTGCTTTATATGCTGCTACTGTATGCTGGAGAGCAGGCGTGGTTGGACTAGCCACGTAACCAGCAGGAAACCAGCCAGCTGTGCAAGGGAGGAAGCCATCAGACACATCCACCAAAAGCACAACAGTGACTGATGGAAGAAACCCAAGGAAGCACTGTATTTAAAGTGTCCGTTATGGGCCTGATTTTCACAGGTGCTGAACACCAGCAGCTCCCACTGCCCACAATGTTCAGCACTTCTGAAAAAGTCAGACTACGCCACCTGATTACAGAAGGCCCATCTACATAGGGACATCCAGAAGAGTTAATCCGAATTAAGTAAAGGCATGAATTTGAAGTGGCTTTGTTAAACCACATTCAAATCCTATGTGAACACTGGTAATGAGAATTAAAGTGGCTTTACATTCAGTTTAATTAATCCACTTCAAATTCACACCCCTAGTTAATTTGGATTAATTTTCCAGGGTGTCCTTGTGTAGACAAGCCCATGGCCTTCATTCATCAATAAAACTCGAAGAGCCAAATTCACCTCTGGGCTAAGAAGGGCAGCTCCACTGAAACCAGTAGGGTGACATCAGCTTACAGCTGCAGGGGATTTGGACCAATGTTATTTTTGTTGCCTCCTAAGTGGTGTTTTCCATCCCAGATATTTTAATCTTTGTTCCCCCACTTTCTCATCCCTGGGCCCCAGCAATTCTACAGCACTAATACGAGACCACTAGGTGGTCCCCACGGCAGCTAACACTGCAGGATACATTGTGCAGTCTATTTCTGGTTTCCCTTTTAGCTATTTCTTAGCCCCAGGAGGCAGCTAGTTTTCATCCTTTTTTACCAGGTGATTAAATGCTGCCTTTGTAACACATTTCATTCCGGGAAACAAATTATGTACAACACACTCAGTGGGATCTAATGAGAACTGACACTGTCAGGTGGCAGAAGTAACTCTGCAGACAGGTTTTACTTTCAAACGGCTGTTGAAAGGCCACCTAGAGAGCCTGCTAGGCCACTACCTATCGGCAACAGAAGCCCCTACCCTGCACGTGCCCAAGGAGGCCTGCTGGCTTAGCTCAACCCGAGTCATCCTTTGACAACATGAAGCCTGCATCTAATGCTGCAGATGGCGGCGACATTGGGTCTTCTAGGGGTGTGTTTCCAATGCCGTTTATAAACATCCTCCACCCTTATGTGGCAGTGCTACGAACCACAGTAATATGGTTACTTCCTGTGGTCCCAGTACAGCTCACAAAGCGAGCAAGGTTGGCCGAGCTCCATATTTGGATGGGAGCCAGTCAGGAAAAAAATCTCAGGCTGCCTGCAGTAACATTGGTGCATCAGCAGACGGATCTCTTCCTTTTTAGGTAGCATCCTTTTTAGGTTGGCCTCTTACTGAAAATTTCCCACTCTGGCTATCATCAGTGCAGCTCTACCAGTGGTAGCAATGGTGGGAGCACTGAACGTAGATGGGCCACGTTTCAGCCCCCACCTCATCGACCCCTGGTTCACTTGATGATACGGTGGTTAAAATGCCAGTGATTGCTGTGGACCTGTCTACACTAGCACTTCCAAGATTGCTAATACTCATAGGCAGTCCTGTGTAGACAAGGCTTCAGTATGGAACCAATACTCCTCCATGGAGCTAGCGAGGCCGTGTAGCTGGCAATGTGAAAATCCAAGGCCCTAACTTCAGATAATGATTAAAGATCCTATACAGCATTTTGCAAGAGCAGGGCAGTGCTAACCTCAGTGGCCTGCTTGAATTCCAGCTCTGGGAAGCACATTCTGCCTCCCTTGAATCCTCCTGTTCATTCAACTGGGCAAGACAACCTTCACTTCCTGTCCTAAACTGTTATATAGTGTTGCTATTAAACAGCTACTGCCTGATGGAGATAATCCTCTCCCCCCTCCCGCATCACCTAGTGGTTGAGGAAGAATGGTCCAACACTTAGCTTAGTAGAATTTGGGAGACTAGGTTCAAGTCCACAGCCTGTGGGGGTAAGCTTGGCCAGGTCACTTAGCCACTCCATGCCTCAGCTCCCCACCTGTACAATGGAGATAAAAGCACAGCCCTGCCTCTCAGGGGTGTTGTGGGGATGACTACATTAAAGATTGGGAGGTGCACAGATACTATGGTAATGGAGGCCATCTGAGGTAGATAGATAGGTCAGTGATGTCTGTAAGTCCTTGGAGAGCCTCCGCCAGAGACAGGGAAGTATCATTCTATGGAACAAACCAGCTGGCGCCAGAGCCTGGTGACGTTACTGATACCCGGGGTGCTGCCCTTGCTGGGCGGGGTGAGGGTTGCAGGAGCTAAGCTGAGCTCACAGGAGGAAAGGAGTTTCGCTCGCCCTCCTACGAGTTCTTTCCAAAAAGCCCTCGGCACCTGCTTACAAAGGCTTCTGCGAGCGTCCAGAGGAGACTGTGGAGAGCTCCGAGAGAGGGAGGAAGCCCTCTCACACACAGTCTTCTGCTGGCAAGGCTACACCCAGGGAGAACTAGCACTTCTGCATCAAGGCCATCGAGTTGTCATGGCAACAGGGATTTGTAAAAGCAATTAGTGGAGGGTTCATCTGCATCGCTTTGAGAGACAGGATCTCAAAGAGCTCCCTGTGAGACAAAAGGTCTGCAACCAGACTAACAGGTCCAAATTGAGCTCCGTGTCAATCCGGAGCAGCACCACCACTGTGGGCTGGCGGCTGTTCATAGGGGTTCTGAGTGAAGTCCACTGGTTCCAGAGTGTGGATCGCAGCCAAGGAAGGGGCTGAGGTTCAGCCGGTTTCTCACGCTCAGACAGACAAGAAACGTCTGTCAACACCTCGCTCAGGCCTCGCAAGGTCAGACCGGCAGGGCAGTGGCCCCCACAGCCTGGCACAGCAGGGCTGAATACAGAAAGCAAAGCTGCCCCTCCCTGAGTATTCTCACAGCCAATTTATAGCAGCGGATGAAGGCTCGGCTGTACTGACTCAAGACAACCAAAGGCCTCTTTGTTAACCTGGAGCAGAACTCCCCCATGGGAGAAACACAGCTACTACCCAGTGTGAAGAGCCACCGAAGCCCGCAGGAAACTTTGATGAGCCATCCTATTTAGGAGCAAGTCTGCCTGTGTTTCTTCTCCATCCCTGCATGCGAGGTTCAGAAATCTTACACAAAGCTAGAATGGCGAGCTCATCCCTCCTGCTCTTTCGGGCCCAGCTGCCTGCGTGCTGCATGGACTCTGAGGGGAGGAAAGAAGGAGCTGCAGGGAAGCAAAGCCCCAAGAATGACTCACTCCAAGGGCAGGCGGGTTTCTCAGTGGCCTGGAGACTTAGCTCTTTCTCCCTGCCATACGCGTGTGGTGCAAACCTCAGCACCCGGCCTCCTTGATGGGCTTGCAGAAGCACACGCTGGACACCAGGGAGGAACAGCTGCCTATGACTGATTCCTACAGGAAAGCCCTTCCACTGGGGTCACAGTCACAGGACTGCTTGCACTTCTGTCCCTCTCCGGTCTCGGAGTGCACCCCTCAGGCATTAGGCCTTGTGCGTCTACCTGCCGTGAGGCGGAACGTTGTAATTCCGCCATGCTTAGACTGGGACCTGGCGGTAGCACCCCATCTATGCCACGCCTTTACTGCCCTGCAGCTCCATCGGGGTTCAGGTACCTACCGTTCCTCCCTTCGGGAGTCTGTGATCAATGATCTACAGCAACCAACGCCCTCCTTAAAACAACAGTAGTGTTCAGTTAGCAGTAGGAACAAAGCTTTAGAGAAAAAGGATTTTAAAACAACAGGCTATGGCCATGTTTTCTTCACCACTGTCCTATTGTCCCCTGATGGTAACCTAGGAAGACTAGTGTCTCCAGCCACCCCCAGCAGGCTCCCGTCTACTGCCCTCTTTTGCTCACCCTCCTGAGCAAGCTTCCATTTTAAACCTAAGTTCTGTGTTCTCCTGTGTTTGTGTGTCTTGGCCATTCCCAGGCAAACCTGTTTTGCAGGCCAAGACTGAATCATTAAAGTTCACAGTTCTGGCATTGGCAAAGACCATTCTTTTCTGCCCTGGCCAGTGCTGGCTGCCTTCAACAATTCTTGAGCTGTTGCTGGTAGGTGGCTATCTTGAGCTATTCATTTCATTCCTGCGTGTACCCAGACTGCCTGGGTTTCAAGTTAAACCGACGTAGCCACACAATAAACACCATCCCAATAAGCAGGTTGATGTACAGCATTCACAAATGATTACAAGGCAGTTCCATAGCTGTGATAACTGGCTTCTCTTAAAGACACCATATCGCAGACGAGAGGGGCTATTTCACAAGCTGCGATGGGAGTGAGGGGAGGGTGAAAAACAGAGCCCAGTGGAGGTGGATAAGGAAGCAGCAAGGTGGGTCAGTGAGTTCTTTAGACCTTTAAGAAACAAAGAAGCTGCTTTCATGCAATAGTAATGGTTTGTGATGTAATGTGCTTACATCTGGTTACTTATCTAGCAGCAAAATTGTACCAGATGCTTTGCAGCTAAGTGTGAACTCAAGGATCTCAACTTGAAGATCACAATTGAAATAATCTAATATGTCCCTAGTAGTTAAATACTTAGTTCCTCTCTGCAGATTTCACCTATTAAATCTCACAGCACCTCAGAAAGATGGACAAGTCTCTTGAGCCTGTTTTCCAGATGAGAAAACTGAGGCACAGAGCATTTTAGAGACTCACTCAGGGTGACGAAAGGAGAGCATCACAGGATTGCAGCAGGCCTGTACTCAGACTCCTAGATCACATTTCTCTCTAGGTAGCATTATCGGTAATTATAAAAAACAAATGCAGGAAATCAATGCTCTAGCAGCAGAATTCTGTCTGCACCAAGTTAGGGTTTTAAACTGGGATTTTCAAAGGACCATAAGGGAGTTTGGCACCCAAATCCCACTGCAGTTAATGGGAGTTGTGTGCCTAACTCCCTAGGTCTGCACAGAACATCCCAGACAACATATCTTCTAAAAGGTCTAGCACATGCTTTGGGCTCACACATTGGGCCGTGGAAATTCCCATTTGCATCACACCCCTTCTTGGGTGCCTGGGGATTATAAGAGGAAGTGAGGGCAGAAGATTATTAATTGCTTCAATGTTGGAGTCTCCCCATTAACTCCTTACAGGCCAGAGATGTTTTCAGGCATCCCCCCCAAGATGCAGGTATTGTGGCTATGGGCAGTCACTGTAGGGTAGGCTCCTTTTCTTTTCAGCCCTCTGGTCAGACAGGCAGGAGTGAGACAGCTGTTCCCGAAACCTCCATCAAGCAAAGGGCCACGTGCTGCAGTGACAGTGACACGTCCACCACCCAAGGGAGAAGGAGTTGCTTCAGGAATGTGCAAACGTCAGTTCAGTGATGAATGTGATGGGCAAGTGGGAGGGGCATCAGGCATGGAGGCTACAGATCAAGCCACATCTGGGGGCAGCACAGCTGGAGCAAAAAGCACCTCCCTCTCTGGAAGCACTTGGCAGAGTCTGCCCCAGGTCAGTGGAGAAGGGGAGAGAGACTAGAAAGATGCTAGACCACACTCAGCTTGCCCGCTGGAGCGAGAAAGAGCAGGGACGCTGCCCCTAGCACAGCTGCCCTCCTTTGCTGTAGGTTTAGTTCAAGTTAGTCTAACCATTAGCAGGGTAACAGAACGATTGCCAACGGTCAGCTGCCATCTCGCTGGGGCTCTGGCTTCGAAATGCAACATTCAAGCAGGGGAATATTTGGGTCAGCACTACATGAACCCAGGCTGGTCCTCAGCCATCCACCTGCTAAAGTCTATCACTCCCCCTGCTGGACCCCCAGCAGCCTGGGAGCAAGCCCACCCAGCCCTGTGTGCTGGGAGACGCACAAGTCAGCAGTTCAGGCTCCATTTTCTCGGGGAAGACCGGAGGCCGGTTCTCTGCTTTACAGCCCCTTAGCATTGCTCTGCCAGCATAAAGGGGACATGCAGCCAAGAGAATCCAGCCAGCTCCCAAACCTCCCTTGGGAACCTCCAAGTCATGCAGCCAGACAGCTCCTCCCAGCCCACATCACAGGGTCACCGACGGCCAGAGAGCTTCTTGTAGCTGGAGGTAGCTGGACATAAGTTACAGCAGCCCCGAGACTTTTCCTGTTTACACTAGAGACCAAACTAGCCCCAGAACCAGGAAGCTACAGAGATGACAAAGGCCCTCTGCTGCCACCCCATGTCCTACACAAAACGCAGGCTGGCCAGACCCCAGCACCAGACCCCATTCTCCAGGGCTCTGCACCTTGTGGAGTCATTTCTAGAGCTGGGTGAAATTTTTCAACAAAAACCTTTTTCAGTGACAAATGCAGATCTGGCAACCCTACCACAACTTCTGTGAATTTATGGCGATTTCGCTGAATTATTCATGTCGAGGGAAATAAAACAAACCAAAAAATTCTGGAAAAAAAAATTAAAATATTTTGTTCTGACCTTTTCTAAATGAAATGGTTCAATTTTCTAGTTCAAAATGACTTTCAATTTTGACATTTCCTTTTTCTTTTTAAAAATGCTCCAAAAATCAAAACTCAAAAATTCAGTTCAACCTGAAACTGACATTTTTTCTGATTTCTCAAACTCACCAAAAATTGCAAAAAAAAAATGTCGTGGTCAGTCCAACCTGAAATGGATTTTCTTCTCCCACTCCTCAAAACTGCCAACAACCTGAAAAATCCATTATTTTGTCCGGCTCCAGCCATTGCCACCTGTGCCAAGCACAGCGGGCATGAAAGGCTCCCTCATCAATATGGCAGCATTTTGCACACCGTTGGTGCTGGCAGAAATAACTGTACAAAGGCTCTTCCCATTGCCCCCTGGCCACACATTTCCCAGTGGGAAGGAGCAGGCGGAGTTGCTGCCGGTTTCCAAGAAGCTGGCTTTCTTTCAGGGAAAGAGAAAGGTGGGTAACGCACATCTGCAGAGGGGAGATAAGGTAATCAGGCTGCTCAAATGCTTGGGTTCTTATTAAAGGAAGGCTGACTGGGGAGATCCTATCTCAGTGCTGAAATATCAGTGATTTTATCCTTGACTGTAACTTGAACCAAAACAAATTAAATGGGAAGCGAGATCAGTTCAGACTCTTCTCCCAGAGACAGGATGGTCGGGAAGTGGGGGCGAGAGGTGAGAGAGGTGGGGAAGGGTGTTGATTTGGAAGGCCTTGCTCATGAAAGATGGCAGGATGGGTCTATGCACGTGCTGTGGGCAGTCGCTGGCGACAGGAAGCACGCAAGTGGCAGCAAAGGAATAGTGGTCGTGAGTTTGCCTGAACTGCAAGGATGGTAGATAAAGGCTCTCCGCAGCTCCTTTGGAGGTCAGCGTTGTTACAGCCACAGGCCAGGACGATGCCAGGAGGGGAGGGAGCGGGCACGCATTGACAGACCACGGGAAATGTGTGTTCAGTGGGCAGTTTGCATGGCACAACTTCACTGCCCTTATTGATCCTTTCATTCCCGAGGTGCACTTGGAGGTTCGCACAGCTCTGCAAGGCAGCGAGTTTGGACTGGGAGATCCATGCAGGGCAGCACACTGTCATCCCATCGTGGTGGCTGGATCCCATATACAGACTGACAAGCCTGTCACAGCCTTTGGCAGCAGAGACAGATCTTTTAGCTCGGCCAGTAAAGGTTTGGAGCCAGAGGTTTTAGAGCCAGAGGTCCCAGCTTCAATCCCTGCCACCTCCTCCACCCACACATGCAGCATAGCAATCACAGCAAGGAGACGGGGGCATCATTAGCACCACCATATCCACCAGCAGCTCCAACAGCACTGCGAAGTGGGACCCAGAGACCTACCATCACACTGCTGGGCCGCCACTACAGCTACCATCAGTACAAGGAGTCAGAGATCAACTGTTGCACCTTCTCCTGCAGGCCCGGCTGAGACACATTCCAGCTGGAGCAGACAAGAAGGACCCAGGCAGCATGGTGCCCATGACGAGCCAGAGGGATTTAACCTTGCCGTCCTTTCCCTGTCAGAGTGTGATTGGAGCTCCTGAAGGAAGATCCAGCCTTGGGAAGCTAGTAGGAGGTGGAGAAAAGTCAGCAGTGCTATTCGGGGAGTCTTATAGTCTGCGTATTTTTGGGGTGCATTTCCAGCCTGTGTTCTTTCCCATTGGCTTGATTAGCCTTTGCTGCCGTCCAGCGAGAGAATGAACAGTCACGGCATCACACCGCGCCCCCGCCCTCACACCAGTGCTTGTTCCCTCTGATGAATCCCATATGGCAAAGCATTCCTTCCAAGGAAATAGGAGCTGGCAGCTAAGCTAGTGGCATTGACTGGGGTAAGGGTGTAGCTCAAACACTGGAACAATTCTAGCACATTCGTTGGGAGCAAGTCTCCATCTCCACAGGGGATGGTCCATTGGGCTACTGCTCACATTCCAAGTCATCTGCTGCTTGCTTCTCTTTGGGAACGCCAGACGGCACTGTCTGCAGAAAAGAGCCACATACGGCATTTGAGTCAGAGAGGGATCTGTCAGAGAGCGACACCAGCTCCCAGCACCATGGTTGGGCTCCTGACACCCCAGAGGTTTTCCTTCTTCCCGGCAAGGAGATTAAAGGAGCGAGTTAGTTTCAAACATGAGGATAATAGTCAACGAGCTTCACAATGCAACCAGAAACCCATCACATGTGCTTCCCCAAGCAAAAAAAGTCAATGTCTGTCTAGATAGGATGAATATGGCACTTGTCACCACAGTGTTTGAGCACCTCTCATATTAATGAATTAGTCCTCATAATGCCCCCAGGAGCGAGGGAAGAATTGTTACCCCAATCATCCAAAGGGGGGAAATTGGAGGAGAGAGATTAAGGGCCTGTCAGAGCTAGCAATTGAATCCAAGTCAATGCTCTGTCCTAACCACAAGACCATCTTTCCTGCTACAGATTAAAGTTTAGTTTGCAGGTAAAACCAGTAATTACTAAAGTTTGCAAGTTAAAACGGAAAAGCAATGCATCTGGCTGAGTAACCTGGCAGCTCACTGATCAGAACAATCTTCACTTGAGTCACATAAGGGGGCAGGCATTTGTACCTCCTACCTAATCATGGAAATAGAGTGCTTCTCACAACCGCTTGTTTCTCACGCACTGACTATTCCCATGTGCTGGCAGGGGGAGTTACACGTGCCTTTTCCTACAAGCGAGCAGCTCACCCAGACCATGCTTCTGCAGGGAAGGGGGAAGAAATATGTAACTACTCCCCCCCGCAATAGATCGCTCCAGGCAGCACCTCAATGGCAGGTCAGAAAGGATGATCTTGGCTCTGAAAGGGAAACCTTAGTCTTGGAAACACTCAGGTGCAGGATGCCAGAGTGGAACCAAGAGATCCCTCTAAAATAGAGCTCAAGTAGGTCTGGGGAAGAGGTTCAGCAGGACAATGTCTGCAGAGCAGCAGGAGAGATGGCGCAGCAACCTGCATCAAACTTGGAGGGAGGAGGAACACAGGCTGCAGGAGGGAAGAGTTCAGAGAAGATACCAGGGAGTTCGTCTCTGGGCACACGGCTGGAATGCTAGCTGCGATTGCAGCACCTCTGTAGATCGCTCTCTTAACAAAGAATCAAATTAGTTTTACAAGAATTGAGTCCTCTCCTGTTACTGTCTTGCACTTGGTACATGAGGCAGACAACAGTCAAGGAGGGAGACTCCAGTGCAGAAGAGGATGATGGGAATACATAGAGCCATGCACCAGAAATGCAGGATGCTTAGAGAGGCAGCCTTTAAACCATAGGATCATTATGACCTTTGGGGATATTACCCACAGCTGTGGAGATGCATCCCTTACTAGCTGAGAGCTCCAATGAGCATGGCAGTCCTGAAGATGCTGGCAGAGCACCACGACCCTCGATGTAGTCCCCCGCTGGGCACTCACCAGATTGCTGTACTTGAGCAAACCAAAAAGGTGACGCTCTGCTCCTTTCTGTTTTTAACAAGAAGTTAATTGCAGTGAAAGGTTCCAAAGCAGGAGTTCATGACACTGACAGGACTCCCTGGTCTCTCTCTACCTTTACACGCTGAGTTCTCTCTAGACACTCTAGTTGGGATGTAGGGTCCGCACCAGCCTAGTCAGGGGAGCAGTGGGCATCAAATCATCAGATCCAGCTAGGAGCAGGTCACAGGACTCAGTCAACTCCCAGCACCACTGAACAGGGCCAAGCGGGAAGCAGGACGCCCCTTCAAGTTGTAATGTCCTCACTGCCTGCAATTTTAGTGGCCAGTATTTTCTAGGGAAAAGCAAATCTGCAGAAGTACACGAGAGAGATGTACGTCCTAAGACAGGCTGGTAAGACTGGAATTGTTGGAGATAGGCAAGAGGAGCTATGGTAAAACAGTGAAGGGGCTAGAAAAGGCAGATTAGGAGCTTGGGTTCTCCCTGGCCCG
Source organism: Mesoclemmys tuberculata (assembly GCA_007922155.1). Lineage (NCBI taxonomy): Eukaryota > Metazoa > Chordata > Testudines > Chelidae > Mesoclemmys > Mesoclemmys tuberculata. The sequence goes on from ML675638.1 coordinate 3,510,467, forward strand.
CAGCACAAAACCAAGGGGACATTCAATGAGAACGAAAGGGTGGCAAATTCAGAACTGATTAAAAGAGAGACTTGCACACAGCACATCATCCAGCCATGGAACTCATTGACCCGGGATGTTGCTGAGACCACTCATTTAGGAAGACTCAAACAGGGATTGGACGTGTCTATGGAGAACAAGAATGACATACTAATACATTTTGGAAGTGATATTAAACCTCGAGCTCCGGAATTTAAAACAATCTCTGGCTGTTTGGGATTGGGATTATCCCATGTCTGTTTATTGTGGGGTTCTTGCACATTCCTCTGGTCCTGGCCACTGTCCAAGACAGGACACTGGACTAGATGGGCTTTGGTCTGATCCCCTCTGGCAATTGCTATGTGGTAACCAGGCAGCAAGAACAGAGCAAGGAGCACGCTGCTTAGAATCTGGGCAATTTGCGCAAGCATTGTTGTGCATTGTCTGCTAGAGTTGGGGGTGTTTCTAGCAGATCAGTGATCTGGGGAGAGGAAAGGGCCCCAGGGTGCTTCGCCTGGCACGTCTTGGCCTCTCTTGCCATTGCTGATAGGCAAACTAAATACATAAAGTGACTCTGCTGCTGGGTAGAAGCCACTTCAGCCCCCGCTACACATGTCGCAAACTGAGTTGATCCTGCCAGAGGGAAGAGATTGTTAGCAGAAAAGGAGGCAGCGAAACATGTCAGCTACTTCCAAGCTCTCACATAAGCCCCTGGTATAGAAGTCTGTTTCTAACACATGTTGCTCAGCACCAAAATAGCGTGGGCTGACTCTTTAGAGCAGCACAACATATGCTGTGAACAGACGTCTGGCACCAAAGGTGCATGCAGTGTAACATCAGGCAGCCAGTGTTAAGGAAGCTAGTAATCTGTTTAGGGAATCCTTTGCAATGAAGTTGGTAAATGAAGCTGAGCAGTCCAAGATATTAAGTAGATGGAGGATTAAGATCAGCATGAAAGGCTCTCAGCAGGGCTTTGAGGTGGCAGTGCAAGGGAAGGAGAAATGCTGGAACTAGTACCGTTAAAATATTCTCCATGCAACAGGAATATCCCAGACAAAGCCAGATCAGCCACTTGAGTTTCTGCACTCACTAAGGGAGGACGGGTGGGTATATGAGCAAGCAAGCCAGGATGCATGCATTAATCTCACTTACCACATCTGTATCCTATATTGTAAGGTAATATTTGAGCATCGATAATGTAAGTCTCTGGTACTGTGTAAATCACCAAATAGGAGAGAGATTAACTAGTGTGAAATGCTGCTCTCCAACAGAAAGTGTTATGTCCTGTCCAACAGGAAAAGGCTATCAACACCAGATGGGCTATTGTGGGACATTAAAAAGGACAAAAGACTTTGTTGTTTGGCTATTCCGCCCCCTGGAGATGACTCTTGCATGTGAATTCCTCCTATCAGCTGAGTTTGCAGCTCCGAGCACATGCTGGGGGGTTGGGAAATAAAACGCTTAACAAGAAGAAACTGGATCTCTATGCTGCTTTGACTCTGGGTGTGTGGCAAGGCTTTCTAAGCATAAGCAAGAAATCCCCAGCTGCTTAGACCTAAAGGACATATAGACCTTGCTTTTTCTAGAAGCTTATATTACCTTTTGAAACTTAAGAGTGAAACTCATTTGTGGGTACATTTGCCTGCTTTAACCTTGTAAATAACTCTTATTTTCTTTTCCTGTTAATAAATCTGCAGGTAATTTATTACAGGATTGGCTACAAGTGTTGTCTTTGATGTGAGATCTAAGGTGTAACTGCTCTGGCCTTTTGGGCCTGGGAATAACCTGAATAGTATGATACTTGATGTAAGGGACCATTTATCACAGAGGCAGGTTTACCTGGGTGGCAAGACAGACTGGAGTACCCAAGGGACTGTCTGTGGCTCCATGTTAAGGTTGCTATAGTGTCTGCAGAGTTCACACGTGATAGGTGAAATCTAAGGACAGAACTCACAATCTGCCCCAAGGTTGGTACCGAAGCTCCTGAGTCATTTCAGGACAGCTTGACACCTACTACAGGGGTTCCTGCACCTTCCTCTGAAACACCTGGGACTGGCCACTGCTAGAGACAGGATCTTGACGGGGTGACTGCTGGTCTGCCCCAGTCTGGCAGTTCTTAACTCAAAGTCAGGACAACCTGGAGAAGAAACTGCCAAGAAATGTGAGTGAATTAAAGGAGTCGGCTCCCTCGGTATGTCTAATTCAGGTCACAATTCCCTATAAAATCATTTGCAGCTGCTATCTAGCCTCCCATTAAGTGAGCTGTCTATTCCTGGGATGGAGAATATAGCCAAAATACTGTCCTGAACCCAACTTCTCATCATGGGCAGCTTTTGCCTTAGCAGTGGAACCAAGTTAATTCAAAAGCAGTAGCCATAGATGTTCCTGTCTCCCCAGATCAAGCTAGAACCCAGGCTTAGGGTTGGCAGAGTTACCAAATGTTGTTGTAGTCTGGGCTGTCTGCCACTCACCAGAGTTAGGGTTGGAAATGGTGAGAAACTGAGGTCCAGGCTCCTCTGACCAGGTCCCTTCCAGAGGCTCCGTCAATAGGAGATAGTTCAATAATGTTTCCTCTAGGTGCTCAACTCTGCCCCTTCCAGCTCAGCTCAAAGAAATCTGGAGGCTTTTCTAGCCTTTATCTATACCATTGACTCACCGTTGATAAATTCCTTCCCCAGCCAGAGTAGGTCAGGTACACCCAGCGAGTACGCTGATGCTATGTTCCGGCTGGAAAAGGAGCTTCCTCAAAAAGTTCTATTTAGTACTGTGGACATTGCTTCAAAAGCAGATCATTTGCCCTATGCAGACCTATTGGTACCACCTTCTCTTGGCAGAAGGACAGTCTCCATCTTCATTCACATACAGTCATGACTACTGGACTGCCATTAGCAGCCAACAGCAGTTTCTTGTTCAGCTTTGAAATTAACTTTCCCCCTTCCGGGATCTGAAATAGCCCAGATCTGTTGACCATTCAGGCATGCTGCAGAGCTCACCTGTCCCAGCTGGCATTCAGAGTAAGGACTAAGGCATTTTGGGTGGGGAGCATGGGTTACTAGGGAACGTGAGAGGTAAAAGATAAGATCTGGTATTGGTGCACTGGTGGTTGTATGCGGGCTGAGGGTGGAGTAAGGTGCATGCTTGGTTTTTGTTTTGTAATGATTTTTGTATAGCATTTTTTAGCACTCAGGAAATGTAAGCCCTGTTATGCTGCTCTCAACAACAACAACAACAACAAAAATCAGTCAACCCCAGCCTGCAGATGGCTCATCAGGCTGACAGTTTAAGCCATGTCAGTTTCCATAGCCAACAATGCACAAGGGAGTGATCCACATCCAGATGCCTTTGACTTCCCTCACCCGATGGATCAGAAACCCATTTTGCATCTGGGAGAGCTGGAGTCAGCTAGTGAGATCAAGCAAGACTCAAACCCACACCTGCCACAATTGTCCACAAGTGCCTTAGCCATTCAGCCACTGCAGCTCTTTATGCTGCCGTCCGTCAGCCAAACAAATAATATAATTGCTGAGCAACGTTAGACACATTTTCCCTTGTACAGCTGCCCGGCAGAAAACATTTCACTCATTTTGCAGTTAACACAAGAGCAGATTTAAAGGTACAGGAAACTAACAAGAGAGGGACTGTGTCCCTGAAAGGGTTCCTGGGGGCATCTAGATCAGACTAAATGGTTTGGGGGCGGGGGCGGAGGGAGAGAACATTTAATCACCAGCATCTAAAGAGCTATTCTTTTTGGCAGATGAAAATGGCAAGTATTGCTTGGTCAGACTCCTGCTTGGTAAGGCACCAGAGGTCTGTTTAAAGAAAATGAGAAGCTTTTTTCCCTTCTTCTGTGAAGTGGAAAATGAGGCCAGAAACTGCAGCTGTGAGCCCCTTGAGAAAGGCAACGGTTTGGTCTCATTTGCAGTGTTCAATCCATGCTCCACCACCCAGAGAGCAGTCCCCGGGACAGGGAAACCAGTTAGCTAATTACCTATTGGAAGGCCTATGGAGGAACACAGCAGCCCAGACACCCCCTGCTCCTCACCTTTGATTGGTCTCTGGAACTCAGCCCTTTGCTTTCAGGTATTAACTGCTCAATACAGCCTAAGGGCCAACGTCTGCTCTCATTTGCACTGGGGCAAAGTCAGACTAACTCCCCCTGAAGTCACATAGATACCCCCAGATTACGTCAGAGCAGAACTTCACCCTGCAGCTGGTAAGGAAGTACTGAAGTTCATAGGTCTTTCCCTCTTCACAGGCTACGTCTACACAGCGCGCTAGGGGCGTGGTTCCCTACTCTCGTGCCCACACTCACGCTAGGGCTCCTGGAGCTAGCGTGCATATGAATAGCAATGCAGTCGCACTAGCACAGGTAGCAGCAGTGGAGGCACAGCGGATCTGTGAATAGGAATCCATCTGAAACAGCTGGGCCTCCGTGGCCACTCCCCTCTATGCTACCAGCAGCTATGCTGCTATTTCTACTTGCACCAGTGCAATGAGAGCTAGCAAAAGCAGGAATACACGAGCAGGAGAACCCAGCCCTAGCTCATAGTATAGTCGTTGCCCCACTTTGCTCTCAGGATGCTCTCCCTTCTGCTTTGCTCAGTTAAATCAGTACCTACACAAGAAAAAGGAAGGATTTGATGGGGTTCTCACGTTCACTGTCGCTACAGGATCCCTGCCTGTAGGGACAGTACAACATCAATGCCGGTGTGTCACAGCAAAGCCGCACCTGTGGACTATCTCAGTTTGACTGTTGCAGGACATCTACTTATTGGCTGGGTTTCACTGAGAGAGGAGCAGTGGTGCCCACAGCACCAAAGCCAGGAATACACCACTGGCGCCACCACTACCCTAATGAAAACAGCTTTTAAATATTTTAGCAAGGCCCCAGAATCCCCTCCCTTGGAGGAAACCCTGCAGGGCAAAGCAGAGCGAAACAGCTGCCCAAACCCCCCTTCTCTATCTGAGGGGAAATTCTATGAGCTGCAATGGGACAGACCCTCAACACACACACGTATCCAGGGCACTAACAGGTCAGTTAGCTAACTGCGACCAGATAAACTCATATTCCATCACCTAAAAGGGGACATAAAGGGTCCAATTCTCCTCTTGCTCACACCAGCGTTCAGGCCTATAGAAAGAGCATCCTGACGGTCCCCAAGGGAAACAGTATTTTAAAACACAGTCATTCCCCTGTAGGATCTGCAACCTAAGCACTGTGCTTGTGTGTGAGGAGTGCACAAGGAAAACAACCAGAGACCTAAATTAAGCTGACTATGCCCCAATATTCAACGCTGTAAATCCATGGGTTTCACTGGAAGGATGCCCATTTATATCAGCTGAGAAGCTGGCTCAAATAATCTAACCTTACTGGCCAAGATGAGAAGGTAAAAAAGCATCAGCAGAGTGAAACGTAAATTAGATTTAAAATGATTTCAGTGCGAGCAGCCGGAGGTGTTAGCGATGACACAAGCATTTTAAGAACCCAGGATCTTTAACAAAAGAGGGAGAAGAATGGTTTATCTGCAATTCAGTCAGCAAGAGGACAAGTATTTTAGTTAAGGTTTTGGGGTTGTTTTTTTTTAAAGGTGGTTTGTTTGTTTCAGGGCAATTGTTTGAGCTGGAAAAAGAAACCTCACACTCGGAATTAACCAGATTTTTCCTCAGGAAATCCGTGTGATTCACTGACTATGTCAAGCAGGGTAGGGGGGAAAAATCCTTCACTAAACTACTCAGACGCCTGTAGGCTGAGCTGTAGAGAAACTGCTCTCTTTAAAAAAAATCAAACAAATACTAGCTAGGAGACAGCACTGCACTGCCCTCTTTGGGCCAAATCCTCATCTCTGGGCCTGAGCTGTGCTGAAAACAGGCTGCTATGGGGTGGGATGGGGGGTCAAGAGAGAGACTGATCTCTACTGGAGGAATTTAAGACTTGCTTATGTGTTAGTGAGTCTATTGGCCTCTAGTGGCTGGACAATACAACGTACTACTACAGCTGCCAGAAGACTTTCTCCTCTGCAGGAACTGTTGCCAGGCAGGATGCAATTTAAGAGACCATTCTGCTGGACAAGCGGCTGCTGTCAATCGAAAAGGGTGGCTGTGCTGAAGTAGCTAATTAAGTGACTGGCTCACAAGATCCCCTTATATTGTGAGACCCCTCCATTCACCCCAGCACTGCACGCACAATATTATTATGCCTGTTGTTCCTGCAATTGATTGGCATTAGAAATGCTGGATTGTAAAGCCAGGGTGACAGAAAATATATTATATTAACAGAAGCAAAGCCCCATTTCACTACTCACACACCCAGCTCAGCAATATTTCCTCCCCAGTGCCCATGACCCCTCTGGAGTCTCCTCCACAAGAGAGAGGCAGAATCAGGCCCCAGATCCTACTTCAAGCTTCTGCATCTTCTACCTCCCGGTGTGTCTTTGTCACGCATTTGGAAATCTTTGGGGGGAGCAGAGCAGAACAACTTCTTGGGTAGAATGGGAGGGATTGTGCATAAGGAGGTTGGAGCTGAAAGCCCTGAATTCAAATGGTGCTTGCTGGCTGCTCTGTGAAAACTTGCTGACCGTGGTATCTGAGTGTTGTCACGTGCTACAACAGGAAGTAACCAGGCATTAACAAGGCAGTGTCCATCTTGAAGCCAGCTAGGAGTACCTTTTCACACACACAGCAGGAGGGATCAGTCAAGATGCTCTGATAACCAGGGGCATTTCTAGCCAGTGGAGCTGGAAACCAGGTGCCGTGACATTGCATGGAGGTGTGAGTAGAGGCTCCTGAGGATAGGCAGGTAAAGTGCAGCCAACCCTGTTGTGAGTCAGACATAGCAGGAGCTTTCCTGCATCTGAGTGTCACTTTGCATGCTCATAGAGTGTCAGTGTCTTCGCCCGAGCAGTGCAATGACAATGCAAGGAGGGGCAGTGAAATCACAGCTATGTACGCACCGAACATCCACCAAGAAATGGGACAATAAATACAAACACACTGGGGTTCCAGTCACTGGAGATTCCAGCCTGTGACTGCTGCCTGTAACAAACTGAATATCACAAAGCAGAAAATTATTTAAGGGCTTCAATGCTCTAGTTAATGCATTTTTTCCCTAAAAGCCAATTTAGTGAAAGAGAGAAAGGGACGGGGGAGGAAAGGTCTTTTAGCTGAAATTCTTCAATAAACAATCAGAAATCATCAGAAGAGCTAAGAAGAATCCAAGTTGTCCTAGGTGTTGTGCATTTCAACAATATATACTTTCCCTCATCAGTCCCTTTTCAGCTGCTTATAATTTTGCCCAACGTTAACTATTTGGGCTGAAATTTTTCATTACCTGGCGTCTGCCTCACGTTGAATTTTTCTGAAAGTTTAAGCAAAAAGGGTTCTGCAATTTCTCAGAACAAGGTTAGAGAAAAATTTGTTTTTCCTATGATAGATTCTGAGAACTGTTTTGTTGAGAAGCTCTCATAACTTTATGCTTTAGAACAGACTTGAAATTTGGCAAGGAGGACACCCTGGTATTACAGATGTGTCTTATGTCTTCCCTGTGAAATTTGGCCCAAGTTATAAGCCTTTGAAAATTGTCACTCTATACACACTCAGACACTTGTTAGAGATTAGCAGCTAAAGTCTTCAAACATTCCATTTGCACCAAGCACATTCCAGCTCCTCACAGCTGTTAGATGTGACCAGACTGCACTATGCCATCCCCACACAGCAGATGAGCATGCTTCATCGCTGGGAGACAGGGGCTAAGCAGGACTTTTCCTTCAATTGTTCCTCCAAGCCACTGGGGACTCCTATAGGGTCAGGGAGAGGAAATGCAAGCAAGGAGATGAGCAATCAATGCTTCTCCTGCTAGAACCCAGGCCACATGGAGGAGGAGGAGGAGGAGGAACTTGTGATTTAAATGCAGTGGAGGCAGAAGATCAGGAGCTGGGTTTGGGGTGGGGGCACATGGACAGTTTCTATAACCACTAGATGACACTTCCCTCCAGGAGTGCAATTGAACCCAAAGGCCTCGGTCTCTAGATTCTTCTGCTGGCAGAAAGTGTCTATGGAACTCATTGACAAAGTGTATGGCTCATCCCTCTCTAGTATGTGGTCCGCAGAGGAAATTACAACCTATTAAAGTGATCACTTACTCCATTAACTCAAGGGGAAGAGAAGCGTGTGCTACGGATCTAACAATCCAAGCCCTACGGATGAATGACCTCTGTGGGTGTCAATATTATACATGATGGAATTGGTTTTTTCAGTTTCTTAAAACAAAAAACCACCTGCCCCTGCACACAAACACTTAGGAAACTACATTAAAAAATCTATGTTAAAAGAACAATCTTAATTATAAAGTCAAGCACTCAGAAGTTAGGAAATGACAAAATTAAGGTCATTTATTCACTTTTAATTCACCTCCTGTTGCATATGCATTATGATAGTTGTTAATTACATGACACATTACTAAGGATCCTTGCCTCACTCAGTGCACAGGATGGACCTGCTCTACGGAGGAATCAGGGCTGTCTAATGAAGGACAGTTGTCTGCAGAACCCTGTCTTTATTTAATTCAGAAGTTGGAAGGTGTGTAGTGAATGAGACAGGGAATTGCAGGAAGAGAAAGGACAGCTTCATGGTTAAGACTATTTAATGCCACCTATATGATGCTTGGTAAGTCACATGAACCAAAATATTCACTGTTGGCCCAAAATTGTGTGTTTCTCATTTTTTGTGTACCCTGGGACATCTGGGATCAGATTTCAAGAAGTGCTCAGAACCCACAGCTGAAACTGAAGTCAATGGAAGCTATGCTTTGAATGATAAAGGGCTTTAAAACATTTATAAAGTATTGCAGAAAATCAGGCTATAGGCATCACAAGTTGGGGCATCCAAATTTCATGGATACTTTTGACAGTTTTGGCTTTAATCTCTCTGTGCCTCATTTCCCCGGCTGTAAAATAGAGGCAGCCATACCACCATCTCACAGAGGTGTTGTGAAGATGTATTCATTCACGTTTGGGAAGTACTTCAATATTATGATAAGAGCACCACAGAAGTACCCAAGAGAAATTCCATAATTCTGTACTCAGTGCAGGATTTGGATGTGGGCTGTTAAATAAGGCCATACTTTGAACAAGAAAGATGAAAAGAAATATTGAATAATGTTAATTAAATGAGGCAGAGGTCCTGTGGAAACAAATACATGGTTGTTCAATTAAAGACTATATCATATTGCATACACACGAGGGGGCTGAATTAAGGTTACACTGGCGACCTTAATCCTGCCATTTCCTAACTTTTGAGTGCTTGACTTTGCTTAATATTCTTTTAACTGTTTTTTGGACAATGTATAGATAGAAGTATGAAGGATTCCTTTTTGACCTTAAGGCAATAGTCTAGAGACCTGGGCTTGAGAAACAATTGTAAGGTGCTCTGTATGTGTACACGTACCCGTGTGTGCCCATGTGTGTGTGGAGAGACACCGAATGAGCACGAACACTGTGTACAGTGCATAGAATGTCCATGCAAACCATATGAAATCTGTCCATGTACTCTAATCCCTAGCTTTTGTACAACAGCTTTGTCAGTAGAGCTCAAAGCAGTTTACAAAGAATAAACCAAGTACACCGTGGCATGCACTTCTTAATATTCTCGTATTTCTAATAGGCACTGGTTTAGGGTTTTGTACTGGTACACATCACTATGCTATTTGAGTGTATGCCAGGTTCGTTAGCTATGCCAATCTAATCTAGGACCCAGCCTGGCAGGATTTCCTTTGTTCCACATTAAGCCTTGTATTAACACTTCAATAGATATCTACGTCGATGTGCCCCTGCCGTGCTGGAGATGACCTTATTTGTAATAATGGCAGGTTTATTGTGGGAGATATGGGGTAAGCTGCAGAGAATCACAAGCAAGCAGTGTGGTACAAGTTTCAAATTGCTAGCTATGTCCCTGACTCCAGAAGGTCACAACTGTATTTCCCTCTATAATGATCTTTGTGCCTGACAATATATTTCAATCTCACAGTCCAGACCTGCTGCCATTGCTTTTTTACTAGGATCCCTCCTCTTCCTTCCCACTTTATTTTCCTTACATCTCTATAAGCCATATATGGGGCCAAATTCTGCACCTAGTTCCACCTACTGACCCCATGGGGTGCCAGCATTCCTGGAAGCACAAAAGAATCCTAGAAAGTGGAGATGGAAGACAGCCCTGAGGTCAGTGCAGGAGCGTTCCCAACTGCATAGTCTTGAGTGCTTTGTCTAAGTGAGTACACATAATGCGAGCGATGGAGCATCCCACGCTGTGTATCAGAGCTTGCCCTGAGATAGTGTTTCCTGATATTGGGCCAAATGCAAACTCGATGTAACAAGGAGCAATTCCAGTTACATTTGGCCTCAGTTTACCCACTGCACCCACTTTACACACAGTCTTTCTTTGGCTCTGTCATACACAATATATGTCAGCACTACTGGAAATCCTGGATTCACTGGCCAAGATAGTCATGTCATCATTTCTTTATGTGCCACATTCTGAAGGCAATGCAGTTCAGCCTTAGAGAGATGGTGGGCCTCATCCTTATCAAGGCTTTGCCTGCCAACACCCCCCTCTATGCAATGACATGCTAGACTGATCTATCAAACCCAATACCAGGGTATTGGAATCTTTCTCTCGCTCAGCAGCAAATTCACTCATCCCCATCCCTGAGCCAGCTTTTGCCACAACAAGAAGCACCATGCGAGAGGCCAGGCAGAGCGCAAGGGAACAGAACTCTACTTCCCTGATGAATAAATCATTAGGGCAGTACATTATGTAGCCTTCCAACATCCATACGGATGTGAATTATATATAACAAGCTAGTGAAAGCAATTTGTCTAAAGCATGCATGAGTCATAAAACCAGAGTTCTCCAGCACTCAGGACACATTTCCAGATATTGCACTTTTACAAAAGCAATAAAAACCAGTTCAGGAGCACCCTGGGTTCACAGCGCCATGCCCCCTTAACCAGGTTTATTTATCACACTTTGTGGAGCAGGTGAAGGGTAAAGGTCTCAGAAATGGCTATGTTTGGTGCTGCTGATCACCAGGTGCTCGGAGACATGGAAGGGTTGAGCCATATTGGCCTGAGCCAGCTGCGATCCTGCCTATCAGACCATTCCCTATGACAGCACCCCCACGGGGCATAGTCCTCTCTCCCCAGGCTGCCCATTTTATGTTCTTATGTCCTTGGTCTGAAGGCCATCAGTCTGCAGATGGCCTCCAGCTCCACATCTCCTAGGCTGTCTGCCAAACATCCCAATGCCTGTGTGAAATTGGCACCCGGACAAAGAGCTGCTGACACCTACAGACGTGATTTTGGCAGCCAGGGGGAAAGAACCGGCCAAAACTAAACATCACACTCGGTATAGGGCCTGCCCCATTGTCAGGACAGTTCGTGGCTTCTAGCTCCTCCTAACCTCCTCTTTTCTATTAGACATGGAAATAGCAACCGTTTTTTAAAAACCCCTTTCCCAGCTACAGTTTTCTCGGAGCCCATGTCTCATCCTGAGAGGCAGAGATCTCGCCTCAGTCATCCAGACATTCAGGACCTCCTGTCTTAGCTCTTGCCAGCCAACATACTTAAGAACAAACCAAACAGCCTTAGGGATGTTCTGAATAGTTCATTGTGCTGCAGTGTGTCTAACAAACAACCAGGGTCAATGCAAACATGTTGTCCCAGTGCTCCACGCCCTATAACAGGATAGGGACCCGGCTACCTGAACAATCAACTCTCTCTACAACTGTTTTATTTACATTGGTACTGCTGTGAAAAATATATGGAGAAGATTGCTTACCCCATGCTCTAGGAGCCCTGGACACAGCTTAAAAATAGAGAAAAATGCATACATAGTGTGCAGCAGTACAAGTCAAAGCAGCCCTCTAGCAGTAATCCAGCACTGTCAGCGCTCAGGTAACCTCCCCCTCTAACAATTCCCCATGCTCTGGTTTTTAATTTTTTGTGGGGTGGAGTGGAGATTTGCAGTATGCCTTTAGGTCACCAGAGCTGGCTTATTTCAAACCTGAGAGCTACACTCTGTGACCACCATGGAACTACTCCAGAAAAGGAATGTGGGAGAGGAAAGACCTAAAGGGAAGAGCTACTGATCCTGGAACTCAACTGATTACGGGGGACAACAAATGAAAAAACAGGAACAGGCGTGAAGGTCAAAGGGCTAAATGCTGGGAACCCCACGCAGCACCCCACTGCTCCTGAAAAGTAACTAAAGAGACAGCGGATGCGGCCCAGAGGAATTCTGCCCAGATACGTGATCTGACAGAGGAACGGAAATAGGCCTCACAGTCGCAGAGCACCTCCTCAGTCAACATCCTCTCACTAGTGTTGTAGATGGCAACCTTAGCCAAGGCGAGGAGGAGGTTGATGAGGAGGTCCCGTGACTGTGGGGCCACAGATGGCGTGTGCATAGATCAGAAGGTGTGGGGAGAAATGCAGCCAGAACATCAGGAGGAGGTTTTGGAAGAGCCAGAATAGGGGCTGCAACCTGTTGCAATCCAGGTATATGTGCGCCAAGGTCTCCCTCACACCGCAAGACGACAGGCTTCAGGACGAGAGGTGAACCCCATGCCAGGTACACGCCCGTGCTCATGGCTCCATGAAGCAGCCACCAGGTAATATCTCTGGCAGGCCGTGGAACCAAGATGGAATACAGATTGGACCACTGGGGCTCCTCACCCTCGAGAGGTGATAAAAGGTCCCGCCATTTGGCATCAAGGTGGGACACGAGGGTGAGGAGATAGGAAGTGTGGAGCACAAGGATGTACAGGTGTGCCCATGGCGTGGCTCGGGTAGGCAAAGGGGGTGGCTGTGTGGGGAGGGCCTGATGAAAAAGTCCGGAGGGCCCAGGGTGAGGAGGGGTGGGCAGAGAGTGCCCTCTCACAGGACCCACTCGAGAATAAGCAAAATCATTCTGGAAGTAAGCTACAATTTTTTCTGCATGACGGCAATTAGCCATTGGGACAGGTTACCAACGGCTGTGGGAAATTTGTCATCATCTGGAGTCTTTAAATCGAGACTGGATACTTTAAGAGATAAGCTCCAGTTAAACCACTGATTGTTGGACTTGATGCAGGAATAACAGGGTGAAACGCTCTGTCCTGTGTTACGCAGGAGGTCAGACCAGATGATCATAATGAGCCCCTGTGGCCTTAAAATCTAGGCATCTATCCAGGTACTTCGAAGCCCTTTCTCACTAAGCCTCCCTGAGGCAAAAAGAGTGAAAAAGAGTGAACCCTAATGGGTTATGCTTGGTGTACACACGCACGCACGCACGCACACTTCTCTTTGCACTGGTTCTCTTTTATAAGAAGTTGGAACTGCCACTTGTCTATGGGGTTAACAGGTAAGTCAGACTTGTGGTGACGTCCCAGTTCAGAGCAGCTGTTTGCGAGCAGAGGGTTGCTCTGAAAGGTCTGAGAGTACTCAACCCTTATGATGTAAGCTTTATCCCCACTACACACCACTCAAAGACGATGCAGGATGGCACGTGCTATCCTGTGCAGCTTCTGTTCACTCAGTCTCTTCACAGATTTGTCTGTACACCAGGTCCTGGCCCTATTAAGTTTCCCTGCTCCTCATCTACATCTAGAAATCACCACGGCATCCCACCCCTGTCCCGCCACACGAGATTGCTCTCCCCCCAGCAGAGATACTTCCGACATTAATAAAACAATGCATGGTCTTACCCAAGGACAGCACTGATGGGGCACCAAAATCAGGGTCCTGCCCTGCCTGTCTGGAGCTGTGAGTGAGCTCTGTAGAAGTTATCTGTATTCATCCTGGTGTGAAGTTGGCATCCAACAGCTGGGTGTATGGAAGAGGAAAGATCATGAGCTCACACGCTTGTTACAGCGTGGAGTGTTCCCTCTTTCTAGATCAAGATCAGACCCATGGCATGAGAGGAATGTTAACAATATGGAAGAGCAGTTCTCATCTACGTGTCTTGAAAAGGAAATTTGCAGGCGCCATCTGCAGCTGTCCCAGCCTAGCACATTATAAGAACATCAGTCCACTTGATTATTGGACAGACTTGCCGAGGTTGAAGCTGCTAATGATTTTCACACTAGTGTAGTTATTTTCAGATCATATTAACATCCACACATGACTGAGCCAATAATAAGGCTAGTGGGACGCTATTGTAAATCAGCAATTGGACTTTCTCCTCCTATGTGTTCTTTCTATCACACAAGCAAAATCAAGAACACAGTTTTCCCACCAGATGAGAATTCAAAAGCAAGCACAGGGCAAACTCCCTGTGGAGCATCAGATCCTTTTGGAAGTAAAACTTCTTGGGAAATAAACTATCAGTCAAACAACACCTTGGGCAGAATTGATAGGAATGAGCCACGCAGCTGCACTCATTTTGCCTTCAATAAACTTTTGCCTGTCGACGAAAGAAGTTTAAGAGTCTCAGAAATATGGAAGCTAGAGATTAAAAACAACAGGCCATTTGCTCCATCTCATTCCCACTGTCCCCAAAGGAGGGGCTTCCACTGTTTATCTAGGTTTGAACTAGGGCTACATTTACACTGCAAGAAAAAAACAACACAGCAGCAAGTCTCAGAGTCCAGGTCAAATGACCTGGGCTCCTGGGGCTAAGATTAGCTGTGTAGACATTCCTGCTCAGGCTGGGCCCAAGCTCTGAAAGTCAACAGGGGGACTGGGTCTCAAAGCCCAGGCTCCAGCCTGAGCGGGAATATTTAAGCTGTTAATTTCAGCTACATGAGTCCGAGTCAGTTGACCCATGCTCCAAGACTCATGGCTGCAGGTGTTTTTACAATGTAGATGTACCCTTAGTCAGCCAGCACCACAGAAGTAACCACCACTTCCCTAGCCAAACTCTTCTGCAGATTTGTAAACAATACACCCCTTAAAGATAGCCACCTCTGTTCTGTATTGCTTAACCATTTCCTAACTGCCTCTGACTGTTGGAGAAAGGTTAGCTGGACCTCTGCTCTGCTCCGGTCTGGGACTTGCTCTCTTTTGATGAGGTTAGTTAGCACATGGAGGGATGACTGTGGTTAGAATAGGGCACGAGGGGTCAGGATTTACCAGTGACTTGCTGCAGAAGTGCATGGGTAGGTCAATCTCTCGGTGCCTCATTTCTCCCATCTGTGAGATGTGTGCTGTGACAATTAACAGTTAATAAAGTGCACGGAGAATGTCTTCGGTGATATGTTAGTGCAAAATACCATGGCTTCGGGGCGTCTGGACATCTTGGAGGAAAAAGAGAATAGCTACAAGAATCAAGTTACAGATGCCCTCAGGAGTTCTGGGGCACATACGCTCTGGGTAGCTGTGGACAGTGCACCCACACCCAATGAGCCAGGTCAGCGTGGCGTTTAAGAGGAAATAGCAGAAAAATCCAAGTGCCTCTGGCTGGATGTGGGAACAACTTGGGTGGGGGCATGTAAAAGTGGGCATGCAACACTACGGCCAATCTTGTTGGCTTCAAAAGTTGCTGCCCAGTAGCATAGTCCTGTGTGGCTCCTGGGCAAGGGGGCGGGCTGGGACTCAGATACTGTGTTTAAAACACGTCAGAATTACCCTGCAGCTCAGGCTGGGGCAGTCCTTGCAGCCCTCCAAGTAGGAAACAGGGGATGAGCGAGAGGGAGGCAGGTAGCTCTCTGCCCAAGGAGTGATGTGCACCGACTAGTTTTTCCATCTCTGAACATCCAGGCTCCAACTCTAAATCACTGAGAAAGCTCTCATTGGGAAGGAGCGCATTAGGCCAGATGAGTAAGAGAACCCTCTCCCCCTATAAAATAAAATAATCGTGGCTGTAAAATAAATAATCATTGCTGTCGCCGCACTGCCCTGAGATGGTGCGCGTGATAAACAGATTTCCCCTGCAGCCCTCCATCCATTTCACAGGAGAGAACGCTGCTATTACTTATGCAGGCAATAACTGAAAAATCCCTGCTTTACAGCTCCCTACCAGGCCGGGCCATTCAGCGTGATTTCCCGACCAATTCATGCGCATCAGCAATCATTGCTTCTTGATTGGCTCTGTGGTCCAGAAGGCAGTGGAAAAATAGCACACTGGGCTTGAAGTCAGAAAGCCCAGTTTCCTATCAGCTGGGTAATCCCCCCTGATGTGATGCTGGCCTGCTGAGGGTGGGCCTGGCCTTCCTGAGGGCCGGTAGAGTTATCACATTTGCACAGCAATTGCCACGCCGTACTTCCACCAGGCTGGGGTTTGTGGGTTGTTTTCGGTTCCCTTTGCTTCATGCAAATTCATAATGAGATGTCAGACGCTTTCAGAATAAGCAAAGGAAATTGCATTCCTTTATCTCATTGGTTTCTAGCCATATGGCCATGCGGAACTTGGAGGGAGAATGCCAAAGCAGCAGCTGGAATTCGTTTCCCTCCCAGGTAGAGAAAGCTTTTGTGGGTTATGGATCAGCAGCCTCCTCCAGCGGTCTGCTCAGTTTTTCTTCACGTTAACCCCTTCTCCCTCATTGAGGCCACACGCTGTGCTGACTAAACACAGGCATTGAGGTCATGCTCGATTCTTCCTTTGGAGCATCTCAGGGCCACCTCTACATTCCTCCCCGGGCTGCTGCGGAGTGACAGCAGGAGGTAGTCCTGGCTCCCTGGAGGCGAGCACACCAGCTCTGCAGTTCTTCTAGTCTTGGCTGGCTGGGTTCAGGATTCAGACAGGGGTCTCCCATGTGGCCATCCACAGGTTGGACACAACAGGGCAAGCACGGCATCAGCTTGGGGTTTGGCGTGACCACCTCGGGGGACAGAGGAAGAAGGTTGGAGGGTGCCTGTGCCTCAGGAGAAAGAAGGCTGTCACTGCTCACATCCAATAGAGACTGTGTGACAGGATGTACGCTGACAGTGCTCATCCACCTCTGCAAGGAAAGGTTTAGGGCACGCTCCCCTCCCTGTCGGCCAGTCGGCGAGCAACTCTGATGTCAGTCCATCCCCAGTGTTTAGTTTGTCCATCCTCGCTGCTTGGCGAGTCCACAATGGCATAAATGTTACTATTTCTGCCCAGCCCTGCAATAATTCAAGACTCTGCAAGACTCTCAAACTAGCTGGAGGCCAGCTCACTAATCAAGACAGAATTAGCTCATGGCGCCATTAAAAACATCCAGTGCCTAAAAACGTGTGTTGTATATCAAGCTAAACTGGCCTTGGATAACCCACTGTTTAAAACAATGGCTTCATCAGAGGACAGGTAGAAGGAACACTGCCAGGCCCTGCCAGCATGACAAATGAACAAGTTATTGCCTTCTAGTTATGCTCCCATTAAATGTTTGTTTTAGTAGCACCTAGAGAACCTGGCCAAGACTGGTCCCACTGTGCTGGGCATTAAGCAAACACGCAGTGAGACGGTCCCTGGCCTGAGCAGTTTACAGTTGTATCACCTGTAGTTAATCTAGCACGCAAAGTGCACAAGTCACAGGCTCTTCACTCTTGCAGCTACATACTATTAATTATGAGATTGGTGAAACACTGAAATAGAAACGTGAAACCTTTACTTAAAATCCAAGTAAATCCCAGAATAATTATAGAAAAATAGATACATGTAACAAAACACCCCCTGGACTGTGCATACTTACAGCTTTAGGCTGGCAGAAGATAAAGCGATCCCCAGTGATTACATACTTACAACGCTGTGCATGCTGTTATCAGCAAGGATAGAAGAAAAAGTAAACAGAGATTATCTCAAGAGGGCTTGTTCATACTCAGGCTTCCACCATTTGGTCATCCCTGGTGTCCCAATTTTGGCAATCTTTCATACTCCTTTTTCTATTCATCCACATGCATCTGGGAGCATACCCCCCTCTATTCATATTTGGTATTCCAGGAGACCCTTTTTAGGGTGCTGGCTGTCCAGATGTGGTATTGTGGTTGACCATAATTACACTTCCAGCAGCTGGACTCATGCGAATGATTGAATGTTTTCCAAATAGTTTTGATACGTCAGCACAGTTAGCTCTCATTACTAAAAGCCTAAGATGCTACCATCTGCTCATTTGTGATTTTGCCTATTTATCACAAGATGCATTGCTAAACTATCACAAGCCACATATTGCTAACTTCTAGGCCTCACTCTAAGCCCTGAACACAATGCTTACGACCTATAGCCAATACATATATTTTGGTTCCTCTACTTGCTGTTACAGCTTCAGTAGCATCCATTATGATGTTACCCAAAACTACAGACTCCAAGATCACGTCAGAGCCTAAATAGAGAACTGGGAGGCAGGGGGAGGAGAAAAAGACAAGAGAGGGGAAGTCATTTCCTCAAGGCTACAGAGCAGATCAGTGGTAGAACAAAAAATAGACCCCCCCCCAGGTCTCCTGACCCCTTGCTCTGGTGCCCTACCCACTAGAGCACATTGTATAGCTCTAGGCATAGTAATACCACTTCACAGCTACAGGCACGTTACACAGCATAAATGCACAGGTCCCTACATGCATATATAAAATGAGCTTCCAACATGATGAATTGAACTAATAATTCCTTCCAATTAATGAGACCTAGGTCTAACTCCCCAGTCTATCCCAGCTCCAGATGCCCAATTAAAGACATGAACTTTACTGTCTTAACGTCCTTCTACCTACAAATATTCCGTGCTTCCAACTGGAGAAGTAATTCCTCACGTGGCAGCGCTCATTTAGAATTATTGTTAAATTGGTGCTATGGTTCATCCACCTGGCACTGGTTCTATATTGTGTCTGACATGCTCCCCTCAGAGGCGGCTATGTCTCCGTGCTGGGTGAGCAACACCTGGGGGATGCTTGTAAAGTGCTTTGGGGTCCTTCCTTATGAAAGGATGCTCTATAACCGTAGATGGAGGATTTATTATCATCAGTCAGATTAACACGAGTCTGTCCCACTCTGCACCTTGAGCAGTCATTCTCTCCTGTGCAAAGTGAGTGTAAACTGCTGCCTTGCTGATCTAATGGCATGTGACATCAGGTGGTTCAGGTATAAACAACTGCCCCAGGTTTAAGGCACTGGGAAATCAAGCCCACTGGCTGTATCACTATTCCATTGACTTCTTCCAGTTCTGCTTTCCATCGCGCTGGTGCAAATCAACAGTAACACCACTGCACTGCCCTCAGAAAGTTACACGGGGGCCAGTTAGATCAGAACAGGCCCATTATGTCTGTGCCTGGGTGAGCATAAAGAAAGAAGGCTAGTGGCCGCTGTCTTCTCCAACACTCTCTGCATCTTTCCCCAGCTGGGACCAATAGATTCCAGCAGCGGTGTGAGTATTTGTTTTGACATCACAAGAGGTTAATAATTAATTACCCAAGCTCTAATTATCTCTACAAGTAGATGCTGCCAGGGCCATCATATTTCACTGAACACTGCGCGTTGGTGAAAAGTGGGTTGGGACGGCAGAGCCTTTTGTACTGGTAGGTGGTAATCCTCGGATTCTGCAGCTGGGACAGATACTCTCCCTGCCACTGTGGTGAGCCTTCTGGATCCCAGCAGCAAACTGGGGAACGGACCAAGTGCAGGTTAGCAGGGACTCTGCTACATCCGAGCAGAGGCCTTGATCTGGTCACAGAGTCACTTCTGCTCTGAATGCGACTGTGTGCAGCCCTTAATTGAATGAGACAAGAAGAAGCCCGCCCAGCAGCCAGACATTATGTAAGGCAGCAGATTAATTAGAAGCAGTTCCTCCCCCTCATTCTAGTTGCCTTTTCCCGAACTAGGAAATGGAGAATGAAACCTGCTCCACTCAAGAGACTGGACACGAGACAGCTACAATCGTAGCATCCCAGGTACCCAGCACACAGATGCCAGCCCCCAACACTCCCCTTCGCCACTGAATACCTGCCAGCCGACCAACCACTGGGACAGCCTTGGGAAAAGCACCTTAGATTGCTTAACCCTTTGCTCTCCAGAGCACAGGCTTGCAGTGTCCCTGCACCATCTGGCGGGGTTCTCAGCCCAGGACTTCTCCAGTAGATGTTGCTAGGGCAATGGAAGAGTCTACAACAGGGGGTTCAAGTAAGAGGCAGCAGTGCTCTTCTCTGCTAGAAACAGGAAGTTCAGCATCCTCTCCCTCTGCTGGAGGAATCCAGCTCCCCCGAGGACCTCCTTCACCTCAGCTTCTTGCTGGCTCATGAAGCAAGGATTTGCCAGGTAGGGGAGTCTGAAGTGGCAGTGGAGGAGTATCTAGGAGATTCCTTGGACTCCTGGGGTTTTCCTACTAATATGTGGAGCAGCAGCACTGGCTGCCGCTTCTGGCAGAGATCTCTCCCCTCCACAGCTCCCTCTTCCACCACGAGGCTGGGAAGGTGTCACTTTAGCCAGCTTGAGAGAACAGGAGACCCTTGTTCCCATGCCCTTGCCCCCACCCGTTCTTCCTCCACACCAGGGAGAGTCACACCTGAGG
Source organism: Mesoclemmys tuberculata (assembly GCA_007922155.1). Classification (NCBI taxonomy): domain Eukaryota; kingdom Metazoa; phylum Chordata; order Testudines; family Chelidae; genus Mesoclemmys; species Mesoclemmys tuberculata. The sequence goes on from ML675638.1 coordinate 3,530,907, forward strand.
CACCCACACAACCCTCCTGGCTCCCTCTGCCCTCCTGTGGAGTGTAGGAGGGGAGAAGGTCAGATGGGAGTAGCTGGGCAGAACAAAAGGGGCCGCAGTAGGGAAGTGGAGCATACACAGAAGGAATTGGGGGCTGGGGAGGAGAGTTAACCATAGGGAAAACTGAACTGCTAAGGAAAGAGACTAGCAGAGAGAAAAGAAGGGGGGGGAAGCAGATCAGGTTAAGAAAAGGCAAACCTGGCAAACAGAGCACGTCCAGACAATGACTCTGGCTCAAACTCACTCTTGACCCTGCAATGCCATGCTAAGGGGTGCACTGCTGTTAGAGATGCACAAGGCTCAACTGGTGTCCCTAAGGCTGTCCCTGAATCAGAGCAGCTCCTCCAGCAAAGCTCTGGGTACAATATTGCTGCACAAGAGCAGCTGTGTTTGCTCACCTAACATGTTGCTTTCTAGCGCACTCAGGTAAACCCAGGGGGCCTGGTACTTAGATGGGGTGTAAATGGGCACAGTGCTTTGAAGACAGTTGGGGAGCTGGTCCGAGTATGAAAGGTACTATGCAAAACCCAGTTCTGTTCCATGGATAAGCTGACTGTATATAGAAATAAAACAAAGAAATCTATAGATTCTAAAGATGTTTCACAGGGCTCAGTCTGTTGCTTATGTTTGACTTCACGTATGCTGCCATTTGCATTAAAGAGTAATGGATTGGAACCAAGCCCATGAATCCCACACACAAACCCAAATCTGAGTGTGTTCAGAAACCAAACCCAGATCTGGAATTTCACGGCTGACCCCTCTCTGACAGGCCATACCAAGTCCCCCACCTCAACACCCCAAACTGTGACCTAACTGCTGTGGTGTTTTGAAATAAGGCACAGCGTGTTAACAGGTAAATCTGCCACTGGAACAGGTTAACAACGGATTCGGTAAATCTGCCATCATTTGGAGTCTTTAAATCAAGACCAGCTGCCTTTAGACACATGCTTTAGTCCAACCCCTAGTTACTGGGCTGGATTCAGTGACTGGCTGTGAGAAATTCTTGAGTCTGTGCTAGGCAGGAGATAAGACCAGATGATCAGAATAGTCCCTTCTGGGATTAAAAATTATGAAATCCAGATTAGGAGTTGGAATCTGAATTTGGCAACTCAGATCTATCTTTACCTTTAGTAATAATAGTTAACAACATTTGCACTTCTGCAGCCCATTACGTTTCCAGGCAGCTGAGACATATATTCCTTGTTCAGAAAAATAAGAATAATTTCCACTGCACATCTAATTCCTGGTGGTGAAATGAAGGGACAAAATTAAAATGGGTAAATATGCGCCAATTAGTATTCATTATGCAGATTTATTAAATGAAAAATCAGATGCAGTAGGGGGCATGAAGTTCATGTAACTCAAAGCGTCCTGTGATTCGCAGGATTTCCCAGCAGAACACCCAGCTCGGCTGATCTGAACCTGTCTCTCATTTAAATCTAATCAGAAAGAGAGAGGTCTGAACGACAGAAAGATGAGAGCCTCCATCAGAGCTCCAGGTCACCTCTATAACTGTGTGCACTAAAGTCTACAAAGCTTTATACACCCTAGTGTACAAACTCTGCCCCAGGGCAGAGCCTCATAAGATGCAAGCCCTTATGTGAAATTCACCCTTGTGCAAACAGCCAGCTCGAGGCTCTAGCTGCCTCAATTGGGGCACAGGCCCTTGGCCCTGGCGGGGATTTCACCCCACGTATGTTGACAGTGTATCAGTGTCAGAACAGAGCATGTTGTCCCTGTCAAGAGGCAGCTGCTTGTGCCTCTCCGACAGCACTGCACAAGGAGGGAGCAGGAAGTGCTGCGATGGGGGGATGGAGATGGGACCAGGCTGAACAGACTTGTGCTGCTCTTTTGTCGTCAGGTATTTGGCATGCCTCACCCTAAGGGGACGGTAAGGAAGCGAGAGGAGATGATCTACTGCTTGGGTCTGTCAGATTTCGGGTTCATCACAGACACCTGCCCACCAGTCACCACACAAGAGCAGCCACATGACGCCGGGGTCCCCTCCCTCCATCCCCTCTGTGTGAATTCACCAGGCGTGGCGCTTTCGCCCAGGAGGTCTGTCTGCATCACAAGCCTGACACCCCCTGTTCTCGGCCCAGGCAAATCCGGTGCAGGACCAGGGGCAGTGCTGCAATCCAGGACTGTTGGAGTCGGTGTGGGTAGGACACCTGCCTGTACTCTATGCTCTCACAAGCACGGATCCAGGCAAACTCAAAGATTTCCCCCCCTCACGGCTGCAATCCCATTAACTTTGCTGGAGTCACTCCTGGGCTACACTGGGGGAAGCAAAGGAGTAAAACGACCCAGTCAGTGTCCCCTACTCCTGAGAGACCCAATGGGTGCTGAGCCCCAGCAGTGACCTCAATGAAAAGCATTAAACATACCCAACATAACTAAAGCCTAGAAATTTATTTAACGTGCTGCTGAGAACAGGCAGGCCAAGGAGACTAGATGCTTGTGTCTCTTTAGATCACGACTCTGATTTCTGCTTCTGCCTCCTACCCAGTCCCCCTTCCCCAACACTCAGCTGTTTCATGAGTCAGAGATTGGAGCCAAATAAGAAATGGAACTGTCGACATAGAAATCTGTCATTTTTCAGGGCATTCTCTAATGCCGTAGACTGAGCCCAGCAGAGCTCCCACTTGCCCTGAGGTTTGAGAAGCAACATGGGCAGAGCAGGTTTTTTCTGCGGGACATCTCACCAAGTACAAGGTGACTCAAGGTGAAATGACATGGTGCATTCTGAAGGAATCCCTTTGTGGGTATTGGTCCTGGGACTTAATTCATCAGCAAAAGTCCAGCATAGCAGCTTAACAGCCCTACACCCAGCTCCTTTCCTGGAGCTCCAGCACTGGAGATGGAGAAAACAAACAGCAGACCAGCAGCTTGATCTGCGAGAGGCCATAGCAATCACTCACTGATCTTTCTGAGCCCCTCATGGTGAGCTGAATGGAAAGGGAAACCCATGTGGAAGCCAGTCTGCATTTGGGTTTATTGACTATCCTCATCCCCACCTTAAAAAGCATTATCTTGTACAAATGAAACACAGCAACTCAGGGCAAGCGTGGGAGGATCAGCGTCGCACCCCGTTTGGGGAAGGCATGGGAGAGGGGACTGCCCTGGTGAAAATGAAGTACGAGGGCATGGACGCTGGCATCCCTTTTGCCACGGTGATGATATGGGAGTCAGGCATGGAGCCCACTATGTGGTATGGATGCCCAGGCAAGGGCACCAGAGACATGGGGGTGGGAACCATGGGAGCAGAGGCACATCCTAAGTAGCCATTGGGAATGAGGGGACCCGTGAGGTCAGAACCAGGGTGCGAGAGCTGCTCTAGTGTCAGGGCAATGCAGCAGGGTTACTGGCAGACGAAGGCATTGGTCTTTGAGCATACAGAGTGGCACAATGGGTCCCTTAGAGATTTAGGGCCAGATTTTTGAAGGTATGTTGAAGTGTCTAATACCCAGTGATTTCAGTGGGAGTTAGGCACCAAAATAGCTTTAAAAATCTGTCCCTCAGGCATTAAAGGGAGTTCCTGAGCTGGGAACTCACCCCCTCTTATCCAAAAATTAAAAATGCCTCCATGGCCCTGTTCTCCTGCCCCAGGATAAGAGAAGCTCCTCTGAAGTCAAAGGTGCCTGGCTTTGACACTGAAGCCTACAGGCATTCCCCATCTCCTCCAATAGGAGAGTCAAGGCCCAGGCGCCTTCCTAACGGCTTGGAAAGCAGAATGACGTTAATGGACTCTGGGATCCTAGGCTTGAATACCAAATACAGCAATTAGCAGTGGAGCTCCTTGCCATGAATGGGAACATGCCGGGTACATAAATTACAGTCTAACAATTAACAAGCACTGCCTAATTGGAGTTTAGCTCCTTTAATTCGTAAAATTCTAGCAAGTCTGCTAAAAAAAGGTAGTACATTTCTTTGCCACTCTCTCAACTGTGTGGAGAGCACCGATGGCCTACAGCAGCCAGATGATAGGTGAGACATCCTTACAACCTACAGTCACCCATGCCAGGATCTCTCATACCCTTTGTACATCCAGAATAACCCAGTGCAGAGTGGATTTCTCCAGTTAACACAAAAACGCTGTTAAAGACAGCCCAAGTCAGTACACAGCACTCAAAGGAATGGCCTGTCAGGTGGAGAAAAACAAAACTGTGCACACGCATTGGTTGAAAGATGGTTAAAAACTGGCCATTCACATGTTAACTGGGAGCACAGAACCAAGGCTGGACTCTGAACCTAGGCAGACTAGGTTTCCAGCCATTTAACTCAGTCACCTTTCCAGTGATCCCTGTCTGGGTTTCAACTGGAGTCCATAGCCTCAAAGGCAGGGTGAAGAGCATGATAGTTCATAAGGGTATTTGGCTACTACTCTTCAATATGAGCTAACTGGCTGATCAGATGGAAGCCAGATGACCCTGTCTTTAATGCGTTTAGTTTGCTGCCACTGGCCAGGATGACAAGGTCAGATGACAAGCAGGACTCCATCTCCTCAAAGCTCCTTCTGGCTACTGTCATCAGCATACACAAACTTAGTTGCCCAGGTGGGCGAAGAGTCAGCTGCGTACATATTAAAGAGCATCAGAGTGAGTACAGATTCCTTGGGAATAGTGTGGTTTTAGGACATGGGCAACCTGAACCATCTCCACGCTTAGGGACCATTGTTGTGTTAGAAACAATCTGCAGAATAAATTCCACAAGTTTCTTGTCTGGGGCCACAGAGAACTAGTCCGTGATGCTCAGCTGTGTTGTAGGCCAACAAAAAGTCAACAACAACAGTACCAAAGGCGCCCTCAGTAACAAACGTCAGGCTAACCCCCTGATCCTCAGCACTACGGCGCAGTTGGAGCCCTGCCCAATAATGAGGCAACTGGGGGTCGACTGAAGGTAACAGTCATTTAAGAACTAGTCTCTCAAGCAGCTTAAAAGTGATGCTGGATCAGAGCAATTTGGCAATAGCAATTCAGGTCATCTGCCCTCCTTCCAGGCTCAGGAAGTGCTACTACGTGTGGCCTGCACTAGAGCTTTGTCCGTGCCGCATTTCAGACAAGCGTTCCAGGCTTTTAGCAGAAAGCCACACGAATGTGATGCTGGCTGATGAGGTCAGCGTAAATGCCTAAGTAGGTTGGATTAGGAGGTTTCCCCTCGCCTACCTGCTCGTGGCCAGGGTGCAGAACCCTTTAACGAATGGGACAGAACTCCTGGCACAGAACAGCTCCATGATTTGATGCAAAGTTTAATTTGATTTCTTACTTGAGTAACAGACGTTCTCGATACACTGGCCTTGGCTTCTCAAGATACATTCTCTGCATACAATTACCACCACCAGTTGCCCACATTTTGCCCTTTCTCGTCCCCTGCTCCACTCCTTCCCTGCCTGGTCCTTCTTTTTCTTCTTCACTCCATTAATGCTTTGAGATGCCAGCTTCCTGGGCACGCAGCATTTGGTAAGAGACACCAGCTTCTCAAATCCCTCCATCTAGTGAGCATGTCATACTCTCAGAGGTTCTCAAAGGGAAGGGAGCTAGGACTGAAGGACTTCCCTGTGCCCATATACAGAGTCTAAATATAGGCCTTGCTGGACTCCATGCTTTAGGGGAGCAGGTGATGTGCAAGAAGAAAGGGCCAGAAGCCAGTATATCTCAACTGGAGCAGTCTGTCCCTTTGTGAAGGCTAGTAGTCATTAGAAATCTCTTTCCATTTAACACACTAGGTACATATCCAGCAAAATTGACAGAGGACAGATAGATACTTAAACCTTTGGTTACTTTTTATTCAATATTCAAAGTACATTCACCTGTACAAAACAAAAAACAGTGCACCTGTCCAATTTTTTGTTGACATCTATTGACATTTGACAGACACACCTGGCCAGTTAAAATTGTATATAGATTTCACTCCATTTAATCCAATCACTAGAAGCAACCTAGGGTCGTAATGACGCTCATTCTGTCATACAATCAGACTCTGTTAAACCGCGATTTGATGACTACATTCCTGTATGATGGCTCTTTGAATAAAGGCTACCTGTTGTAATATTTGTTTTGTTTTGGATAGTTACATGGTAGGGATTTGTAAACTTGTTAAAACTTCCAAGATACTAGTAAAAGAAAAAAATCCCTTTCCAGGGTCTTCCTGTAGGAGCTGCTCCACGCAGTCCCCTTTCACACACCCTCCAGGAGAGGCCACCAGTCTTTTCAGTCACGTTTCCACCTGGCTGGTGCTGGCTACATGGGCCTGCCCTTCAGAACCCCCCATGCTGCTCTGGCACTGGTCAGAAGGGCTGATGCAGGGGGAAGCCGTGCATTTTCTCCTTCTAATGTAAGACACCATGGGCGGGTAGTTTGAGTATGGGAGATCTAGGCTCTGTCCCCAGCTCTGCTACCAACTTGCTGTGCCACCTGGGCCAAGTCACACCGCCTGTAACATGGGATCAAAGCACTTACCCACCATCCTTTGTAAAATGCCCAGAGTAACACAGCACCAGGGTTTGCAACGGTGTTGCTGAGAATTCCCCCAAAATAGCCTGCTCCTGTGTTCTATCAATAAGGATCTCTCTCTCTTCATCTCATTGCATCGCATTTCCCCAGCCTCTTCCTGACTGTCTGGAGCGGGGACTTCCTGGAGAGCACATAGAGCAGCTGCCCCTGCACGCGCAGGACTCTACAGCCGCATTCAGTGGCACTGGGGATTGCATGGAAGAGATGGTAGTGTTGATGGAGTCAGGCAGATTATTCCAGTCTCTGTGGGGGAGAAGTGTTATTCTGGAAATGGGAGGAGGATTTACAACACAATGTGATCCCTGCAAGACATCAGCCAAGGCAATGATGAATCCCTCTGGCAGTTTCAACTGGATGCAGCATTCATCTGCCTTTCCCATGGTACACTGCTGCATTTTACCCCAGAGGTGGCCACATTTCAGTGACAGAAGTATCAGTTTATAAAGTGCTTCAGGAAACACTTAGGGATAAAAAGCATTAAAATGGAAACTGTATCATTATTGCTACAAAGATGATGGCAGCTAGACTGGGGATTGGTGGCTTTTTAAATGTTCCACATCTTCACAGGCTGCACTGCAATCTAAGCCCAAGATGCAGAAGCCAGACCTCGATGCACCCTATTCAGCCGAGATGTAGACCTTTCATGTCCAGTGTAAATATCTCCAGCTCTGAGGATTCCAATGGAATTGTGTTCACTTCCACCAAAGCTGAATTCAGGCCGGAGCTTGCATCCTCCTCATCTGGGAGTTGGTTAGCAGCATGGCCCCAACCCCAGTTCAGTCTTAAATCAAGTAATCCCCAGAAGGCAAGACTCCCCAGTCCCCTCTCTGCAGTCTCTGTTGTGGAATGGCTGCTGTCTCCCTCTCAATTCTCCCAAGCACAGATGATTTAAAAATCCTTCATTTAGAGAACAAAATGTACATGTGAAAGAATTAAAGCTCCAGAGTCAGGAGCAAGCAAACCCTTTTGATGGGGGAAATCAATGCCAGGGTTCTACAGCATTTCACTAGCTTCATCCAAGGAGGAAAAAGCAAGCAAAGCAGATCTGGGGAGATGGCAGTGTTTCTGAGGATGGAGAGCATGTTAGAGAACAGGTCCAGTCATTCTTCAGCCAGCAATGTTCCAGCAAAGCTTGAAACCAATGATTGCATTGAAGCACCTCAGCAGTTTTGGGGTCTTGAAGCCTGTTGACTATTTCCATGCCTTTAGAAATGAAAAGCATATGCCTGGGATCGGAAAATTGTGTCAAAGGTTTTTTTCCCTCCGTCCCTTTCACAGTAGATTGATCCAAGGGAGCATGATGGGGCTGACAAGTTCTGGCCCATGAGGTGTCCATGTGGGTTAGAACCAGGGGAAGAAATAGCGCAGCAAGTGGAGGAGCTGATCTCAGTTTTTGTGCAAATTCTGGATTTTGTTTTCCCATTGGTTCCAGTGGGAGGCATAATAGGGACTATATATGCTCAGATTGGCCCTTTGGGCACATAAAGTGCCTGGTCATGCAGAACTGCAATGCCCAGCTCAGGACCTGGTACTTGCAAACTAGCCCCACAGTTACCTTTGCTTGAAGGCAAAACCAGCTCTCCTTCCCCTTTCCTTGCTGCTCACTGACTGGGATTTTTAGATTGATTTGCCCACACTGCCAGGTTTATACACAGATGCATTATGGGATTATTTCCCCCCCAGCAGCACATAAAGAAGCCGATGCATCTTGGAGCCTGCATGAAGATCATTGCTCAGGGCTGCAGACACACAAAGGGCTTGGCACTCAAACGTGTAGTAAAAGCAGAGGGTGAACATCTCATGTAGATTCAGCAGATAGTTTGGCAGGAGCTCGCTTTTCCCACCCCAGCCCTGTAGGAGATCACTCTTTTACCCCCTCTCCCCAAGGCCCAGAGGAGCTCTGTGCCCCCGACAATTATTGGGGGGGGGACCATGTCCCTGCTTGACCCCCCCTTATGCACACCCTGAAAGCACAAAAGACATTCTGACAAATTAAAACAGACCATTAGTACCTGCTGATATATTTTTAAGCTCTTTCTTTTGATCTGCTTTCTTCTCCTTTGTATTCTAAAAAGTCATCTTCAAAAGCACGCTGCACTTCTCAAGAGGAAAATACCCCCAACACAAGGCAGACTTACCTCTAGGCTATGAGAAGCTGTTACCTGGGCAAAAAGGCTTTCATCTCTTGACTCCATTTATTTCCATAGCACTCAAACCAAAAGGAAACGTCTTGTCTTTTATTTGCTACAAAAGTCACTTTCTCTGCCAAGTCCTGTGGCCTCAGAATAGGCTGATGGATCTTAATCTTTTCTCTTTTTCTTTTTCTGTTCCACTCTCTCCTCTCCCCGGTATCATTTGTATTACAATAGCATATAGAGGTTCCAGTGCGCTAGGCGCTGTGTAACCCCAGAGAGAGACAGCTCCTCCCCTAAAGAGCTTCCAGTCTAAAGGCAGACAAAGGATGAGAGGGGAAGAGATTTGCCCAAGGTCACATAGCAGCATAGCTGGGAATAGAACCCAGTACAGTGCCCCAGTCTCCAGTACAGTGCCCCACACCGCCTCATTGGAGGTGGCTTTGCGTCAGTGGCACACCATGAGGCACTTTAATTCTGAACGGTTACACCAAGGAATGGCTTCGCAAACTGTACCAAAGAGCCCAGCAAACTATACCAGCCCAAGAGAATCAAACAGCAGCCAATACGGCAGTCAGTGGGGCTATCATCTCTGGCTTGTTTCTCAGCGGACATTGAGACAACAAGTAAATTCACCAGCTCTCTAACGGCAACCAGAGAACGGGAACATTTCCACAATGCCATCTGCAGCACAGCCTGCTGTCATTGCACCTAGGAATTCGATTGCATACACACGCAGAGTCAGGACATGGATGGCGAGCTAACCCCCCTTTGGGTATTGCAGGAAACTGCGAGGGACTGAGTAGCCCTGTTTAATATTTGCTGAGCACCAACAGCACACTTATCTCACCACTCTACAAGGACTCATAGACTCATAGGTCAGAAGGGACCAATATGATCATCTAGTCTGACCTCCCGCACAAGGAGAAAGAGGTAATCCCTGACTCCAGGATCTTACAGACTGAACAGAAAGGCAAAAAACCCACAGACTGCCTTCAGTGGTTCTGTTTGGAGCATTAAGTTATGGGAGAGCGATGGCAAAGCTGTGTGTTTAATATAAGGAGCGCCATCTACTGGCAGATAAGCATATGTGTAGCATTGCCAACTCTTGCGATTTTATCTCGCTCTCAAGACAACTGATGTTTAACATAAAGACCCAGTGCTTGGAGATGAGAGATTACAGGAGACTCCCAGCTTTCATTTTTAAAAGTGAACATTGCCATCCCTCATGGCTGTGAAGAAAAGCTTGAAAAACGTGACCCCTCATGGTTCGCTCACCCGCAGGCAAGTAAACAGAATCCAACCTGGATTTTGAAACTCTCATGGTTTGTAAGCCCCTCTCTATTCTTGAATGTTTAGGGCCGGCAATAGTGCGAAATGGCATCCTGAAGGCCGCTCCTTGCCCATGGTTTGTCATCGCTGTAAATGGGACACTACTGAAATTCCTCTGCCTGACGGGGTGGGACAGTGCCGGGCTGTCCAGAAGGAACATGTTTTCAGGAAGGGTTTGAATGAGGAGAGGGAGGCTGCATAGGTCACACGTTACTAAATTGTTCTCTGCTTTGAAATGTCAGGTGACTGGTGCGGCCCGATACCATAGTGATGGGGGCCATATTTAGGTATCTAGAAAGTTTAATATAACAAAATGCAACAACTTCATTGCATTTAAGTAATCTCCTAACAGCCCTTAAAATGAAGATGTGGCCGGGAAGGTAGTGGTTGGAGTACAAGACGGGCAGTCAGGATTCCTAAGTTTCCTTCCTGACTCGGTTGCTGACTTGCTCTCTGTGACCTAGGGCAAGTCCCTTTGGTCAAATTCCTTAAGAGGGGTCATTAATTTTTGGCCTACACTATGCCAGAAGGTCCTAATTTCTGGAAGTGCTGAACACATACAGAGCTCCAGCAGAAGTCACTGGTTGCTCTGAGTGGTCATCAGGTCTGAAAATCAGGCTCCTAAGCCTCTGGGCATCCAGCATTAGTGCATACGTTTGCGAGTTTTGGCCTTAGCTTATCAGGCCTCCGTTTCCCCCCCCCATCTGTAACAGGAGGATGATTCTGAGCTGCCTTCCCCCCAGACAGAGATTGGAAAGCGTTAGTAAAGTAGCTGGAGATGCGTGGATGGAATGTGCTGTACAACAAAGCCTTTAACCATGATTTGAGGACTTTAATAACCCAGTCATAGGTTAGAGGTTTATTACAGGAGTGGGTAGGTGAAGGTCTGTGGCCTGCGTTGTGCAGGAGGTCAGATTAGAGGATCACATTGGTCCCTTCTGACCTTAGAGTCTATAACAGAGGGCTGGCAGTGTGAGCCTCTCTGAGGATGACAAAGAAACATTAGGGTAACAGCAGTTTCCCTGCAGCTGGGAGAAGCTCTGGAGGTTTGAACCTGGCAAGTTTCCAGCTCCCTGGTATAACGTAGAAAGGGGCAGTTAGGCTCCAGCCTAGCATGTTTATACATGGCTCACAATTGGCAGCTATTTCCTTTGAGAACAGGGATGGGAGGAAATGGGGGGTCACAAGTGACTTGGGCAAGCGTCTGTCTAGGCATTTTCCCACTGAGTCTTCGCAATGGGAAGCCTTAGCCCCAGCAGTAGGGATTCGGGGTGCTTGACCAGTTGTTCTGCCTCTGCAGAGAGAAGGGGTATAGAATTTAGGGTAACTGCACTGCTGAGCTGATCATGGTCCCAAGAAAGGAAAGGGGGAGTCTTGCCAGCAATTTCTGAGAGCAGTGTTTCTAGCTGTCTGGTCTCCTTTCCCTTGAGTTCTCATTAACTCAGACAGCAAAGTGAGTTTCTTCTAAGAGGACGAGTCCAAAAAGGAGAAGAGCAGAGTGGATTAGAAGAGTCACTGCCCCAGCCTTCCACATCCTTTACCCCTCAGGGCATTCCTCTGATCTAGTGTAGGCCACAAGGGATGTGTCAGAACAGTGGCCCCAACCTACTCCTCTGTAAGATATGCAGTAACACCCCAGCCAAACAGAATCTGGAGACAAGCAAGGCCTCTGCAGGTCAGGACTATAGTGCACTGGCAGAGCAGGGAGGGCCCCAAGACTGGGATACACCTTCCATTTCCCTACCAAGGCCCAGTGGTTCTTCCTAGGCTTGGCTGCAGTCAGTGGCATTTCTCCCACCTGAAGCACTGCTGCTTGCAGCTCTCTGCTCGGTGACTGATGCCATCATCCGGGAGGCAGTGTTTCATATGACATTGACTAGGACTGGGGACTCCTGGGTTCGATTCCTGGCTCTGCCCCTGGCTGATCCTGAACAAATCATTTCCCCCCACACACACTCTGTGCCTCACTTTCCCCATCTGTAAAGTGAGGTTATTTATTCTGGCCTGGTTTGGAAACCACTTTGAGATCTGCTGATGAAAAACCTTGGTATCGCTATTATTAACTGCTGCAGGAAGACAGAACCTCAGGGGCACATAAAGAACATTTCTGCTTGCTTAGAGAGGCAGGAATGAAATCTGAGGCCTAATAGTAGGAGCTGAGAGTTCCTGGCTCTTCTGTAATTTAACTGTGTAACCACTGTTAAGTTGGTGCCTCAGTTTCCCCATCTATTAAAGAGGGGTGGTAATATTTATCCACTTGCAATGGAGGTGAGAGTCAATGGAATGTTTGCAAAGTGTGTGGGCACCCTCAAGCTACAGAGCAGCCAAGGGTGATGTTAAAAAACACCTAGTTCTAAGCCCACCGCTTTTATTGTTCCATGATTTGAGATCTTGAATGATTTGTGTTTGCTTTTTTAAAAACAGCTTTTCAATTCCCTTCTAGACTAATCAGTGCTTTCCCCCAGCCCAACAACACATACCGGGAGGAAAACACAATGCAGCCCTGTTTAAACAAATACCTTAAAGCTGGAAAAGCCCTATTAGGTCAGCTAATTTCTAACAGATTCAGGAGTGGCAGGGGGGAAGAAAACTCCAAAGCATATATACTACAGTAGAATCACTGACCTATTAAAGAAATAGATACGGTACACATGGCAAGCTATTTCCTGCAATCCAGCCTCCCCTGTCAGGAGTGGAATGGGCATGTTCTTTCTAAACCAAATCTATTTTGGTTCCTCCAGGGTGACCAGCTTTCCCCTGTATCTGCCCCCTCTACTCCCAGCAGGCTCGCCTTGACTGCTGTAATGATGTGATTCACTTTATTGACCTATTAGCTGCCACCTGCTTGGGATGCTGCCACAGCGGATTTGCCATTGTGTGAGCAGCAGCTAAAACACAAAACCCTAAATAAATTTTCAGAGGCCCTGAAACAGTATAATTACTTACATGGTTCTTTTGGAAACAGCACAGATGGGGATGAGGGACGGAAAACCAGAAGGTTGCACTGCAGTACGACTACTGAGAGGGCTCGTGATTAGACCCACCCTTGTGCTTGTATGTCCTTCCCCCCCTCCACACACAGTGCGGGTTTTAGGCAAACTGAAGATAAAGGCTTAGAGGCAGGATAATCCACTGGACTGGGAGCCAGGAGAGCTGGGTTAAAATCTCAGTTCTGCCCTGTGACCTTGGGAAAGTCACTCCATTGTGCTACACTCTTAGCTGTAGGAGATGGCAGTACATGTCAGGCACTTTTTGATCAAAAGACTAGTAGTATTTCACACCCAGTTTGCACAGATGCAAATGTCAGGGAGAATCAGGCTCATCTCTCTTACACTTATGTTCCTAGATGCCTGATCAGTGTGTAACTTACAGATCCCTCCTCCCCTTACATAGACTATGAATTTGGCCCACCAAGGGCGTGAGATGGTGTAACTTACACACCAAGGGGCCAGAGAGGGGTGTTGAAGGAAAGGCAGCAAAGAAAGATGGAATTTAAAGTAACCACCCCTTCTTTTCACTCTTCTTCTGGCTCCTCAGCATGCAAATCACAGCAGCTCTTATGTCTTCACTCATGCCGGCTATCAATTCTCTGGGCTCAAGCGAGCGGAAGTGGAGACCCACTCAGTTGGTCTGGAAGTCTACTGGATAAATCCACCCCTAGAAAAAAATTAACACTGCATTGACAAGAGGACAGTTCCCTTCAGCGCAGTGTAATGAGGACGCTGTGCTAATTTGAAGTAGGAAGTCGATGGGAGATATGCTACGTAGAGTAGTTGTGCATCTCCCGTCGACTGCCGCCGCATTTCACGGTAAGTGTAGACCACCAAAGACTCCCTGTCACATGGTGAGTGAGTGTAAGGCTGAGGGGAAGTTTTAACCTACACCACATTATACTGAGAATGAACCCAGCTAGCACACACAAAAATGAGGTTCCATGTGATCTGCTGGAGTTCAGGATGCTGATCAGAAGCCTGTTCACAGCAAATCCCCTGGAGCAGCAGACTGCAGGGATGGCAGCGCCAGCTGGGCTTCTGCAAAGGGGGGAGATCCAAGGCACTTCACCTGTGTTTGGCAAAGACCCCCCCAGTTGCTATGGGTGAAGTCCAGGGACTAGCTAATCACACCTGAGAAAGCAAGAGACACAAAAGTTCTCATCAGGACACTGCAGGCCTCATTGGACCATGAGCTGCATCCTGTCTGACCTGTCCAGATCCAACTGTGGAGAAAGAGGATGTATCTGCTTTGGATGAAAAAAATACCTGTCAACATGATCCTTTCTTAAAAATATATCAGAGCACCTGAAGGTCCCAGCCAAGAGCAGAGCCTCATTGTGCTAGGGGCTGTATGCCCACATTATAAAAGAGTCCCTGCCCTGAAGAGTTTATTTAACTAGACAAGACAAAGGCTGGGAGACAGGAAACAAGATACCTGTTCATCTACAGCTACAGAACTGAAGGAAAGCGAGATGACTTGGTCTGTCTCCAGGTCACACTGGGACAGAACCAGGAAGGAACCTCCATCTCCGGACTTCTTGACCAATGCCTGAACCACAAGATCAGCCCAATATCAGGAGCACCTTCATTCTTGTGCTGATCCCCTTTCTCTGACTCACATGCTCTCCCCGCTTTCCCAGAAAGCTGCCCTCCCTTCTCGTTTCTCTGGCCACACCACACACCACTGGCAAGTGACTCCAGCAGAAAGAATTAAAAAATATTTAAGCCTTGGAGTCCTGCTTTAATATTTTATCTTTCTCCTTTCACCAGAAGACAATGAATTCTCTTGCCAGCCATGCTGGGACACCTTGCTCCATTTCCCCACCACAAATAGTCCTGGCTGCCAGCCCCTTCACACAGATGGCAAATGCAGGACTCATAGCCCCCACACATGCACACCCCCTTCTCCCTCATGCCTTGAGGAAAATGTTTCCTGGCCAATACTGGCAGCCAGAGAGGACTATGCCTGCCACGACTGGATTGGAGGCAGTGGTGGGAAGGGGAGAGGCTGTTCAGACTAGTGACGAGGATTAAGTTAATTCTAGACTGATCAAAGCCCCACTGGGAACAGATTCACTGGGCCAAGAAGGTTGGAGCTAAATGACTTGATAGGTGTCTCCATCCCAGTTCTATAGCACCGGGGGAGTTTACAGAGAGAGCAGAGGACAGGCAGTCTACAGAGAACCTGCATTTCACACTGTGGGGCACCAGAAATGTTCTTTTATTGCTGATGATAAGAATGATGTTGGGAAAAGAGATTTCAGGCCTGGGGGAAAAGAATCCTGGGTCTTCCTTGCACAGAGACAGAGTTGTACCTTTGCATACTTCTCTAGGCTCTGTCATCCAGGGATCTCAAAGCACTTCACACAGAGATGGAGGCGATACTATTTACCTATTCTACATGGGGAGAAATAGAGGCATGGGGAGGTTAAGTGACTCGGCCAAGGTCACAAAGCAGGTTTGACACAGCTAGGAATAGAGCTCAGGTCTCCTGATGCCTAGTCCTGCGCTTGTAATCACTAGACCACTCTCCCCCTTACTCAAAAAAATACAGAGCATTCCACACATATTTATTCTGTCTGTGGATTGCGGCTATTTGCCCTGAATTGTCCATTCCTAAACCCAACCACGGCAGTGTCAAATGACAAAATGCACAGGCCAGTGAGCAAGGAAATGCAGCTTGTTTGGGGAAAGCCTACAATTCAGCAGCCACATGGTCGAAAGTTGATCTCTGAATGCTACAGAGGTGACTGGTATCTGTGGCATCTGCCACCTGCTGCCCCAAAGCCCTACAATCTCCTCTTCCCTGAGGAACCCAGCCACGGTCTCAAGTCCCAGCACAGCTCTCCCTCAAGCATCAGATGAAGCAGTGTTTCAGCTTGTTTTTATTTTAAACTTATTGCCTATAAAGGATTTTGGTTTTAATTTATTCTGCAGACTCACAGTTAAACAGCACTGAGTCGAGACAGAACCATCTTACTGTCAGCAAAACAGATTCACTCTGACATCCTCTAGCGCGTTGTGAAGCTGTTACTATTCTGGAGAAAGAGATGCCTAAAAGCTCCAGCTCTGATGGCTAACAGGATTCCTGTCCACTCAACTTCAAATAAACACCCAGCAATAAATAATCTTGCCATGTGCGGATTGATATCACTCTCTCGTAGAGCCCACGTCAATTGAGAAGGGGGCTGGTGCTGAAATTGCTCAGCACTTATGCAGTATGACATCCCACTTGCTGTTTGGGACACCTGCCCGCCTGTGATATAGGGGTGCCCCCTCTTACTCTGAAATACAGAGCAACATTCCAAAATGATAGATTGACCCTTTCAACCCCGCAGAGCTCTGGCTTGTCTGGGGACAGCCCTTGAGAGGTTCAAACTCTCCAGATTGCAAAGGAGGGAGGCCCCTGGCACTGCAGGTCCTGAAGTCAGCAGATCAGCTTCAGCCTTGCCCTAGCACTATTCATTCACCTGGGGGGGGGGTCTCAAAAGAACTGAAAGGGTCCCTCTCATCTCGAAAGATCATTTAACCTGAATCAGAAGTCCTTTTAGGTACCACACCTGCTCCCACCTTTCTCTGCCAGTGTTTTCAGGGTTACAAAGGCTTTATTTTTTATAAGTTCTTCATGCCTCCCCCTGTGAAAGATCCACAGGAAGATCAGGGAAAACAGGCTGACTCATTTACAGCATTTGATGTCTAGTTAGTCTCCCCCCTCCCCGAGTCAGAGAAAACAGTGAATAACATTTGCCCCCTTTAATCTCTCCGTGGTCCTAGGTGTTGTAAGAAGGACATATCACATCCAGGCCAAGCACTGGGGACTTTCCTGTCCTCTCATTAACTTTGTTACCTGCCCATTACCTCTAGAATGGGTGGAGGGGTGTCCCTCTCTGCTGATGAGGAGGTCCCAGCTGTGCACCACTGCATAGAAATAAACGGCTGTGAGATTTAGCACAATGCCCAAGGGGTCCCTCAAGATACATTTTTGACCAACAGCATCCATGTCACTATCACAACACGGGGGTGGGAAGGATTTCCAGGTAATGGCTCCTCCTTGCGGCAAGTAAAAGGTATGGAAGTTCAAGCCCAGCAGGCGAGTCTGGATGATGCACATAGGAAAAGTCTGCAGGCACAGTAGAGAAATCCTCTGTACTCAGCGCTAGGCTACTTAAGAAAGAAAGAAACCTGCTGGGCCATAGCTGTATGCCCTGTGCTGCAGGGAGGCTATGCACAGACCAGTTAACAACGTGGTGATTGACTTGTCACAGCCTCTTTTCAGAGGACTCCTGACACCTTGAAATTTAGCAGTGAACCCCTGCTGCTGAAACATCCTTTAAATCAATTTATTTAGGATGTTTGAAGCAGTAATCCACAAGCACTGGGAGGCTGTTGGAGCCTGTGTACTACAGAAAGGAAATGTTACAGAGTAATAAAGAGTGATCAGAGCTGCCAAGCCAGAGAGTTGGTCTTAGTGATCCGGACCCAGTGGCAGTAGTGGGTGAGCGGAGCACTTGCCCTAGGGCACAAGGTCCTAGGGCTTTGTATTCCTCAGCAGCTCTACCCCATGGCCAAACACAGAAGCCAGTTTGTAAGAATTCTACAATATGCTTTAGATCAAAGTTTACAAACCCTTTATAGGGACTAGGCTAGTTTTTCCAGACAGCCTTCTTGCCCCAGTCCAGTACTAAAATAACCCCCTAATATAAAAAAAGCTGCAGCTAAAACAAGAAGTGGTAGTTCCAAGGCTGTGTTAGAATTGAACTGGGAATCAGGACTAAAAATAAAAGTCAAACCCAAGCCAGAGATGGCAGGTTTTTGGGTTTTTTAAAGATGCATCAGTTTTCAGAGCCCATGGTATACAACAGCTATGACATGGCTAGCATTATGTCCAACTGACTTGACTTCTCTAACCCTATGGATCAGGTGCCCACTTGGCAGCTTGGTGAACTGGATGACGCCTTTCAGTATGAGATCAAGTGAGACTCAAATCCTGGACCATAGTCAAGTACCTTAACATTTTGGCCACCACATCTCATTAGCAGTCAGGACATCTGGGCTTTATTGACAGCTCTGCCCCATGTGACAGTTTGCAAATGAAAAGGTGGTTTTCATAACCCTCAGCCCTGCAAACTTCCTCCAAACAAAGTAACAATGGGTTCTCCCCAACAGCACCAGTAACGGATTTTACAATCAAACAAGCATTAATAAACCCAGTGAAGGTTGCATAAACACAACAGAATCCAGTTTCCTCCTGAGAGCCCTGCAGAGCTAAGGGAGTAAAGAATCAAACCCCATTTCCCCCTTCCTAAAGCAAGCTGACACCCAATAAGCTGATCTGTTGAGTAGTAGGGGACCATTTTTACTCAGCTACTTTTCTGACCATTCCTCGAATGGCAAAAAATCCTCAGCAATTCCTTCACTCTAAACAGTCTATGCCACACTCCACACATCTGTATAAACGTGTGATAGCATTGCTGCATTGTCTTGCTATAAATCTCATGCAACTCTTTACACCGAGCGAAAGAAACACTGGCCACTAAATATTCTAACACAGAAAATGGAAGTCAGGAAGCAGTTTCTGAGTTTCCAGGAATCCCTTTTCTAGGAAGCCACTATAGCCACCTCCACAGCCTGCTCTTAAAAAGTGTACCAACGTTACCACTGGAGGTCCAGCTGCGCTGGTGGGACTGCTATCATAGACTGCTTTCCACTGTTCAGACTGTTAGCCAAGCACTAGCACACCAGTGGAAGGTGTTTAGCCACTATAGCGATGAGGATAGTAAAAGGACCAATAGAGAACACAGAATAGACTAGGACAGCAGGCGAAGACAAGGCTGGTGTGAGAATGCTGATGGTACACTGTACTAGCCCTCCCTCAACTGCCACAATTGGTGGGGACAGCAAGGCAAAACAGTGCTTCGACAAGGCTTAGTAGCCAGGTGCACGCATTGGTTTTACCTGGGCCTGCATGCCCCCCATAACTTAACATGTACAGGCAATGAGTCAGTTAGCTGCCCAGTTGCAGAACAGATGTTTGAAGAGGGTCGGAGCAGTTACAGAGACAATGGAATGTTTATTCCCCATGTGATGACAGCCATTATTCACAACAGAATTACAGACAGCTAGGAGATGAACGCGACTCTCCAGAGCTAACAGCATTAATGCATGAGCTGCACTGATGGGGGGGCTCAGGCAGGCAGTGCTGACAAATGGGGCTATGTCAAAGCCTCATTATTATGCACTTAACAGCACTGAAATCTGTTATCGATCTAAAACTCCTAACTAGTGGGTATGGACTAGAAGGGACAGACTCTCTGCCCCTAACAGAGCCACTGCAGCTTGTCATCTTTATTTTAGGCCCTACTGATGGTGTTTACTTCTATCCTAACAATGAAGAGAAGTGTCCCTCCAGGCTTCTTCCAGAAGTCATTGGAGGAATTTTGAAGAGCTCATACACAGCCACACACCAGAACCATTCATCTTCCGGGCAGACACAGATCCAACCATTCTCTGGTAGAATTTTCCTGTCAGGACCATGAAGCAGCAGCTGCAATGAGTCAGCTTGTAGCGAGATCTGTTGTAACCAGGTAGGTCCACCAGCATTCACCAGTCGCTGGGCACTGGGTACCAGGCCTCCCGTTTTATCCTCATCTCTGCCACTTGCTCCTTGTGACTTTTGTTAAGTTACAACCTCTGTCCCTGAGTTTCCCCATCTGTAGGATGAGGCTGATGATATCTTCCCCTGCAAGCTTCTGGGGTTCAGATATTTGCATTCAGATTACTGAAGTGTGTTCTTCATGGTGCTTCATTTGGAGACCACTTGGGATTTTCAGCTACTGATGATGGAACTGCCTTGCTGACAGGATGTTAGTGACAGGGGCCTGGGCCCTCCCAGTGGACGGCTCTATGCTCAGGTTCTGTCAGACCAACGGGGGAAGCAGGTGCCCTTGGGACACAACACAAGACATCTGGCTCATGGAGCTGGCAGGATTGAGAACTTTTAGCTAGGGAGCCTCTTTAGGTGACATTGTGTCAGTGTGGGTGGGATTTAATTAACTTGGGTTTAGCAGCTATGTACACACACCTAGGCACTGCATTATATGTTTAATTTATAACAAAGGGCCTACGCTAGAATTGGTTTATGGCTCCTGAGAAAGGCACAAGCCAAGAAGTTTTTAAACTGAACAGCACTGTTCAGTTGTGAAGATGTGTGTACACAATCCAGTTCTAAACCTAATCATTTAATTTACCATAGGAGACTCAAAGTGGCATCAATTAACATTTCCCAGCCCCATAACAGAAGCATGTTTTGTCTGGAGATTATGTTGATTAAATTACCAAGTGCCATAATCCCCACAATAAGGCAGCAAGAGACATATGAAAATATAGATATAGCCTTCTCAGCCACAGCAGGGAAGTGTAAATTCACTTCTCAGTGACATACTGGCTCACTAGAGTGCATGTACTTCTCCCCTTCTACTCCCCCCCACTACTTCCCAGGAACAAGCTGCTCTGATCAAACTGGCGTGATACTAAAGGAAAACAAATCTCCAGCTAAAATCGAAGGAATGCTGTCAGAGAAGTCCAGAGGATCTTAAAAGCCACTTAGCTTTGTGCTGCTGTCATTAAAGGTTTGACTAAATACACAGATCAGGCTTTTGAAACCAAAGCTGTGAATTTCTGATGGTGAAAAATTCTGTCAAGAGCCCCAAGAGGGAAAGCACTCCAGGACAGATGTCTCAGGCCACAGCAACAAACAAGCCATCCAGCTCCAGCCCCCAGTGGAGTTTTGGCACCTTAAAAAGCTTCTTAAGGTCTCACCCTATCTGATCAGCTTCCTCATCTTCATCCCTATTGGTCTCCTCCTCCCCCTCAACCATGACCCACAGGATTCCTTTTCCCCTCCCCACAGACATGTCCTATCCCCCCTTCTGATGCCCACTGCCCCATGAATACCACCTTCATCTCCAGGACCCTTGGACTGCAAGTAAAGTCCCTGAAAATAGCATTAGCGATCTCAGAATGCAGCGGTCCTGCACGCTTAGCACAAGTGGCCATGAATGTCTCACTCAGCTCTGGCTGCTATGCTGATTTTGATCTAGCAGGAAGATACAGTCCTGGACCTAACCTTCAGAGACCTTGCTGGACTTGGTTACTGTCAAGGCCACCTCTCACCCACGGCTCAAGCCCTGCTGTGACAAGTGGGCTCATCTAGGACGATGGAACTGTTGGCCACTAAGGGTAGATCTACACAGGGATAGAAGACCTGCGGCATGGCTGGGGCTGGCCTGGGTCAACTGACTCAGGCTTGTGGGGCTAAAAACTGCTATGTAGACATTTGAGCTAGGGCTGGAGCCTGAACTCTGGGACCACCCCCTCACAGCATCCCAGAGCTCAGGCTCCAGGCCAAACTCGAACTCTACACCGCAGGTTTTCAGCCCCTGAGTCTGAGCCCTGCAAGCCCGAGTCAGCTGACCCAGGCCAGCCATGAGTTTACTATCCCTGTGTAGACATACTCTAAGAGGAAAGTAGTGGGAGCTGGGGAGAGCTCTTGCCTCAGCTGGCCTTGAAGCAGTAGAGCTCCTTTCCACAAGGGCTGTACGTGAGCAGGGGTCTCGTCACCTCCACAACACACTGCAAGCCCCAACCTCTCAGCTCTACAAAATGGCGGCCTGGCTGGGCCTTCTAGAACCATTTCAGCATGGCTCATGGCCTCACCAAGGTCCATCAAGCCCTCATAGCAAACCCAATGAGGCCCCTTCGGTTTTCCTTGCTCCATATGGCTGCTGCCTTCAAGCCCCAGCGATTGCTACCACATCTTCCTGCAGCTACCCAGTGAGTTCCCCCTCCTTCCTTGCTGACCCCCTGCCTCTTGGTCTCCCCTTTCCTGGTGACCTCCCTGGGGGAGGCCCTTACCCCACCCCCTTAAGCTCTAGGCTTCAGCCACTACATCTGCCCAGAGAACTCCTCAGTCATTCCCTCAATTCACAGCCCCCCTGCTCACTCTCACCTGCCCTTGCCTCAGTTAATCCAGAGCAGAATTACTCTGCTCCTGGACTCTGCCTTCTCTCCCCACTGTTTTCATTGCCAAAGAGCAGTCCTGGCAGCTTCCCAGTCTTTAACTGCCCCGTATCCAGTATCTCAGAAAAGCCTATGGCTTCCTCTCCATCTAGAAGCCATATTTCCACCCCTCCTGGTTAAGTATCCTGCCCACATTGACCAGGATCTGTGTCCGAGGCTCACGGAGCAAGGGGCTTTGGTGGGTGGTGGCCTTCCAGATAAGGCAGAGTGACACCCAGCTCTATTACTCTTCCTCACCAGGGGCTGTTGGTAGGAGAAGATCCTACAGCCCCAGGCCTGTGACTTCTATGAAGTCAGAGTCCCCCTGCCTGCAGCGCTCAGTCGGGGCCTGCAATTGCGTGGCAATCACTGTCCAAGGTGCTGGTGCCTGGCTGCACTGAATAGAGGACTGAAGCTACATGGCAGGTGCTGTCCGAAGTGCTGCTCATCAGTCCTGCTCCCAGCGCTCCCAGAGGCTAGAGCTTCATGTCTAATATCCTTCTAGGGCCACTGTTGTGGTAGTAGCCGAATGTCTCATGCTCTGTAATGCAATTACCCTCACAACACCCCTGTGAGGTAGGAAAGTGCTCTTATGGCTATTCCATAGATGGGAAATGGAGGCATGGAGACAGCAACTTACCCAAGACAATTAAAGGGAGCAAATGTAGGGGAGAAGGGAGTTGAAGCCTGAGATCAGGAGATATAGGTATTGCCCTAACCATCCTTCCTCTATGTAAAGGAGATGCTTCCCCAGATTTCCACTGCTGCTCTTTCAGCATGCCACGTTTTCCCTTGATGACCCAGGGAGCAAGCGTGCATTGCCAGGAGCAATCCTGCATGATCCTCACACCAAACACCCACCATCTCAGTGTCTTCATCTTTTCCATTCTCTCTGCATCTCCAGCACAATCAGAGCCTGAAAACAGGGTGGAGGCATTTCAGGCAGAGCTTGTTGCTTTGGGAATGGGGGCGGAGTGAATAGTCATCCAAGGACATTTTCCAGCAGCATTTCATAATCCAACCACGCTCAGGTATTTTATGTTTAAGTTAATGTTTGTATCTGTATAGTGCCCAAGGGCCCCTGGCAGGACACTTTAGAAATACAATCTGTTTATCAGATCCCACTGAAAGTGCAGCTTTTTTCATTAGAAAACCTTCTTGAAGTCTGACAAAGAATCTCACTATGACGGTGGCCAGTGGAGAGGTTCAAGGCTGAGATGACAGCAGAAAGCCACATCAGAACAAAGCAAACAAGGAATGTTTTATACATTGGACTCAGAAACAAAACAACACACATGCAGCAGATCATACATACAGTTTTGAGGTAGGCCACAATGGAAGAGAGAGCTTTGAGTACTTGCTCACACGTCTATCCAATCATTCAACCAGTAAACAAAAACAGAAATAGAATTTAGTGTGGGAAATGAAACTAAAGATTTCACCTCCTTGTTTGTAGGCTTAGCGGTTAGTGCACTTACTGGAACCAAGGCTCCTGGTTTCTATTTCTCAACCTCTGCCAAAGACCCTGAACGTGGGCTTGGGTAAATCATGTTAAACTCCCTGCCTCAGTTTGCCCTATTTTACACATGAGGACAGTGCCTCACATTAGTAAAATGCTTTGAGATGCTCAGATGAAAAGTGCATAAGGAATTCTTTGAATGGAAGACTAGGTACATGGAATGAGGAGAGACAGCATGGAAAGAATTACGTTCAGCCGGAAGCAGCACAACTCTGTTTTCTCTTAGGCAGATCGGTTTACAGAGAGATGCTCAAAATGCAGTTGTCATCTAATTTGGTTTTGCTACTAGGTTGGGAGTGTAGAGGACAGACTCCTGTCCCTGTTATCAAATCTCAGTGCTTTAGTTTTTGTTTCCATTTGTCTGTGCAAGGGAACAATTCAATCACAGAGCTGCACTGAAAAAAAAGGAACCAAACAAAGTTCTCTAAAACACATCACTATCAGCAAGCTTTTAACAGAAGGAATGAAAAGTGAAAAGGGGAGTTTGCTGATTTAGACATATTTGATGGACTGGAAGCTGCAATTGCACTCCAAGAAATACCAGGTTTTTTCAATTATTCCTTATCATTCCTATAGCATTATGTGTGTGCCCAATGATTTACAAAGCAGAGGAGGAGATCTGTTCCCTACCCTGAAATTCTTTCAACTTAAAATCCAAGCCCAGGATGCAATCTCTCCCAGAACCAAATGGCCTAGTTTTACCAGACTCCACAAGTATAAAATTATTCCCAAAAATATTATTAAAAAAAGAGGAATTTAATTTCACACCCATCTTCCCTATCCTCGTGATACCATTTTAGAGCAGGGATAATCCATTTGATTGGCTGAAGTGAGGGGAAGGGTCAGAAAGCTGGCAACAGATTGCATTTCAGCATGTGCCTGGCACGTCTCTATTCCAGGCTTCACACCTCTTCACTTCCATTAATATGTGCTGCACAAAGGCTGAGAACTTCATTACTCCTAAGTGAAACATCTTCAAACATGTCAAAACCACTTGTCTTCAGTGAGATCCTAGTCCCTGACAAGCATGAGGTTCTAAAGAGAAGCCCTAAGCTAGGTAGCTTTCCCCAAGTAAATGTGCAGACACGCAGGGCTGAAGTTTCAGAACGGGCATAATACATCCCTCTTTTTCTCAATAAAACAAACAGCAGCACAGCCCTGTGGAATTATATCAAACAGATCTATCAAAACTAACTTACCTGCCAAGAACAAGTCTGACAAATTCGCGGTACAGAGGGAGATTTTTTTTTTGAAATTACAGTGCAAGCCACTGAATGCAGAGAAGCGGTTAAGAGTGACTGATCTCTTCTGCCGTACCACCCCATGATGCATGCTCACACTCTGCCTGCTAACAGCCACTTTTGAAGATAAGGATTTTGACTATTCAGGGAGACGAGCACAAAGAGAGCTAGGATGGATAGTTGCCCTACCTCAACTCTTGGCCAGATGGGCGTGTGATGGGAGGCACTCACCTCCTGACTGCTTTCTATCAGCTGGGTGGGGTGCCTCAAACTTTTTTCCCTGCTCCTGGTGCCCCCTGTAGGTTGCTGACCTCACTAGGCAGGTCTTCATAGGTTCAGCCTCGGATCAAGTCACCCAGTCAATAACAAAGCTTGGCAAACTGTCAGCCCTCACCAGGGTCTTCAGTCCCATCTCTGGGCCCTGTAAATTCTGCCCTTCTCAGGGCTTAGGCTACTCTCCCCAGGGTCGATGGGGGAACCCAGGCCTGCCCACTGCTCCAGGTTCCAGGCCAAGGGACCGTATCCATGGCAGCCACCTATTACTTCCTTTAATGAGTTGCTGCTGTTTCCTCTGGGCCTCTTCCCACCTGGTCCTTTTGTTACCTCAGGATTACAGTCCTCAGGTCCTCCCCCCCAGGGCTAATAAATGCTGCTAGCCAAGCTCCTGTAGTCAGAGCAGAGGCTCCTTCCTCACCCTCTGGCCCCAGCCAAGGACTGAACCGCTCTGGTCCTGCAGCATCTTATCTGAGCCTGCCGGGTTCTGATTAGCTGCTTTACTACAGCCTCTCTAGGCGGGCCTGGAGCATCAACCTTTGCTACTCTTTCCTGGCATGGGGCACGCTAGAACCATAGGGCCTCCAGCAGGGAGCCACAAAGGGCCAGGTACACCCCGTCACAGGGAGAAAGTATGTTGAGACCAGACAGCGAGTAGGGAGCATAAATATGTATGTTGGCTTGGAAAAAGCTACATGCAGACCAAAATACAAACACTCGTCTCCTCAGCAATGCAGCGCATCATTCCTCTATCCCACTCACACCTTCTCAAATGCAGGATTAGGTTGAGGGCCATGGGCCTTCTTTCAAAGCTCTCAGTAAGTTAAGAATCTCCAGGAGACACACCCCTGGCTGTGCTCCACAGATAGTTTACCTCAAGAGTGATGCTTGCATGCATAGGAGTCATTAGCTGGCCAGAGACTGAAATGCTGTCTGGCAGGAATCCTGGCTGACCATAAGCCCCACCTGCTTTCAAATCCTAGTACAAAACTCACTTCTTCTACGTTGGTTTTCCACAAAGAATACTTCAGCAGACCAGAGTGGAGTGTGAGGATGCATCTTTTACACAGACATTGCTTAACTTACTCACCACTGGCTGGGTGGGAGGCAATGGAGCAAAAGCCAAAATTCATTGATGTAAGTCATGCTCGTGTCAACTCTGTCGTTGATTCGCTGTGTGGTCATGGACAAGTTACTTCATCTCTTTGCCTCGACTTCAGGCTGGGGCAGCTGGTGGGAAATCAGATTTTCACCTTTTGTGAAAAGCTTTGAGATCTACAGATTGAGTGCTATAGGAATAGCAAGGAAAGATTGCTGCTAAGAATAACAGGCTCTTTTTTGGCAAAGGGGAATCTTGACAGCACTGATCAACCAGGGAAGTAGCATGGTATCGGACTCACTCTGTAGTTGGCTCTTTTTAATCCAGTCCCTTTTCTTTTCGGGGCAAGTCAGACTATCAAGCAATTCATTTACAAATACTGTAAAGAGCATGTCGATATGAATCTGGAAATATGAATGGCTGGTAGCCTCTGTCACACTGAACAGTGAGCAAAATACAAGGAGTGGGAAAGGTTAAATATGCAGGGAATTAATCTGAATGAGTTGCAGATTGAAAGACCTGTGTTAAAACAGAATTTTAACCCTAATCAATTCCAGGGATCTCCCAGTACAAACCTTTTCTTCTAAATTATCAGAAATTCATGATTATTTGCTTACATGCAGTCCAGGTTACGGGTAAAAAGGACAGCCAAAAATTTACTTGTTTAGGGCTAAAACTGCAGAACACCTCCTATTATTGCTTTAAGATAGTATGTGAAATTAGTGCTGGAGAAGGGTGCCAGTCTATCTGAATTCTGGAAGGAAGGTTGGCAACTGGATGGCACCCCCTTAAGGCCTGTCTCTTTAGACCAGGGAGAAGATCCCAGAAATCAACTAAAGATCTGGGACAACAAATGAAAAAAAAAATCAGAGACAGGGTGAAGGTCAGATGCATTGACTATTCAGGCCACATACAAGACAAGAAACATCAGGGCAAGCTTTCCCCACAATGAACTGTGGTGTAGTCTCAGCTGGCCATTCAGCTTTTGGACCCACTGCCAATGGGGGTTGGTGGTGAGGGAATCAGCAGCACCGAGGTAAACTTTGTGTTCAGTTGAAAACATGAGGCCTTTCCCATGTTCTGATGAAGCTCAGAGCTATGCTGAGTGCGCAATGAGCAGTTAAGAATGGACAATGTGCTCCTGTCTTGCATGGCTGCTTCTTCTGAAAACATCTTCCCTATTCATTAGAGCTAGCACCCCACTACACGGGTCAACCTCCTCCTCACACAGAGATCATTCTACCGTAACCACCTTAGGAGGAAATGTAACAGGCTTCTGTAAGGAGCTAAAAGCACACCATCAGCTGTCAAACATCATTTTGTTCCTGCGATTCATTCATCTGGCCTTGGAAAGGCAGCTGATTTTTTTCCTCTCTTTCTTTCTTTTTTTTGGCAGAACAGAATCATGCCCATCACAAGGGAGAGATAATCGGATAAAGGCTAGGCAGGTAGTGAGCTGTCATTACTGCTCTCAATTGGTTGAGAATGGTGCACATCCAATAATTTAAGTTATCTCCTCTCCTTCACTCACACCCCAATCGACTGGAATGTCTTATGCACCTTATATCTCATCTTTCAGATTGACAGCCTCTGTCGCAAACAGTTTACAGTTACTATGCAACTGTGCACTGCCTAGCACAATAGGTCCTGCTCTACATGGCCTCTTGGAGCTGCTGCAGTGTTCCAATAGTAAATAAAGAGCCCTTCTTCAGAGAATAGGACTCGTGTGCTGTCCTAAGAGCAAGACAGCAAGCACAAAAGACAACTCACTGTGTTTAGTTCTTGTATTCTGTGCTTTGTACCCCAGGTTGACAGAGGATCTGAAATAATGTTCTCTCCTGAGATATAATATATGGAATGCATATAATAGTCAAATTATACTGAGCATGAATAGCAATACAATTCATCCAGGTGACCAAAGGCTGGCCCTCATGTAAACCATTGAATGTGTTGTCGTTACAGGATAAGAAAATAGATAATGTAGAGAAGGCAGAAGCACTGTAAAGGTTTACTGGAATAAAGCACTTGTGTATTTATAGAAATATGATCCATTGCCTCAGGCGTCAGGTACATTTCTATCAATACAATCAACGTTTAAACTGCATATTGCATTGGCATGCTACAACTGGCTGCAACAGGAATGGCAATGGCACTAGCCTTATATCCAGCAAAAATCTGGGACAGACAGACAAGCCCTGTACCACCCTGGTGATCTGACAAGGGGAGAGTGTTCTAGAGGTGAACAATATTCACTGAAAATAGCCTGCCTTTGGTGTACATATTTCAGATCTAGGTCTTAACAGAAACACCTTAACTCATCGCAATAACTAAACAGAGTCGTCATAGGTCTCTATGGGGAGCAGGTAAATATTGTAGGTTTCTTTAGATAACCAGAACATAGTCCTATAGGGGATTTACAGATTAATACTGATACTTTGAATTGTACCAAGCAGCAGCTAAGAAGCCAGTGCACCTTATGGTGCCCACCTGTAATATTTAAGGAAGACGCACACCAAACACTACGCAAGCAGGTTATGAAGTTCTGGAAGGTCTATAGCTCTTGGTTGGCTGAGGATAGCCCTTTCCAGAGTCCATTACAGTACATCCAGTCTGGAACTGAGACACAGAAAGCTGTGGTCATGCCCACTTCAGAAGAGGTCACAGCCTCCTGAAAACTAGCTGGGAATCCAGTAATAAATCATTTGGACCCTTACCGTCTTTGGCAAAGCAAGGGCACAGCACCCTCAAGAAAAAGCCAGCAAGCCCTGCTTTTAGATCATCTCCAGGCTTCTCCTTCACAGCAAAATCTCTTCCATTTTATCTGGAATGAGCTTGTGCCAACTCGTTTTCATCTCGAACCCTCTCCCACTGGGCCAGGCCTGAGAAGAGTTGGGACACCACCCCCTCCAGCTCTGATGGAAAGGAGAACTGAGCATCAATGGATTTGGAGCCCAGAATGTCTGTCACAACCCAGCAATGGCACATACAAGAGGGAAGGAATGACTCCATTCCCACGATGCAGTGGAAGGATTGTGAGCCCTTTTCTTTCCAGCTAAATGAGAGAACATGACAGCAAAACACCTGCAAAGGAAGAGATTACCTGGGGCAGGATTAAGTAGCATACCACAACATTTTCCTGGATAGACTATTTCTCCTGACTCTTCTTCAGGCAGAAGATGGGAAGAGTCATTTGGTGGTTTGCCTTTGTATTTCACCCCAGACCTGCACAATTCTTTTCTCCGAAGGCAAGCTACTTTAATGGAGGGAGGAAAATTAATGTTTTCATTGTTATAGTATAGGTCAGGCCGAGTAGATCATGCCAGTGCTGGTAATTATTTACATCAATTTTGCAAGACTGTTTTACCCTCCTCAGGAGTGAGAAGTTACACTATTGAATTAATATTTTTAGAAACAGTTGCTCTGGGTGCCCAGAAGACCTAGTCCTGGGTCTTAATAGATGATCTTTTAAACCTATGGGTAAAGGGTGTTTTGTTTTGTTTTGTTTTTTTTGCGCAGTACACTTTATAAACCTCAATTTTTAAAATCACTAAAGGTCTAGTCTCTCTTTTAGAAATAAGGTTTTAACATTTTAGGAGTCCTTTTTGGCAGAATATCTTTTCCTCCTATGTTTATGCTGGTCTTTGTGCAATTACTCTACCTGACTTGGTATTATCAGCCAGCATTCTAAATCTTCACAGCTGCTTGCTGCTCGATGCTCTGGGAACTGTCAGACTGAAGTTAATACATCATAGTAGGACACTGTGTCTGTATGAATGTTAAGCACCGTTACCCTCTCTACTGCTGGTGGTTTGAGGGGGAATTTTCTGTCATGCATGTGTGCAAAAGAGGCTTTGATTCAAAAGCTTCTCTCCCAGAGAATGGCTGTTGCTTCCTGTAGTTCCCTTGTAAGGCCCATCCACATTACACGTAGAACATGTGGTTCCAACAACAGTTTGTGATCAGAAAGACATGGATTCCTCTCCATAACATAGTATTGAATAATTGTTCAAGTGCATTATGGGTAAAGAGGTAGCTTCTCCCTGAAGCATCCTGAGCTTCTTTACATATGCTTTAATTATATTGGCATACTAAAGGAAATGCAGCTATTGGACCACAGTTGTTTTTTTTCCCAGCCTTTCCCCCAGCTCCTCTAACTGATCGGCAGAGAGAACTGGTTAAAAGCAAGGAGTTTAATCATGGTTTAAACCAGGAAACCTCAATTTAAACCACCATGTTTCAACTTGTTTAGCTTTTGCACTTTCTAGTTATTTTCCAAGACTTCATTCTCATTGGCTAGTATAAAATAGATTGATTTGCAACCATTAGCCTTTATAGCAAATTTGGTGCTTTCTGGTAACCAGGAGCAAAAATTATACCTAAGCACATTTAAGCAATTATCTAACTTAACATACATTTATTCAGATTCTTAATTTTTATTATTAGAAAATGATGAATGATGCATTCACTAGATTTATTTTTTACCCTTGATTTCTGATCAAGCAAGATTTGGAAGGAGTTTGGAATTCAATTCGAGGCCTAGAAAACCAGCATTTTACAGGTGTTTAGTAGTTGTTTCTTTGCATTATGGGTCAGATTTTCAATACCTCTGAAAATCTAGACCCCTCATGCTTTAAGTTTTTAAGAATCAATCACTTCCTCTCCAACCTGATTTTCATTCATAGATTGAAAGAGGAAAATAAGCTTTCCTGCTTTTCAACTCCTGATTGGTTTCCCAACTTTGAAAGAACTAGTCCAAAATGAAGACTATAGTCTTTCTGCACGTTAGCTAAACTGAAATCAAAAGTATGTAAGGCAAAATATATTATGCACAAGTACACTTGGAAAAATATGTATACCAGCATTTGCTTCATTGTAAAGACTGAAAATAGATGGTTATTGAAATACATGACAGTGACATTTATAACGCTTGAGTTAACTTTAAAAAAAGTTAACGTCTCTTCCCCCATATCCCATATATGTTAAAAACCTGCACCCTAACTCATTGAAATTTGAGAGTTTTTTGATGCAGCATTTATTGTTTATTTAAACAGATTATGTTGAAGCCTAAACTTCCGTTTCACATTTAATTTCAAACAGATTTTTTTTTTTGGTAAAGAGAAATGTAATGTAAATACCTTTTTAAATTTTTTTTATCCACTCTGCTGATCAGAGAATGTGGAAATAAAGCAGGATTATTCTGAAGGATAAGAGATCTGGACATTTGACAGAATCATGAAGTACAGATATTAGACACACACCAGAGGCCCTGATCCAGACTGCAACACCACAAAATTACAGACAGCATTCAAGTTTTGTTCTCCCTGTAAAGGTTGATTTTTTTGCTCTCCTGGAACAATGGCAAATGGAGAGACATTTGGTCCCTACCATATTAAATGCAGTGGAGCATCAATTATCCAGTTAGCCAAAACAGCTATGAACTGACATGCTCTTTGAGCTGATGTCCACACAGAAGGTACTGTAGAACTTCTAGTTGCTAT
Source organism: Mesoclemmys tuberculata (assembly GCA_007922155.1). NCBI lineage: Eukaryota > Metazoa > Chordata > Testudines > Chelidae > Mesoclemmys > Mesoclemmys tuberculata. Next base: position 3,562,602 of record ML675638.1, read on the forward strand.
AGAATACTTAATGCACTTAATGTGGGATTTTCAGAAGTATGTAACTGACCTGAGAGACGTGAAGTAGACCAGCTTCTGTTGGTGGAAGAGACAAGCTTTTGAGCATTGCAGAGCTCTTCCTCATGTCAGGAGAAAAGTGACCTGCAAACAAATTAGATTGGAAATAAATAATTTTTGCTCCTAAAATAATTTAGGCACTAAAAAAAAAAATCCCAGCCTACGTGCTTGCATCTGAAAATCTTGCTTCCTCTTGTATTGGGCATATTTTGTAATCTTCCCAAAGCAAAGCTTCTGACTAGGAGCTTTGAAGGATCCTAAGGGAGTTAGGCACCCAAATCCCATAGAAAGTGGATTTAATTTATTATGAACAACACCCTTTCAATTCAAGGAAGATTGTGTGCTCCAATATATTTGAATGATTAAGTTAGTGAACAATTTTAAGATGAAAACTTAAGTCTTTCCGTAATCACACTCCATTTCAAAAGACAAAGGAAATAAATGTTTATCATGAGTCTATAAAACTGCAGTTTAGTTTTCCTGAAGAGTGTTTATTTTTTTGAATTAGGTCCATCCTTTTTACATTCACCTTTCAAAACCAGAAGTCAAATTAATGATTTTATACTGGTGTTCATAGCAAATTAATTCTCAAAACTGTAGCAATGGCATTGGTTTTGTCTATTCATTTATGGTTTGAACCTTCAAAGTGATGTTATAATGGAAAGTGTCCTATGGAGATGTCAACTCCCATTTAAAAGTTACATCAGAACCCTAATGAGCCCCTTTGGAAAGGGCAAGAAAAACTTACAAGATGACAAGAAAACAGGTTAAAAAATGCAAACTGGACTATTTTCCTCCAGTGCTTTTATCCGCATTCAGTCTCTATGCTCTTTATTCCACCCATTCAATAATCTGAAATACAATCCTCTCCCACTGTTAAAAGCTTAATACCTCCCTCAGCTCCCAACTACAAGGTACATGGATATAAAACCAGAGACAATAAACACATGCAGACCACCATAAGACAAGCTGTATGAAAAATAAAATAGTTTCCCTACAAGCCTTTTGAGTGTGGACAAGTGTCTAGTGTGTATGATGGTCAGTAAAGGCCAGAAAAGCTCTCCCCCATCATTGATGAAGTAGAAATATATACAACTGCCACAATGTACTGAAAAGGGACATTTTCATTAGGCCATTGTAAAAAGCCCATTAGAAAAGATTGCTGCACACTGGCACTACTCCAGTTGTCAGAACCAGGATGGACTGAAATCAAAGGCAGCCGTGGAATAGAATGGGGTTTACAAGGAACGCAGGCAAAAGACAAAAGGGCTAAAGGGGATATTAGAACTCTTAGGGGACAAATACTTGGAAGACCAGAGTTTAACAGTATTATAATTCTTCTGCAAGCATTTCAACACAGGTTTCGTCTCAGTATAGATATATATGGCCATCTTAGGGATCCAAGACCAGCATGTGCACAGGGATGAGATTGAGACCAAAGTCCTGACCCTTGTTCCCCATGACGGCAACACCAGGAGCAGCACTGATGAACTATGGAGAACATCCCATCAAACCCTTCTCCTTGCCCACTAAGAGGAGCAACATCTCCCTCCAGATACACATATTCCATTTACTCCCTTCCCCTCTTTGTTCACTTACCCTCCATTAATACTTTTATCTTCTCCAGCTACTCCCCCAGTTCAGCCACAATAGCTCAAAGTCTTGCTTGTGAGAATGCTACAGGGCAACTTTAACATTCCCGTAACACTCCACACGTGGGACAGGAGCAGGGGACAACAGGTTAAGTTAGTCCATTAGACTTGCACTGTTAGAAAACATGGCCTAGTCAGAATGTGAGCAGTAAATCCGATGCAGGTTTTTTCCCCTCTGCAAGATGGAGGGACGAAGGTCGGTGGGTCACTCCGGCAGCCACGGGTCAAGCAAAACCCAGGACTGCAACAGAAGGCGAGGCTGCTGATCAAGAGTGAGGTGCATTGCCAAAGCTGTGTATTGACGCTCATACAGACCGTGTCCACACTGGGCCTGGCTCTAGACAGCATCTGATATTTGCAGAAGTCTGGAACAAAAGCCACCAGACGGGTTTAGTTACGCCCGAGATGTACTGCGATGGAGCTTCCTCTCTGCCCCAGCGGGACCAGTGCTCCCTTCTAGCAGCGGGCCTGGGTACTTTTGTCCCTCAGAGCTTCCCACTCTAGAGGCGGGTGAAAGTAATTCTGCCTCCCAAAATGGGCGTCCCCCTCTGGCTTCCAGTCTCGTCTCTGGGCCTGCTAGGCCTTTACCCCTTGGCTGGGGCTCCGGCCGCTTTGGCAAATGGCCACTGGGGGTGGCCCAGCCTCTAGTCCAGGCCCCAACCCAGGGACCCTACCCGTAGCAGCCTCCTGCTGCTGGCTCCCCTAGGTCACTTCCCCACCCTCTTGGCTCACTGTCCACACCCGGCCTCGGGAGCCACTCTGGCCCCTCTGGGCGTGGCCGCGCCAAGCCAAACACTGACTCCGTTCAATCTCCCCCTCTGAGAGGGATTTCTCCTCAGGCCCTGGAAAGGTCCTCAGCCCCCTCTGGGCAGGGTTTCTCCCCAGTCTGCGTAGCCGGGGGGGGGCGGACACCCTCTCACACCAGTTACCTTCTGCTCCTCCTGCCCCCACCCGGCCCTTGAGGGGACAGCTCCTCACTGCCCGCCCACGACTCCGGCCACACCCCCTCTCTGGCTGGCAGGGAGGCTTTCCACAGCTTCTAGGCGGAGCCCGGCTTGGCTCCCGCTGTCCTAGTTAACCTGGAGTAACAGCTAGCAAGGAAAAAGGGACCCACCGAACTGATTCTGGGGCCGGCAGACCCGCCTCTGCCCCACGCTCCTGTACGTGTGGAACTGCAGGGCCCAGAGCGCAGGCCTTGCTGCTGCTGCGGCGTTTGCCAGGTCCTCCCCCCCGCCACTGCTCTGCTCACTCGTAGCCCTCTCCCCCTGGCAGAGGTTGCCTGGGGGGCCCCCACTGCTCTGCCCTCAGGGGTGGGGGAGTGAGGGGCCCCTGCCACCTCCACCGTTCTTCCTGGGGCCACTGACAGGTTTACTGGCTGCCGCTCTTGGAACAAGTGATTGTGGGTAAACCTGTCCTTCCCCTTCCCTTGGATCTGTCCTCCCTTCCCTAGCTGCCTCTGACCTGTGGGCTCCTCCATTTAGCCCACCCGGCCCCCTGCAGCAGTCTGCCCCTCTTCCCTTTGCTGCCTGCCCTGCCCATTCCCCGACCAACTGTTGGTTTGTTCTTCCCTCCTGCCTTTATTGGCTCCCTGGCCTAGAGGATTTTTTGGTCAGGTTTTTTTTTTTTTTTTTTTTTTGCTGCTAATGGACTGGCAGATCCCCTACCTTGTGTTGATCCCAGATCCCAACTGCCTCCCCCAGAAGCACACAATTGATTCAGGTAGGGAATCCTATTTACTTAATACTATTGTATTTATAAGAACCATGATGTTTGTGTTTTAAGGCTCAGTGATAAATTCTGTTTGGTACAATCACCTTATAAAAACCTCTCTCTCAGCAGCAGAACATTGCATTGAGCCTGCTGTTAACTGAACTCAAAGAACCTGTTGCTTTTCACCTGACTGCATTTGCAGTGAGGATGGCATATTTTAGAGAGGTGGGCAACAGACTTCCTGCCATTGTCACCTTGGGAAAGGTGCAAAGGTGGCAAAGACTCCAAACAGAATATGATTCGGACACAGCCAGCATCTCTCTCGCTCACACTTCCACCCCTCAACGGTAGCAAACAAAAGGAATGGAAGAAAGGTAGTTTAAAATATTTCATTTACCCTGATATGAAATACAAACCTGATCCCGAACAAGCAAGCATTTTAAAACCAAGAACAAAAGATCCCACCTGCCTTACTTTCTCCCTCCCCACAAGCAAAAGTGACAGACACTGATAAAGGAGCCAACTAGTTTGTGCTGATGCATCAACTCATGTCATGGTGGTCTCTGGCCATCTGTGCCAATTTGTGAATAAAGGGTTTTTTTGAGAAAAGAGATACCAGGACATTCACTGCCCCTATCAGATAAATATTGCAGAATTACAGCACTTTTGGAGCAGACAGTGTAGAGACTCATCTTGGTTTCTAATAAACTCTTGAAAGGGAAACCTTTTTTTGTTACATTTGTGGAATTTAGGTTTCATATAACTGTGAAGGCCCAGCAATACAGCTTTTCATTTTGTATCAGGCCTTTTTGAGAGCAACAAAGATCTAATATCATAAGTTACCAATCTACTGTTCCAGTACAATCCATTAATTAATTACAGTTGAGTCCTCAAAATCAAGGAAGTTATACATCCAGTACTGAAAGGTAAAATCCATCGGTGCTGCTCCTGTAATCTCACTATCTAGTGCACAGTCCAGTTAATCCTTTGGTTTATACTCATCTATGTAAGGAAATCTAGTCTAGCAATATAGACACACACTGTTTGTTCATCTGAAGGGTTTTTAATGTACAGAGAAAGGAAGCTTTGGATTCTCCAAGTATGACTGTGTTTAACCATGTTAAAATTAACTTGAATATCAGAAGATTACAAGTTTCCAGAACACGTTTCACAGTTTCCTAAAAAATCGTTGTTGCATGGGAAAATCTTTCAACAGCTTATCCAACAGAATTGATGTCATGTTCTTACAGAGAAAAGCTAGCTGGATTAGTCGTCTCCCGCTCAGCAGTCTGAGTTTTGCAGAAAAATCAGAGCTAGCTTTCTACGAAGAAAATAGCTGGGATTTTTTCCCTCATTCAAAACTTAAGTTATGTTTTCAGTGCACACACGTGTCACGGTACAAAGATAAAAAGATGAGAAAATATGATGCAGATTCTTCTTAAATATAGTCTCCTGAAATATGAAAATAGCTCAGAGAAGCTTTATGGCAAAGTCCAGAAGTAGTCCAGAGCTCCAGGGCAGTGCTTGAGTGTCACTAGAGACTTTTGAACTATTAGGATGATGTGGCCAGCCACAAACTGTCTCTCAGGAGGCCATAACAGCATTCTCTGTTGCTATGGCTGGGTGGATAGACTGCTATTCCCTGTAAGAGGGTTCTTTTTAAAAAAAGATGAAGGAGTGTACGGACAGTCATGCAGCTGATCGCCGTCGGATCACAAAAACCCCTCGCTGTAGCTGTCCCAGATAGATCCTCATTTTTGTGCTGTCACTGGTCTTCCTGACCCAGATCTGCATGAAAGAGACATGAGAGACACCCGCCAAGATTAGAAATATTGGAGAAAATCTTTCCGAGATCCTTAATGTCAGCCATAAGTTTATTTCCGCAGCTCTCCCCATTTTTTCAAGAGGAAGAGAAAACATGGCCTTTTAAAAGCCACCTTGGCAAATGTAGTTTTTACCCCTCTGCCTGCTTCCAACCTTCAATTACTATCAGGAAAAGGAATTGCTCCTCCTAAGCATTAAGCAGGTGAAATTTGCTACTGTGACAGCTCACAACAGAAAGCTTGCATTCAGCTTTAGCTAATCAAGAATAAGTCTCCCTCGATCCACAGATCATAAAGTTACCTGTCCTGGGATTTGCTCAGACAAGTAACTATTAATCAAAAGATAAAGCTTGCCCTGATTTTGTTCAGTGAAGCATTTCTCACACTATTAAATTATAAGTTGTACTTGAAGATAGAAGTACTTGCTTTTTAAACACCTACACTGAAAAATTCTTACTACTGCAGATTTAATCTATTTAAAAGGACAACAAATTGCATTTACAGAAAGCCATTTGGAAAATAAAGTTTTTAAAATCAAAGTCCCGGTCAAGGATTTTAGACCCCAGATCAGATACCTTTAAAACTGCATCTGAGTATATGTCCTCCTGGTTTTATCATTTTTAACTTCATTTAAAAAAATTCTTTAAAGATGACTGAAAACTTGTTTTAAAAATCTTAGTATTACTGCAGTTATGAATAGAGTACAAAGGATTGTAAATTTACTCTTGACCAACTCACATTTTAGTGCTGGCTTTCATTCTTAGTCATTGCCTTCCACCAGCCACAAAGCAGTTGTTGTATTCTGTGTTATATTATTGCTATTAATTATTCCTCTCATTGGGAGAATGTCTCCATGAACATCTCTACTAATATTCAACAATTAAGGATTTTAACTTTGTAACTGGTAAATCTACTTCCAAATATTCAGCTTTCCACAGAAATCACATTTAGCAAGTTTCAATTGCAGAGTGCAACTGACATCTGCAAGTTAACCTTCTCTCAACCCTTAAAAAAATTCTGTCTGCCCCTGACTGAGTATATATAGACCCTCTCTCTCACATTTTCCCTATTACTGTTCCTTTCAGAAGTACTTTCCTTGCCTTTCCATTGTTTGCAGTTGAAATACCACATGGGAGGAAAAAAAAGTTATCAACCCCTTTCCCTCTTCCTTCTAATTCAATGCTGAAGCCAGCTGCCTCTGAAAGAACCCTCGTCTTCCACTTCAAGAAAACGCATGTCTGCATTTTCCTTTTGCAAAAGATGATTTAGTTTCAGCTAAAGCCTTTCATCATTTACAACATTAAAATCCTTAATGTTAATTGTAATAATCAAATTAGCCATTTCTGTATGTTATAATACATCTGTTGGCATTTTGCTACAAATTAATTTAAATGATCAGCCATAGAGCCTAATGATTGCTCCATGACTATGCTCATTGTTATAAAATAAAGAGCATTTCCCATGTATCAGATTTATTTTGTTGATAAAATATTTTCCCTTTAATACCCATACATATTAGAGGTACTTTTTTTGATTCATGAAGGCTACTGAATTTTAAAAACTTCTAGTCCCATTATCCATCTTCTTTAAGTTTTTACGTTGCTTGCCAATTGCATCTTCCTTTGCACACTTCTCAAATTGGCATTGCTTAAATACCAAGTTTGTTTTAGGTTTGATTCATATCAATACTACATGCACATGCCTCTTTAACCCCCCCCCCACTAACCTCATCCCTCACCCCAACTCCTCATCAGCAATTCAAGAAGTATTAGCCAAATGATTTACCCTCTTCTATTACCTAAATAACTGGTGAGCATTATTTTCGTAAGCCCCAATATGTACTCCTCAACTCCTTTCAATCCATCAGACTGTGGAAGGCATTCAATATTATCAAGAACCTCAACCCAACCTGCTAAAGACAACAGTTTTTCTGAGCCAGAGGTGAAGGAATTTACTATGGCCCCTGGAATCCTTGCTACAAAACCAAAATTATTCATACAACATAAAATCTTTGTAACTATTGCAGCCAAAGAATGGGACATGTGAACAGTAAAGTATGTTATTGAGAGCTAGTAATTTTAAACCCATTCATGTTTATAAAACTAGGGGGACATTTAAGAAATAGCTCAACTTTGACCTTTAATTGTATGCTAAAGCAGTAGTCATTTCACACTGACTACCCTCCAGCTGGCAGCATAGACAGCTGCTATATAAGCAAACAGAGACTGCTTTACACCCAGAGGTCATCCTGCTGCAGCAAAAACCGACTAACTTTTGAAAAGTTCCTATCCTGCCTTATTAGTAGAGTAACAGGTGAGCCTCCAACGTCACCCACATTTTGCTAACAACATGAGGTTTCTATACAACAAGATGGTGGCTGCCAAAGGCAAAGTCCAAAATGCCAATTTCAGTCACTGTCAGATGTAGCCCAAAGTTAGAGAGGTAAGAAATGCTTTCCAGCATGTGAACTACCAGGACACAACTGCCTGCTGTTTTCTTTCAAAAGCAGACTTTGGGTCTCGGTTTAATTTCATGGGCAATCTAGAGGACCTGAACACATACCACTACGTTAGCAGTAAGGTGAAAAATATCCAATCTCCACCTAAACTTAGTGACAAGCCTTCAATTCATTCTGTTCTGGGTCCCCAGTGTTTTATATCAAATGTGAATAAATATTTGTTCCTAGAAAGTTTAAAGACTTGAAGTGATGGAAATGGAAATTATTTTCAAGCCATAGCCAGGGCAACACAGTGCAAGTCTCCCTCATGATGCTCTTACAATTGAGTACCTTGTGCATAGCAGGACCACCATATCTACATGTGACAGATATTTAAGTCTCCTGCCAGTTCAGTCCTTTGCCTCTCCTAAGCAGACACACCCAGTTATAAGTAATGGTTTTGTAATGTGGATTCTTGGTCACCAAAGACCAAGCCAAGACCATCAGTATTCATTCCACATAGGAGCTTAAAGACACACTTGGCTCTAGAGCCAAAGCTGAACTACACCTTCTTTATCCACTAGGCTCACCTCAAACCCTCAGGTCAATAAACTGTTCACTTTGCAGTTATTTTTGAGGGCATGGTCAATGCAGGTAGCAAGGAGGAATCAGAGGACTAAAGTACGTAATAATCCAATTTTAACAGGTCAACTGCGCACCAAGAAACCTCAATGAGCAATACAGAAGAGGGATATGTAAAAATAAGTGTGTTTAAAGATGTGACTGTGTCAATAAGATCAACCCAAACGAAATATTAAAGTTAAAAATTTTAAAACTCACTAACATTGCAGAGGCAAGCATCACTGACAGCACTATTATGAAGATTATGAACTGAACAGTAATTCAAACTGCACCTCAGATTCAGTTTCTTAAATACCAAACCACCACACCTTTCCCCAAAGGAAGAAGTTACTAATTCTCCCAAGCAATCTGTATCATGACTGAGTTTTTACACCCAAGCGACAGACACCAGTTTACTTGTCCGCACTGCCCCTTATCATAGTGTCATTCTGATCAAAACTTAAAGAAGCCCATTACCTCATTGGCTCCTACAGAGCTGATCACACAGCTGATCTTAGTGTTCTCTTTGGACTCCAGATAAATAGCCTGGCTCTTGTGGTACCTGCAAAAAGTAATGCATGAATCTGTTAGCTGTCCAGGAGGTCCCATCTCCTTTCTAAACCTTCACGAGCCATAATGAGTAGCTTGATTTATGAACCACACAGATTCCATAGGCATGAGGAAAGTAACAAAGGAGTCTCACTTTTTTCAGCACTCATAGCATTACATAGCGAAGGATTTAAACCCATTTCTCTCCCAACCACTTGCACTCCAACATTACAAACACATGAAGCTGCATACTGCAGCCTCCCCCCATCCCACTCTAATTATGGGGAGTTGTAGGTCACTGTATATTTAAGGTTGTAATAAGATTTGTTACTTACGTAAAAATGTGTATTAACACCAAACATTTACAATATTTACTCTTAGGGCAAAAAACAAGAGTCCTGTAGCACCCTTGAAGACTAATAAATTTCTGCGGGCATAAGCTGTCATGGGCTGCACCCCACTTCATCAGATGCACAGCTACCCCTCTGGAACTTTTCACTGTTAGGGCAGAGTGCTTTTCTTCTGCAACAGAATGCTTCCAACTTTCAATAGCTACAGGTACTAAAACAGATTCATCTAAAATTATCTGAAGCACATAGACTAACAAATGGCTGGATTGTAATAATTCAAAATTTAGGAAGTTACAGAAAATATATATCAGGTATGCCGTTTTAAAGAAACACTAAGGTTAATAACATTGTGGTGTAAATGCAAGCAGTTACAAGGGAAAACAAAAAGACAGTGCTTCTTCACTAACACAACAGGCACTTAGCACATGCAGTGAAGTGCTGAAGCATCAGTCTTTCATTGCCCATTTTGTAATCAAGACCTAGCTCACTTCTCCGGCCTTCTGGCAGCACCCCAGTCAGTCCACCTTGCTACAACTCTAGTTTCCAGGTCATAACTCAAATCAACTTTCTAGGCTAGGGGCACCAACCAGCAACTTATCTTAGCCCTTTCCTCAATCCTTGCTCCTTTCACCTCTACAAAACCTCCACTCGTGGCCCACCTAAGGTTGATCAGAGGGAGGCTCAGTGCAACTCCACAGGCTAGGGTTGCCACACATCTGGTCTTCACCCAGACAGTCTGGGTTTCGGCTTGTGTGACCAGGTGCCATTTCACAAGCCCTGATGTTCCTTTTTTTAAAAAAAGGAATCTGTTTTCTATTATGACAATCCAAGCCGCTTGCTGCCAATTTGAATTTAACCCTCTGAGAGATACCCAGCAAATGTTTGCCACTTTCATTGGGGGTGGGGGGGTGGGTTGTTTTTTGGAAAGTTTAGCAGCCTGGAGTTTGGCAGGGCATGGGAACTGGGCAGGTGTGCAACAAATGCAGGGGCACTCCCTGCCTCTCCTCTTGGGTGGGCATGCTGCAAATGGGGGAGGACCTTTTTCTCTTTCCACACTCCCACTGTGTGTGCAAGTGGATGGGACCCACTTCTCTCAGTTACTACTACAAGTAAGTTTCTTCCCCAACCTGGGCATCCATGTAAATATAGGGAGCAGTCCTCCCTTTCACCCCAGCTGTACATGCAAAAGGGGGAGCTCCCTTCCCCTGTTCCCCAGAACCTGTGTGTGTGTGTGTGTGCGCGCGCGCGCGCGCGCGCGCACACAAATAGAGAAGTTCAAATGAGTGCCTGTAAATAAAAATCCCTCCATGTGTGCAAACTGTGCTTGTTACCCCTAGGATGTGTGGGCAGATGTACCTCAGAGGGAGCAACCCGGAGGAGGAGGAGAGGGGGGCGGCGCGCAGGCGGCAGCAGCAGGGCCCCAGGGGCCCAGTTACCAGCCATTACAAAGGTGGCAACCCTAACTCTGGCAAACATTAGGAATTGCTCTGACACTACAAGTCTTGCCCTCTCCTATCATGACTCAGCAACTCAGTTGAATTGTAACATCACTGGAGTGCCTGAGACTGAACAGTGAATTTATGCACCAAACCCATCACTAAGTCCTACAGACTGATTCATTGCTGACTCGTAGCAGGTCAAGCCGAGATTCATGGCAGTTTGATAAAACAAGCAATGTCCAGACTTGCTCTCTGCACTGCCTTTCTGTACGCTCAGCCCTCTACCCCAGTCACGTCACATTTTCTTTTCTCAAAGCACGTTACACATGAAATAGAAAGTAGGAGGCATAAAACTGGTATAGAAAACAGGCACATAAAGATAAGACCTCAGGAAAGCAGAAGGCCACAGCAGCCTAGGATTCATAGACATATGAAAGGGGTCAAACAGGGAGGCAGAATATGAATGTTTGCCTAAGTCCAGAGGTTTAGAAGGGGGACTGCAGTTGACAGGAACGGATATGGAAGAGACAGGAGGAAGAAGAGGGTAGAAGACACCAGAACAGGGAGTTTGTCCATGTTGCAAATGTGAACCATTTAAAGTTAAATATGGGCAAAAGCCTCTCCCTTCCAACTCATTTCACAAGATCCCTTATTTCAAGATCTTCCCTTAACTTTCACCTTTCCTGCACAAGAACATGCAAAGGTATTTAAGAGGGCAGCCCCCATACATTAGGCATCATATGGTCTGTCAGAGCCATCCTGAAAACCATCCTGAAAACTTGATACTCTAATCACATTTTAACATGACGCTAGAAAAAATACAGGGAAATTGATACACAGGAAGTTTGAAATTAGAATTAAGGAAATGTACTTGAGCAACCTATCAATGCAGTTGATAGTCAGGCAACACATCAATATTAATCCAAGCTAAACCTAAATCACATGGTTTCTCCTCTAATTGTCCCATCTCAGTACATGTAATTCTTCAAAAATCAAAAGTGACCTTAGATTCCTGTGGCTAATAAAGAAACTAGGAACATTAAATTATGTTTTGATAGAACTGCTTAATCTTCCTAAGGTTGGAATTAAAGTTGTGGAAGTGTGATTTTTCAGAACTAAATGTACATTCTGGGTGGTCTTGTGTAGAAAACGAGACTTGGTGGAGATGAGGCGTATTTCGGTGTTATGTTTGGATGATAAGGCACATGACTGGGCGGGTGGATTTTTAAAAAACATTTAATTAGTGCATTGATAAGACAATCACTTGGGGAACCTACCAAAGATAACAGTTTGTAAGTTGTATCCATTCCCTCCTCCCACACAGTCTGCCAGTCAGTGCCACAAAACACAAACACTCACTTGTCCTACAGCAGCTGAGCTGACAAGGGAGACTTTGAGGTGACTGAGCTCTTGGAAAAAAGTGAGCAGTTTTAAAAAAATCAGGAAGAAACTTATGTTTACTGAAGTCTAATATTTGATTTCTCATTTCCTAAATTCTCATACCATCCCAAGTTGTCAATTAGACACAAAACCTATATTGTAATTAGGAAGCTATAGGACCCACATGACATGTGCTCTATCCAAGCCTGTACAAGTTTCCTTGCTTATATAACGCTACATAAAATATGGTCTCATCTTATTTTGTCTAAGGCTTATGCCCAAGGGTAATGCAGTGCTTTCAAGTGCTTGGTTTCATAGTCTTAATTTTAGCTTTCTGCAAGGGACACTTAAGGATTCTCCTTGTTAATGCTATAGTTAAAGTATGCCAGGTCTCTCTATTTTGCCCAATATATGGTTATCCCATAAGCAGGAATGACCTGCAAATAAAATTAACTGAATTATACTGAAATGGGTTAACCAAGAGTACAGAGATACTCTACGGTTACTTTGTCATTCAAAGTGGTCAGCCAGCCATTGTGAGCATGGGGCAAAAATAGAGGGGGAAAGATGGACTAGGGCAGAATTTACCAGAGAATTCTTAAAGTTTAAGGAGAGAAGGAAAATAGCACTAAAGGGTGAATTCTTACTATCTATTAGGTAAAATAAACCGCCATAAAAGGCTAGCATACTTTGAGGCTGGATGAAACTTCATCTTCTGCTAAGAAATATTTAACTTGAACTCTGAAAAGTCTCATCTTGATCTTGTGAATAAATTTTTCAAAAAGACAAAGGGATTGTATGAGGGACAAACAGAACACAGACCAAAGCCTCAGAGATGGACATGGGAGTTCAGACTGGTGGTCAGTAATGAAAACCTCTCCCATTCCCTGCTATGAAATTCTCACTTATTATAGTGTGCACATCTAACGTTAAAATTAGAGACAAAAATGAGTGGTTACACTGCGGGCAACTGTTTTAGACATTGGGGCAAAATGGCTGAGGAAAAAAGAAATAGACTAATTCCACATCCAGCTGGGATTCCCATTATTAAATCTCCATGGTGTGAGAAACGTTTGCCAAATGCAGCTACAAAGCCTCAGTGAGTCCATTTCTAGCCCTAAACATTAACTATTTTGCAAGAATTGTCCTTTATGTCTCCCATCAGGGAGAAGAAAAGGTAGTCACTCCTGAGCTGTCAGAGTTCATTATTTTTGGTGCATGCTAGCAGCTTCAGGTTTAATATGCGTTTAAAAAAAATTACCCTCCCACCATAAGGAGCTACTTTGTTATTTTAAAATATCAGCTACTTTGCAGAGGCATTATTACTATCAATCAAACTATGAGCGAGATTATTCTAGCAAAAATGTAAAATAACTTAAAGCAGTTTAAGACCCAGAAAAAGGCAATGAATATAATCCTTGACAATGAAACCCCATGACAATAGAATGCAATGAAAAAATATTTATGCTACAATGCCATATGTCCTAACCACATATGATTTAGAGTTTCTTCATGCTTTTGTGAAGCTCATCTGTGGCCCAATTGTGTATTCCTTAGCTTGAATATGTGGGAGGTTTGCTTGACTAAGAGATGCAAGAGCAGCCTCTGTTTCTAAGAGGGAGGTCATAAGCCTTTTACAGATGTCTGGGTGCTTGAAATTCTAGGGAATGGAGTTTAGTCACCACAAATGATCGTGCTTTCAGAAGGAGCAAGGAAGGATAGCAGTTCTAAATAAAAATGGCATTTTAAGAGCAAAGAGAACTTAATGTATTTGTGGAAAGACTCAAGTCTGTTCATTCCTAGCTTAAGCCACACACACAAGTTCAAGCTCCTTTCTACTACAAAGCCACCGATATACGCAACAAATGTTTAGTGACATTCCACTGTCAGAAGGTTGGCAACAGGAAAATTACTTAAACTCAGCAAAACTGTGGCTGTGCTAGGTTACAAACCTTTAGTTACCGCCTCCAGCTTAAACACTAAAAAGAACAGGCCTTAAATAATGAGAAAGTGAACTACCTTCCGGCTGCTCATCTTGAGTGGAATTCATTTCCCAGGTCACCCATTCAGTGAGAAGATTCCTTTGGTTTTCTGAGCTATCATTACACCAAACTAGTCTACAACACATGGCTCAACAGTTAAAAGCACTACATATATTGTAAGTCACTAAATTGTTTATCATGTAAAAAGGACTAGATTGTCCCTTGATTGCTCACACCTGCATTATTATAGGATTAAGTTTAAACAGGAAGATCCGGTGAAATAAGAGCTCTGTACAAAACAAACATCTTCCCTGATGTGTTGCAAGGCTTCAGCAACCATATACCCATAAAAATTACAGAGATAAATCTGATCATCATTTCTGAAGTTGGTTCTTGTGTGTGGGTTTGATCTTTAAAGGTTATTTGATTTTAGTTATTAGAAACATTTCTCATTCTATTCTGCTGCTGCAAGTTTTACCACATTCTGCCATCTTGTGGCACAAACACTCAAAAGGTACTATAAAGCTGAATTCCTATTTGTAGAGAGCTGCTGCATCCGCACCAAGACACTTGGGTAACAGCTTAAGGGACTTGAGATGGTATGCATGTAATACTGCATTTAATGGGGACTGTTTAAAAAAACAAAAATCTATTTCCTCACTGTTCTAGCACAAAATAGGCCCCCGATGCTAGCAGCTTACACACCCATAAATACCCTTCAACTAAAGCCACGTCTATCAAGACTCCTACTCACCACTTCTGGTTCACTATGAGCACCACCAGAAGCGGCTAGGTCCTGCTCAGAAACACATTTTGCCTCAAACACTTTCTCCAAAGCAAGTTCTCTTTGCAGTCTTTTTGTCGTTACAGAGCTCAGAGTAAGAGCAGCAGCAGCCGCGTTTCCCAACTACACTTACCATCTTTTATCATAGTAGAGTTTGCCATCTTCTATCCGGGCCTCAAACCGCTGTGCTGGGGACTCCGCAGGTGTGGCTGGAAGGTGTTCTGGAGATGAAGGCGATGCTGGGACAGGAATAAGTTGTATTTACAGACTAGCCAGTCATTCCCAACCTTTCTGGCTCGAGGGCCACAAATATAATTTTTACAACCCTGAAGGGCCACCAATCTCCACCTGCAGCCCCCTCACCCTGCAGTGCAGCTAGAGGGAAGGAGTTCAGCAAGGAAGATCTCTCATCCCCCTGGCTGTAGCAGGGAAACAGTGCGCTCCACCTGGGTCCCTAGGCAGTGGCTCCCTTCTGCAGGCAAGGGGATGGGAGAGCAGTGCTCCCCTTCCTCTGGCTCCAGCAGGGACCCCACAGCCTAGGGACCCAAGCAGTGTGCTTTGCCATGCTCCCTGTTACAGCCAGGGAGGGGGAGTGATGATCTCCCATCCTCTGGCTGCAGTAAGAAGCCTGCATCAGCAACGAGCTCCACCTGGGTACTTAGGAAGCAGCTCCCTTCTACAGCCAGCAGGAGGGGAGCCACAGGCCACTCTGAAAAGTCCCGTGGTCCACGGGTTGGGAACCACTGGACTAACATGTGCACATCAGCACACATACATGCAACATGAAATCTGACTATAGGCCTTGGCTTCAGAATTGTTAATGCAATATCACTCACTAAAGAGGTGTGGTACGAACAGAAGAAACTAGGAACTCTGATTTACTTCTGCTTTGACATAAGTGCCTTCTGTTTGGGCAAGGCATTTCACCTCTGTCTCTTTTCACATGAAAAGGCTGTTGCAAGGCTTGTCTGCAAAAAGCTTCAAAAGTAGTAGCCTGAAGATTAGTGGATAGACAACAGCCTTTGAATTAGCTTCTTCTGGCTAACTCAAAAAACTGAAATAAAGCCAGCTACAAACATAAGAAAAGTATCCAGACCCCACTGGTGAATTGGGCAGCACAAAACCAAAAGCCAAATGCTTCCACCCACCCGAGAAAACTGGGTGAGCCATCTCAATATATTTTAAGTGTGTAATGAAAATGAAACTCCTCTTACAAAAGCATTTTGTTTGATTCCTGAATCCTACATTAACAGACCTGCACAATCATATTTCACCATTCATAACGCTCATTTTAGTTAAAAAAAAATGAAGATGGCAGTTATGAAGCAGTAAAACTGCCAGTAATTCTCATTGGATGGCTAATCACAGACACTAAAAGAAGTTCCAATTTAAAAACTGCTACAAGTCTCCAACAAGATTCACATTTGCTTGAGAACATGATTGGGATACAAATGTTAATATCATCATGCACTTACCTGGTCTCTTGGGTGATTTAAGCTACCAGAAAAGAAAGGAACAAAGCAATTTTAGACATTTGAAATGCAACTTGTAGGACCATAAAAGCATTAGTCTGAAAGAGGAATTGTGACATAAGAAAAGATACCATTTTACATTCCAATTCTTTTTTAAAGTAATGTTTATTAGTTATAACTAATATCCAGAACATTAAATCATGAACAGTAAACAAGACTTGATACAGAACATCAGTACCACGAGACAAGATCTGGAAACTCAAGTTCTCCTCTAACTTCCCCAAATAATTCCCCAAAATAAATGAAACAAAACCAAATTCTGTCTCACATCCTACTCATCTTCAGAGTGTTCTGACCAGATGTGGTGTAAACAGTTAATTGATGAGAAAACTGAAAGTTCACCTATTTTCTCACATAGCTTTAACAGACAATATGGGAACCCTAATTGTGGAGATTTGTGAATCTAGCAAAAAAGGCAGTAGGGTAACAGGTCTTGAAGAGACAAACATTTTTTACACAGGGATACACCACCTCACCTCACCCAGCCAGCATCCTACGATATGAAACAAAGCTAACATGCAACATTACTCAGCTTTGTTTCATAACATAGGATGCTGGGTGAGAAAAGAGGAAACCAGGACCTTCCTGTGTTATAAGACTCCCGATCTTGCAGAAGCATGTGTCAGTGTCTACCAATCCAGATGAAGTAACAGGAAAAAACACTTCTGATTCTAATAAAGTAGGAGGAATCTGAAGTCGTTTCCAGAAAACACAGCATATATGAGCTATTACCATTTTAGTTTGGTTAATTCTAACCTATTGGAATGGGGGGGAGGAGTGGGGAAGAACCACCACCTTGATAAGTCTAGTTATATAAAGCAGTGGAGTACAGACTAAAAAGTCTACTGGGCAGGGATGCCTAAAACCTACAAGTGACAATTTCCCAGCATTACGAAAAGAAGCGACCGATTAGCCAGATACGGAGATAATGCTCAGCATGAAAAAAGATGAGGCTAAGTTTCTTTAGATCAGGCTACTACCCACCTTATTCAGTGTTCTCAGGTCCTCCATTATCTGTTCATCTGTCAGCAGATAATTTAACTGGGGTAGTCAGAATTAAGGGTCATGTAACCAAGATACTTTTGACAAGCAAAAGGTGGAACCTAAATACCACAGCCTCCCTCTCATTTGATCACAGCATAAATTCAGAACTTCACAAGAAAGTCATGCAAAACTAGAATATTCAAAGAGTCATACTAAAGAAACAAACCTACTTATTACATGTCTATTTCCAGGGCTTCATGTATTCTGTAGCCAATGGACAGTTCTATTGCACTGTTCGACAAAAAGCCAAAGTAGTCAAGCCACCATGCTTAAAAATTGGGCCTAGGAATTGGCTTTCGTTATAGTCTTCTGTTAAGGGACCTCAAAATACTGAGTTTACTTACTCCAACACTGCTTAGACATGACAGATTATGTTTCAGAATGTCCTAGATTGACAAATTAAATCAGTTCCGTAAACCTTACTTATAATTCTCTTCCCTATGTACTACAATATTGTCATACTGTACCTTTATGTGCAATAATCAGACTCATAAAATAGCACTCGACCAATTGTGTAAAAAGGATATCAGGGGCAGGTTTTCTCCTCTTATCTGGAATTGGAACAGGGTCATTTGGCCGCCTCCTCAATTTCCTCGTCATGATAGGCTTCACTTCCATGGAATCTGCAGAATGATAAAGTTGGACAACTGATAAGACCACAAGAAGATTTTTAAGAATGACAGGGAGATGAGAAAAGCAGCAAGCTTGGATACAAGGCACAAGAAGAATATTTTTTCTTCCTTCATACAGAGAACTGGATTTTTCAACATTAGTTGCCAGCACTGGCAAATGTTGAAAACTGGTGGCAGTGAATTACAAAAAAAAAGCCAACCCAAAAAACTCTTGATTAAGGCTAAGATTTAGCCATGGGTATTTTTAGTAAAAACCCCTCATGGAAAGGTCATGGGCAATACACAAAAATTTACGGCCCATGACCTGACTTTTACTATTAAAAAACCTAAATCTTAGCTGTTCCAAGGGGGCCGCTGCTCAGGGAGGCCTAAGGACCACTCTCTGATGGCCTCCAGGGCTGCTCCCAGGGATCCTGTTCAGGCTGCCTCCAAGACCCAGGGCCACCCCCAGGAGGCAGCTGATGTGGCCGCCAGGGGGCCAGTCACTTGGGCAGCCCTGTGGTTAGCTGCATCAGCTGCTGCGGAAGTCATGGAATCCATGACTACCACGATCTCCATGATAGAATTGCAGCCTTACTCTTGATCGCTGAGCTAAATACAGCACTGTGAAGTCATGGTACAGCAATGCCACCTCCACATGATACAACCCTGTTTTCAGGGTTTTATAGCTAATTGTAGAAATATGCTACATTAATGTCTCAGCATATATACACACACACTTTGGAGATATTAATATCAAACATCTGTTTGTCCAGGTTCAAATGGAATTTTTAAAAAATTTGGTTTATAAAATTTTTGCACCAATAACTAAGCCTGATTTTAAAAAAATAATCAAACACAGCTTTGTAAGTCATCAGCCTCAAATACAGACAAGTCACTTTGCCAATAACAGTTTTTACCACTAAGTTATACTGGGGTGTAAAGAAAAGTAGTAGTGCATGAGGCTGCTATAATGTAGCTTTTAAGTGCCTGAACTCTACTAAACTAGCCAAATTTCTGCTTAGTCTTAAATTCACAGAACACATTTAATTCCAGAGGATCACAGATTATATACAAGGTTTCCTTCATCTACTGCAGGCATGCAGCCACCTCTTGAGTGAGTTTAATAGCAGCACACAGCAATGGAACAAAACTGTTTTAGCACAAAAACTTGAACAAACAACATCCAACTGAAACTGCAAGGAGAATTTTAGGTAGCTGAGTGTCTATTTGAGCTGAGATTTGGCTAAGAGTCCCCATCTATTCTTAGTTGATCTATTGAATCTGGATGACTCCACACAATTCATTTTGTAAAGATGCCACAAGTCAGAACAAGGGAGAATCAAGAAAACACAGAAAAACACCATATTGCTGATGACAGAACCTACACCTGCCTCCTGCTGAAAGATTTTAAGAGTGATTTGTTGGGCCAATTAATGACTGAGGCTGACAGTTTCTACATGGAAACTAAGCCAGTCCTCTGACTGGAAAAAAGGGTCCTAACAAAAGCAGTGACAAAAAGAGCGCAGTCAGCAAAGTAGCAAGAACAGAAAAGCCCTCAGCGTACCAATGTGGAAGCTGAGAATCCTTTTCATCCCCATTTCAACCGAGTGAGAGCTCTCACCATGCACAAAGTACATTGTGCAGCACCCACAAAAAGCAGACTACTCCATAGGCAGTGTTCTCTGGTATACCTAAAGAGTGTCTCTGAAAATGGAATTACATAAATTAACAAAGCTTACATTAACATGCTAAATTTCAGCCCAATGACAGACGTATTCAAAGAGAAGAAGAGTCCATACTATAGCACTTATTACCTCAGAAATAGAAGCTCAAGGAAAACAGTGAAAGTGACAGCTCACTAGCTTATTCTTAAACCAAATACCACTCGAAGTAAGGAATATGTCAGCATGTTATCTGATAGCAAAATACACAAAATAAAAAGGACAAGGCTTTGGAAATTGAGTTAGAACATGGACAAATCTCTCAAACTCTACCCAACATGTCTAATTCTTTTGTTAGGTAGTAAGCAGTTTAGCAAACCCACACACTTAAGCAGTTTTCAATAGAGAAGTTAAGATTTTCAAAACCAAGTGGCGGATTGAACTATAGTTTCTATTTACACGCATGGGAGTAGTGTGGCAAAATCCCCTACTCATCTCTGAAAATCTCAGCGAAGGTGCAAAAGTTGGGTGCCTAATACAATCATCAAGAGAGCACATGGACAGGAAGACAATCTAAAAATGTGGGAATCCAACTGCAAGTTGGCTTCAGGGAGAGGAGCTCAACAATTTAAAAGGATCAGGCAAAGTTTTCTGTAGATGTTCTTAAGCAATTAACTCAACTGCATTTCAATTACAGAGCTCTTTCAATATACTGAGAATTTAGGCAGATCTTTAAATATGCTTAAAGCTATAATCAGCATAGAGCTTGACTGCCCACATGGTCATCTCTGAACACTAGGCTCTCTCAGGATGTTAACTCTTAGAGCAGTTATGCATGTTAAAAACAAACAGGGATCAAGCTTCTCATTTCAAATCAGTGAGGGGCACCATCCCACACATGAAGGAAATTAACATTGTGATAAATGATAAAATACAAAGTGGCATTCACTGATGAGTTGACTGCAAAAGGAAATCTCCATGATTGAAAGCTCAGTTTAGAGAGTATTAATACTAACAACTCCACAAGACACTGAAGCAATGATTACGTTAATCTGAAAGCATGAAAAAATTACTACATTATGCGGAATCCATTCAGCTCTTGAATTATGACTGACTTAACCAAGGCCTTAGAGAAAAGGTCGGAAGCCATTATTGAGTATACGTAGCCAGATCAAGCTGAGTCCTTTTAAAAGCAATGGCTCAGCTCAATAGTTCACTGATTTGGGATCTGTACTACTTAAATGGAGACAAGGCAAGGATGCTGGTTGTCTCCTACTTCCATGATTTATCTTAGCATTCAAATTCTGACAATTCAGCTGACAAAGTTAGTATTAAAGCAAGTTTTGAAACGTTAAGGGAATTGGTTAGTTTGACATTTGTTAATCTTATCCGCCTTTTTAAAGAGCTTTAAGATTCTTAGATGAAAGGAGATAGGTAAAATACAACATTTGTATAGCAGGCCTCTGATGGATCCTGATGTACTTGCACATTTAAACTGAAATACAAACGACACACGAGATCACCAATTCACAGCAGTACTAAAGAACAATTTAGAACCAAAGGTGAATACCACATACAAATGACATTTCAGGGACTGCAATACCCCATGTTTAACACCCTGTCCTCTTGTAAAAGAGGTCATGGGACCCTTAGTATAAAAGCGGACAGTACTTAGATTTTCTGCCTCAGTCAAAAGTTGACTCCTCCAGTACTACAGCATCTTCTAATACCATAGTGGAGTGTTGGGTAAAGAACTGAGAGTTATTTAATGAGCAACATCATACCTGGCAACACTAACACTCCTTGGAGGCCTCCCATCCAAGAACTAACCTGGGCCAGCCCAAACCTGCTTTAAATTCAAGAGATGTTGAACCATGGTCTGCAGAGCATCCTGATGTAGCCCTTCCCACTGAGATAGATATTAGAATAAGACCTCATCTTAGTATTGACCTTACCTTATGCATAATTTATCCCCCAAATTTCAGCATATATATATATATATATAAAGTAGTCCAGCCTCTTCCACCACTAAAAGTGCTTTGAGATCCTTGGATAACAAAATTCTGAAAAAAATGTTACTTATAGGTCTTAAATTAAGACATCAAAAGGCTTTAATACTACGTTCCTTTTATCACTTTGTTTTCCTCCCAACTCATTATTTTTAAGTAACTAGCCATGCAGCTTTAAAGATTTTTTTTCTTTAGCTGGTCTCAGATTCAAAACTCAGCAGATTTAGAATTGGCACTGAGAAACTCAGATTAATGACTCTTCTTTATAAAAGACCAATAAGCAGATATACCAACTCTGGTGGTCTAGAGTTGAAGTCACATGGGAACCTATCAAGTTACACTACATGCAAGAAAACTATTTCAGGAGTTAGCATCTGTCACAGAGGGCTAACGCAATGATACCTACTTCTACAATTTCTATGAAAAATTATGTCAATGTATCCAATATTGGTTGGCCACAGTTCAGTATAGCTGAAGTGCATTCATTTATCCAGTTACATTTTATAATATATACCAGATGCATTTTGGTAGCCTCTCCCCTAGCCTTCTGAATGTTGCTCGTCAAGAGACTGTAAGGAACTTCTTCCTGTGTCTAGTCACTATCTTGCATATTGTAATAAGCAGCAACATCTAAATATGGATAAACACTTGACAGAATTTAAGGGATTAATTCTGAAAACTGCTGAACTAGCATATTTTACATGTGATTGCAAAGAACTCAGGATTGACATCATTACTTCCAAACACGTGTGTTGGCTCAGTCACTTATGATATGAATAAATTCCCCAATTCAGATTTTCTGGTTAGAAAGCATGAACTACATTAAAATACACTGCACATCTGTCAGTATATTATCTTTCAACCTAAAAGCCAAGAAAAGTTAAAGCAATAACTCAAAACATGGGCTAATATTTTGGTTACTACTGCTCAAGAAATTGTGTAAATTGAAAATGACCATGGCTTGAAGTAAATTTTCCTCCTGGTTTTGTCAGATATGCTTAACCTACAAGAGTGACAAAAATCACAGCTAAAAAAACAATCTGCTTCATTTTATAGGCATAGGACCCACTCAAGTTTTAATGATTAAGCTGAGTGGTTAAGGTGCTATTATGTTGAAATTACATGTATCAAATGTAACCGGTTGTACTGTTTTCCCCCCAAATGAAGGCCTGTATAATTTTACTAATATATTTCTCCAGGCTCACCTGAACTGCATATCATTAATTTGCTCCCTTACTTCTATTTGGACTTCAGATTACATATGGTCTACATTCTGGGTGTTGTATTGCTCTAGTTGTGTATTTTGGAAGTGAATTCTAAAACCCCCAATTATAAAGGTTTATCTGAATCTGAGCAGTATATTGAACTAACATCGAAATCTGTCATGTTTCTTAGTTTGAGATGTGGTTTCTCAAATCGGAATAAAATATTTGCACTGTAGGTGGTATCCAAAACTAAAGAGCATCCCTGGATAAAGTTAGCTCATTCTCACATACCAGATTTATCTCTGCAGATTTAAGCAAAGTAGTCTTCCTGAATTTATATTTGGCTATGGGAATTTTCTTCTGTACAATATCATGTGGCTTGACATTACAGCAGGAAAACAATGAAATCTTCCAGTTAATGATAAAACTCCCATGCATGGGTCCTGCACTTTTACCAGACAAGCTAGAAAGGGAGCATCCCTCTGGCTAAGTCAGTACAAGACTTTCCAAACTTCTTAGCTGTAACAGGGAGTCACTTCCTGTATGCTACAGCTAGACAATTCACCAAGCTAACTCAGATAGAAGATGAAGGGAACCCTTAACTAGCATGCAAAGCTGACATTGAAAGAAAAATCAAATTTCTACACAGTAAAAGCAACATCAAAGTGTAATCCTTTGGTAAACAATTTTAGAATGCACTATGGGCTAAAGGCCCAGATTTTTGGTTAACATGTCAAATACCAAAGAAAGTGCTCTTATGGCCAATGTTAGCTTTGTGCAACCTGCTCAATCTATCAGTGATCATATCTATCCATACAGACTTCATTTCTTAGTCCTAAATAATAAGATAGTAAGCCTGTAAACTTGCACAGAAACTACGAAGGGAAGTATAAAAGTTGTCATACCCAATATTGTCTCAGACTCTCCATAAGGTGAGGGCGTTGCTCTTTATTAGAAAAAGAGATCAGACCTTTGGTCCAATATCATAGCAACACCATCTGTGAAGTAGGCTAATTACCCTTCTATCTACCTTAATTTGTGTCAGTTATTGCCTTGGCAATGATTTCTGTACCAAGGGTACCAAATGGTTTCATGAAAGAAATCTGTCCACTTAGCGCCCATTTTCCAGACTCTGAACACAAATGCAATTTCCCCTTATCGATTTTAATGGCTTCATATGGCATTTTTCAACTTTTATTGTTTGCCTCTTTAGCATCTGTTACTAAAGAAATCAGAAGCCAGTTTAAATCCTGGCACTACTGGTTAGAGCAAAAAGGTGGCACGTCTTAACAGTTTAGCTGCCAGATTACAGGTACTGAAGTAGTTCCCACAGATGGAGTGGGAGGTCGTCAGATAGCATTTCCCAGTGGCCCAATGAAAAAAACTGCTAACATCTGGTGTGTGTTTGCTAGAAGAATTCAGTAATAAAATGGCTATAATGCATTAGCTCCAATTGCCATCATACTTCAGGCAAATGATGAGAGAAACGATAGGAATATACATGAGGACTTTACTAGGTTTACAGATAAGTAGCCATTATTGTAGATCTGATTAAACAAATTTTAACATGCAACGCAGCAACTTTTAAAGAACTATAACTTTAAACTGTGCTGCTGTTAGAAGTTGAAAAGCCAACCACAAGGACTCACTCTTCAGACAAAAGTGTGGATTAAGTTTCCACCATTCCAGAAGAACCCTACAAAATCCACCTGCCAGTTTTCCCCCTTCTATATTTTGTAGCCCCAGGGAGTCAGTGTTTATAGATCCAAAAAATTAAGTTAAAAGGAGCAAGCTTCCCTCTTTTATATCTGGGTCCCATTTAGGTCTGGTTTAACTTGATTATTTAAAGTACTCTGTTAAAGTTTCTGCTGTAGGTGGTGTCCCTTCAACAACTTGCCTTCTCTGTGCAAGGCAGCTGATGCTACTGTTGAAGTTTCGTTACTGGCTGAGTCACATGGTCCTATTTGAGGCATTTGAGATGGTAACAAATATTCTAATAAGGAAACTGCAGTCTGCTCACATACACCCCATAAACAAAGTTTGTCAAATCAAATAATCTGCAACAAAATTGCATGTCTGCCCTTTACACTAATATAAGGGAAGAGCCTCAGGAGGGGATAAACTGATGCTGTAGCACATTCAGGGCAAAAAGATTTCCTATCACACTGGAGCTTAGGTTACAGGGAAAAAAATTGTTACCCTTGAGCTTTTTAAGCATTACACCACACTGCTGGTTGCATGTGGGAAAGAGCCATCCCTTTTCTCCATAAGTCTCAAACTCAGTCTCAGTCCTTGACTCCAGTTCCAATATAGAAATAAAACGATGAAGATTTACATGCTCCTTCCAGAGATGGTGGTCACTGGAATTCCATAGTCAAGAAGGAATTCTGACCAGGTAGCTGTAGAAGTGCTGCACTGCTCCAAAACAGCCACTAAAAAACTCTTATCCTTGATACAGTAATTGACACTGAAAAGATGCAGAACCGTATGTGCTCTGATCACTCTTGTAACTTAATAGCTTTGGTCATTTTAGTAGACCAAATGGTACAAAGAACTGTAATTTTCTCCTATAAAATAAAAAAATCTGGGAATTAAAGTTAATAACTCCTAGACTACCTCAAAAAAATTTAAAACTTCCTTCAGATCAAGTTACAAGGAGACCAAACTTTAGAATGGCAGTGTAGCAACAGTGGTGTAACCCCCCAGAGACGTTGCGATGTGTTCTGCTAATCAAGAACAAAGTCAGTGCAATTCTAGACAAATCCTGAAAAATTCCATCAAATAATCCTACTAGAGTCTGTGGGATCCCTCAAATTTAACTATATTGATCCATTAGTTTGAGCATTATGAAACTAATTAGGTTTTGACTCTGAGTCACTGATCACAGACTGAAAGGCAGCTTAAAGTTTTCAGAAAAGTGTTGAGATCTCATTTTTGAAGAAAAAAGCTGGATATAACAGACCTTGTTAGTTTCCTTCCCTTTATTGTCAACATGTAAAGAAAAAAAATGATGTTTTCTCTAGGTCAAAGACCTTTATTCTGAACAGGTGAGCCTATCAGCAGGCCAAAAGTTAGTGTTCCATGGACAAACAGATACAGAAAGATTTCAAAATCCACATTCTGACTGCCCATATGGACTAGTTTTGCTACTTTAATACTATTTAGATAAAAAATGCAAAAAATATGGGAAAGAAAATGACAGATGCTTATCTTGTTTTACCTCCTGTTAGCTCCATGGTTAGCTTTTCATTCTCAATCATCTTCTTCTTCTCTTCCAATTCAGCAATCAGATTTTCCTTCAACTCGATTTTCTTATCCTCAAATTCCTTCACTGCTGCTTTCTTCTCCTTGATATAATTTCTCTCCACCTGCTCTGTCTAATGCAAGCCAAAAAGAAACAGGGGACTAAGGAAGCAAAGCCTTATGACCAGGATGTACACTACAGGTAGAAAGAGGCCCTAATGCTAACAAAGACTGATTACTTTTGGAATAGAGCAGCCATAGTCAAATTACATTTTAAAGATATAATCAACATTTATATGATGAGTTGAAAAATGCTTAAGACAATGAAGAATAAAGCAAATGACTACACTAGCAATAGTTTTGCTAGTCATATTAAATCAATCTTCTTTTGTAATGCTTCATGACATCTAACGCAAATATCTCCAAGTTCTTTAACAGAACAATCTTCAATAGTATACAGTTAGTATAATTTACCCATTTTGCAGGTATGTTAAATGAAGAAAACACGTTAAGTGGTTTATCCAAATCCATAGCTGATGTACAAAGAGTCCACAAATGGCTCTTGGTTTCAAAAAAGAAAACAGAGCCACCAATCTTCAGCTGTAACTTGAGTAGTAGTGATGATGGCAGTTTATATTGTATCTCACCTATGGTAATTAATTTTAAAACAAACAAAAAAAGCTCTACATAGATCTCCTGGAAAAAATGAACATGAGCGACCAGCTGATAAGATACTAGACTTAAAAAACACTGATATTTTCATGTCTAGAAGCTGAGAACACATGAACACTTACTTCTAGCTGGAGGAAAAGTTCTGAAAGACAAAAAAAATACAGCTCTAGTTAGCATCACTTTACTATCCTTTCAAGACACACAATGACTTGCCTTACTAAGTAACTCAGTGTTGCAGCCAAAAAAAGGTGATGTAAACAGTGTACATACCTATCCAATTTGGATAGGCATTTTATAGTTCTACATTGTTAGTTCCAGCACACACATACCAAAATTTCTGTAAAAGTACGTTGTAGGCTGACATTTTGTAGGTGTCTTTATACCACAGGTGGTAGAGCAGTATCCTATCTATGACCCATTTCCCCCTTTAAGTTGCCATTAAACTAAGTTGGCACCAGATTTAGCTAACCAAATTAAATGAAAACTTGAAACACACATCTGACACTGCAAAGAACCATGGTTTAAACAGATTTCACTAGGCCCAGCTGTCACTGCTTCAGCAGCATTTCTCTGGCAGAAAAGCCCTTTAATCAATTTAAGTTAATTAATGTAGATCTGTGGTTTTAGACATGAGGTGGCCCTTCCGTACAGCAGATCAGGAGCATACAAATGCACCACTGGAAGTAAGTTATGCATTTCTCAATTACATAATTCAGTTAATACAGTGGGGTGAAGGAAGAGTGTTGCCCATAAGTGCAGCAATCCTGCTCCTAATGAAATCAATGGCAATTTTCCCACCAACTTCAATGTGAGAGCAGGATTGCTGGAGGATGAGTTTCCCAGAATAAGGATGTTACTCAAGACTGTGAGAAGAAATTCAAAGAAGTAAACTAAGACTCTTGATCAGTCCTTAATTCACTGTATTAATTCTCTCTATCAAATACCAATATTGTGATCTTCAGCACCTGGTGAGTAGCAAGAGCTAGGAACAATAGGTAAATTCTGAACAGAACAGGAGCTTTACACGAGCTTCCGAGAACAAACTAACGCATCAGAGAATTGTATTTGATTTATTTTAGGTAAGAGTTTATATGAATCAGGAAGCCACATAAAGATGGCATACAAAAATTGGTTTCAAGGCCAGAAATGACAATGGCGCAATTAAGACCAGTCTTTCAATTTCTTAAAGGCTTTGCCACTGGTGCAATGAAATCTTAGATATAGAGCTGGTGCTTCTTTTACAGATAACCCAAAATGCAAGTCCAAACAACTGAGAATTTTGCACATATTAAACAGAGAGCCAAATAAAAATGCATACAAGGCAAGAACAAAATGTAAAATGCCACCCTTTCCAATACTGCTGTAGTTGGCAGTTCTATCACAAAAGTGAAAGTTACCACCATCTGCCCCCAAAAGGAAGAACTCTGCCACTGCAGCTAAGATCTCATATATCCTTGTCAGCCCATGATAGGCCTTGCAAGCTTGTGTTTAGTTGGACATTAACAGAATACGAAAACAGAAATACTGCTGGAGGCCAACTCTAAACTGCATCCAATTCATCTTCA
Source organism: Mesoclemmys tuberculata (assembly GCA_007922155.1). Classification (NCBI taxonomy): domain Eukaryota; kingdom Metazoa; phylum Chordata; order Testudines; family Chelidae; genus Mesoclemmys; species Mesoclemmys tuberculata. The sequence goes on from ML675638.1 coordinate 3,590,931, forward strand.
GTGCTCCAAGTGAGCAAGAGAAAAAGATCCGTCCAACTCAAGTTTCACGAGCAAATTCTTTGGGATGACAAATATTAGAAACGCTGATTGTGCGCCATTCATATAATGGTCAGTGTTCACCTGAGATTTGTTACTGGCTTTTACAGTGATATCAGACCACCGAGTATAAACATACTCCGGTGCAAAATGGCTTGGGCATCAGTACAGCTTTACAAGGTTTTATCCCTCATTGCTGAAGGGTGGAAAAATATTGCTACATTTTCATTTCTTTCTTCCATGCATTCCCCTCTGAGAAAGCATTTCTAATTTAGTGGAAGATAAAAACCTACATAGGAATGAGTGAACAGAGCTAATTTAATTTCTGAACTACTTACTTTGGAAGCACACACTGGAAAGCCATATGGCAGCCTGTTTCCCTGACAACTTCCCATCATAGCCATGGGAAATCTTGAATTACGTTAACATGCTTTTAGGCACTGAGTTTTACACAGAAAGATTTATTGAGTGTCCTAGCAACAGCTTCACAAATTAAAGTAGCATTGCTACTGGCCTCGTGGTCAAGCAGTAGACAGCTGGAGATTAACCTAGTCCTCTGATCCTGGGCCAGTAAGCAGCGATGGGATAAACCATCAGCATACCCAGCCCCCAGCCACATAGGACAATGCCGCCCTAGAACAAAGCCTCTAACCTATTCCAGTGCACAAGCAGTGAGCTCTTCAGAAGCTGTCTCGGCCCCACTGCATGCCCCTCTTGTTGGAAGGAATCATAACAGGGGGGTTTGAAAGCAGGTGCATTGGAAGAACAATTAAAAAGTTAAATACTGTAATTTACGTGAGGTCATAATTAGACTATGGCACCTTATTACTGGAAGAACTGTCAGCATACAAGTGCCCAGTCAAGACTGCTGTTTCCTGACAAACATATTATAGCTGGCCAATACAGCTGCAGAAGAGCATGATGGGTTCTGTTGTGCCTTATGCATCCTCAGCAAAGAAGCCATTTAGCATCAACAAAAAGAGTGACAGACTGGAGAATCCTTGGCTTCTGCCAGCCCGTTCTCCTAGTATTGAATTCATGTTACGTTTCTCAGATGTTATGTAGCTGCCTCACATATCAGAATAAGTCAAAGGTTCTTTGCATATATTAGTTTTTAAAACAAAAATCCAACTCACCTGCATTCCGTATCCGTTCTTTGTATTGCTGATCCAGTTTTTTCATTCTTTTTTGATATTCTTGCAAAGTACCTGTTGAAATAAATTGCAGATTGAATGTTAGAAAACAGTACGATTCTAATGGCAATCTTAGAAAGTCCAGACTTTCTCTGAAATGCAACGTTTACCTAGAGAGTATGCATTTATTGGGAATAGACCTAAATTGAAGACTGCTGCCCTGCTTCCCAAAAAGCAGCCGGAATATTTATGTGGCAGCATGTGTGCATGGCAGGAGATGGCTGAATGTGTTTTGTTACTAGAGTCATACGTGTTTGAGAGGTATCATATCATCTCCCAGGTGAAGGCTGGATATACCATCTTGAAAAGACAGGAAGCTGCCAAAGGCACATCACATACGGAAAGGGAAATAAATAGGAAGTTTGGACTAAAACAGTGAAGAATGAAGGTGTATGAGAAGACCCATGAGCTCTAACAGTAACTTTTCCTAATGGAAAACATTTCCTAGAGGAAACTTTTCCTCTGTCTCAAGGGACATTTTTCTAGAGGTCTATGAGATACAGATCACTTACAAACCCTACCACAATCAGGTGAAACAAGCCCTCACATTTCCTACCCCTCATTTAATTCCAAGCCATCTCACAAGTGAAATGAAGAAAGTGTCTTCCTCACAGAAATGTGAAGTATCATTTCAAACCCTCATTCTACTGCACACAGAACAAGACAGTGTGTCCATCTTCTATGGCAACACTTTCAGGATATTGCTACTGTCATTTCTCACTTCCACTTAGACACTTTTTGGAACTGAAAATTTTATTGTCAGAAAAAAGCTACTAATTTGAAACCCTACCTTCCTGCAATTGCTGTAACTGCCTCTTAAGAGATGCCAGTTTGTCCTGATACATCCTGCAAAGAGAGGGCAACATCACATAAAAGACCAACCACACTGTTTATTTCACCACCTGCTTAGGTGAACAAATCTATTTAATTTTCTCACCAAGTAAAGAGGTCCTCCTGAAAAACCTTTTACAAGTAGTAGTATTGCTCATTTTAAACACTGCACTGCCCCCATTTAATTATACAATAAACCAAAAATGTTAGGGTGGGAACCTCAGAAATAATTGTTGCAAGATGTTTTGATTCACAGATATTAGAACAGTACCACAGAATCATTTTGCCTTATTTGCACAATTTTTGCACCTCAGTTCCCCATCTGTAAAAACAGGCTACTTCCAAGCCTTTGAGTCTTGGGGTTAGAGTAAGCCTACCCCAATACCAGTGCTTAATTTGTGGCAAGGCTTGGCAGGGCTGAGCCCTGGGCTTGCCGTGTCAGTTAAGTAAAAAATTGTTTGAGTCCTGGCACCTAATTGCTTGAGCCACACCACTTCTTTCCTTATAAATTAAGCACTGCCAATACCCAGGCAAAGGAAGATAAGAGTAAAAACTGTGGCAAAGACACAAACAGAGCTTTGATCTCCTGCCATGAAAATCCGTGGTTTAACCCAAGTTCATCCTTCCTGCCATGCATAAAACATCTGTCAACAAGTGAGAGCCTACAGAATGCTACAAATGCTTGTAAAGATCAAGAAAAGCTGTTTTACTAGGCTCTCTGAGTCCAAAAAGTCTGCCTTATTGAGCCAGCATTGTTGGAATTGTACTACGGAAGATAATTAAGTGGATGTCTTCCTTCTTTGTTTGGAAGGTACCAAGTGTGCCCTTCTGGACAATATTTGGATCAGAGTTGAATGTCTCCAGGAAAATCACATCCACCTCTTTTTGCCCAAAAGGATGTTATCCAGCGTGTAGGTTCTTGAACAAGTTAAGTAGTTTGTGTGTGTGTGAAGAGAGAAAATCCTAATGAGTCTAATATAATTAACTACCCAAGTTGGGCAAGGCACCATCCAATCAGAATGTCAGCTCCTATCTCAAAGAATTAAAAACTCAGGGCATGTCTACACTAGAAATGCTACACCGTTGTAGTGTAGATACTTACTACAGTGACAGATGGGGTTCTTCTATCACTGTAGTAAATCCACCTCTCCAAGAAGCAGTAGCGAAGTCAACAAAAGAATTCTTCCATTGATCTAGCAGCATCTACACCAGGGTTTAGGGCAGCTTAACAACATCATGCAGGGCATGAAATTTTTCACAGCCCTGAGTGATGTACTTAAGCCATTTTAATTTTGTAGTGTAGACCAGCCCCTTAGACACCAGAAAATCTTTTTGGTTGAGGAGGAAGGAGGACATTACTTACTGTTCTTTCATTTCTACATAGTCCTCTTCATCATGCTTTGCCAAGTCAGTTTCACTAGCATCCTCAGTATCTGAACAAGTGGAAGAGAGATTTGATAACACCAAACAAATCAAATCATTTGTAAAGAAATGAATGATTTTGTCACATGTGCAATTATTCCAACGTAATTTAGCACAACCAAAGAAAGGGAATATTTTGACATTTCCAATTTTGGAGGTGATTCAAACCACCATACATGTTTCCTGCACAAATAAGTGGTCCAAACTGGGTGTTCAAACATGAGAAGAAACTTGGGTAGTAGATTTAAAAAATAAAAACAAAAATTTAAAAGTTTTTGACATAGGAGACCCCTGTGATTTACTCCCACCCCCTTCATTTATTGGATGAAATCAAGTTATTTTAGCACTTTGAATGAATGTAAAGCCTGGACATCATTAATTTGAGTCAGGCAGGGCACCAGCAGTGCTTTGCAGGCTTCTCCTTGTTGTTTTAACCGTGACATGCTGCTTCAATCCTTAGCTCCCATTTAACTACATCAATACCCTCCATCTTGACCTACAGCACTCCAAAGCAGAGGGATAATTACACCGAGTTCTACTGTGGTTTGCAATGGAGACAAGGGGCTCACTGAGGAGAGTATTAAAGTACTGTTGTTTGACCTAGTCTTCTCAAATGTGTACTTCAGCATATATGTATAACACTGATAAAACAGGTTAATTCCGCATTGCAAAGTCTCTGCAGCCCCTCAAATTTTGTCTTCAAATACAGAATGGGCACAGTTAACTACCTTCTCACTCCTAGAGTTCATCCCATCAAGTGAGGGATTAGACATATTGGAAGTGTGGAACAGGAAAACTTGCACTAACAACGTTTTAGCTATTGTGTGGACTGGGGATGTCAGTCTCTAAGTACATCTGTCCTTCTCAGATTTCTTCCTTAAAATACCATCGAACACATCAGGCTCTTTTGTGTTAAGATAAAACTCAATATAAAAAATAAGGCATCAGGCAAAGAGACATCTACAGCAGACCATGCTAGAGAGGTCCACAGCTCCTAAGACAAACTGATGAAGCCTTGGTATTTTAATTCAAACACATCATAAAATGTTTTAGCCAGACTGGATATGTTTTAAATGATTTTATGGTGACTCAAAACATCAAAAAGGGAGGACTACTCAAAGAAGATGGGAAGCCCATAAAAACATCCTCTCCTTCCCCACTCCAAGCTATCAAGCTAGAACATTAGAAAAAAAACACACTAATGCTTTCATGATTTGCCACAATGAGATGCTTAAAGCAACTAGACTTAAACTGAAATATGGAGGAATGAGAGCATAAAGCAAATGCTTCCCTTTCACAGCATCACCTCCTCCTTGTCCCCACCACAGCCCCTCAGCATTGTGCATCGCTCATATCTTCCTCCCTCTCCTTCCCCTTGTATCTCCCCAGAGTCCCTCCACTCACCTTCTATGGCCCATTATATTATACTCTCTCGTTTCACCCGTGTCTCCCCACCTTGCCCCTTCTTCTCAATCCCTGAACAACCTCTTTTTCTATGACTTTCACACCCCTGAAACAAAGCCAAATCCTACCCCTACTGCCATGTCCTTATTTTGTGCTTTCACAATCCCTCTCCCCCACCCAACCCCCTCTTCCTAGTATCCCCCATTAAAAACCTCCTCTGCCCCAGTACCTGCCCTGATCACACTGGACTCCCCTCCTCCAATTCTCTTTTAGAGCCCTTCTCGGTTTCTCACTTCCAATCCCACCATCTCAATAACCCCCCTACACCCTCCTCTCACCCTGCTGCTCCATGGATCCTTTCTGCCATCAGGTCACCCCATCCTGTGCCCCTGCATCTCCAACTTCTCGCCCAACGCTTCCCACTGCCCCCTTTTGTCCCCGTTCACCCCCACTCGCGCCTTCCAATCAATTCGCCCCCACGTCCTGCTCCCCCACTACTGCAGCGGCTCCTTAGACGTGTTCTGCCAGACTCCATCCCCCCTCCCCTCCCTCCCCCCCGTTATGAGCCGGACACCATCCCCCCCTCATTGAACTGGACCTGCACTGTACCCTCCCCCCGCCCCCGCCCCCGCCCCCGCCCGTCCAGCCAGCCAGCCCCGCCCCCACCCCTCTGCTAGCGGTGGGGGGGGGCACCCACCCTCGTCGGAGTCGCGGGCCCGGCCGCTGCGCTCGCCGTCCTCCTCCTCGGCGCTCTCCAGCTCCTCCTCCTCGAAGTACTCGGGGCCGAGAGGCAGCGCGGCCGGGGGCACCCCGCCCGGGACAGGGGCCAGGGGCGCGGGAGCCACCAGCCCGGCCGCGCTCATAGCGGCGGGACGCGGCCCGGCCGGAACTGCGACGCCCCTGCTCCCGCCGCCTCAGCCGGCCTCCGACCCGCCGGACGACGACAGCGGAGTGGGGCCTCGGCGCGCCACTTCCGGGTCTCGGGGCTGCCCGCGCGCCGCCTGAATGAAGAGGACCTCGCGCAGGCGAACGCGCGGGACACCTAAATGCGGGGGGGAAGGGGCGGAGTCAGGTGTAGGGATGGCGCCGAGCTCTACGGGGCCCTTCCCCTACGAGGGGAGGAGTCGGCCGGGCGCGCGCACTGCGCAGCCGCCGGCCGGGCTGGGGCCGAGGCGCGGCAGGTTCGAATCTCCCCCTGTGCAGCTGGGCTGGAGCCATGCCTAGTGCAGTAGCGTCCAGTCCTCCGCCTGCATGTGGGTGCGAGGCTCCTGCCAGTTTGCTTTGGTCTTAAAAACCAAGGCCCTGGGCAGTACGTTTGTGTTAGCCCCGATTAACCAGGATTTACCCTTTATTATGCAGGGATGAAAATTAACACTGAGAAAAATAAAGCCAAGCAGCTGGACCCACAGGCAACACTAATGATGCTGTGTGGGACTGACATACAGCAAGGAGGTTTGATATTTCCCTTATCTGGCAGCACCGGTAAGTACAACGGGTTGAACAGACACAGTCAAAGCCAAAATAGGAAAAGCCTGATGTTCCTTTGTAACGTTAAAGCTGGTCTAGAGAAACAGAAATCTTGCCTCCAAACTGCACTTCAGATATTTGGTCTGTTGTAAAGCTGGTTTTATTATATGGCATTGAAACGTGGAGGCTTATTAAGATCTTACCATTTAAAGTAAATCCAAGTTTTCATCAATAGCTACCTCAGACAAGTCCTGGATATTAGATAACTAGAAATAAATAACAAAGAACTCCAGAGGGGATGAAACCGAAACTGATAGGCCAGGAAATTAAAATGGAGATGGCTTGGACACACATGAAGGAAAGACCTGAATAACATAGCAAGACAAGCATTGCACTGGAACCCCAAGGGCACGAGGCAGTGAGGTAGACCAAGAGTTACATGTTAATGCACAACAGAAGCAGAATTGAAAGCTATCGAAATGACATGGGAAGAAGTTAAGACTGCAGCAGGAGACTGGTAAAAAAGGAAGGTACTGGTGAAGGTCCTATGTTCCCCCTGAATAAAGAGGGATAAGAGAGAGAATATGCATGGCTTGCCACCTCAGAGGGAGCTGTGTTCGCTGGCTCTGAATGTATATAACTATCATATCAATTTAGCTTAATTTGGTCACTGACAAACTTAAGGTAGATCTCTTTGTAATAGGCTTATCGGATTTAAACATGTTCACAAGGGGTAGAGGTTGCACCATTTTAACATGATTTAACAGGAACAGCTTTTGTGTGGCAGGAAGTCCTAATTCTTAAAGTGCTGTGGGATCTTTGGAGAGAGCATCCTCCACATAAAGTAAAGTTTCCCTTATTGCTTGGAAGCAACAGAGGGCGCCTAAGAGCTGTCAAGGATTCTCTTGCCTTTTACTTCCTACCAACTTGTGTAAAGCTGTGGCTTGTTTTGTTCCAGCACATAAAGCGCACATGGTTACATACTTCAGCCACTTCCCTTGACCGCTGGTTGCAGTGCTCCTGCCCAGGAGATTTACTTTGCAGCTGGGGAGGAGGTCGGTGCAGAGCTTCACAAATCTGGAGGGTTGGATTCACCTCGTCTCTGGCCCAATGGAAAATGAGTGTGATTATCTCATTCACTTTAGTGGATGTTTATAATATCTGTCACAAACTACAATGATTTTGATTATCTGGTTCTGCTCATCATCAGCTGCTCAGGATCAAGTACTAAGCAGGGTGTTATAGGAGTGAGGACTGAAGTGAAAGGACACCTCTCCCATTCTTTCCTTCTTTTCCTTTCAATTAATCACACCCTCACCCTCCTGTGTCAGTGACAAGCTGTTATTGGTGTGTGAGAATGTCACATCCCCATTAACTGAGGTAACTACATCACATCTATGAATAATAGCTTCCATACATACAGGCAGGGGTGGGTTTAATCCATTATAAATTATTAGCATCTTTTAGAGCATAGCAGAGTCTCTTAATTTCTGAATATTCCAGATACTTTCCCCACCATTCCAGCTATCATATCCACACAGGCAGGCATTTTGGCCTGCACAGAGCTAATTGCAGGATTAAAGATCAGATGTGATGCTTTGATCCCCAATCAGGATGAGAATGACAAAAAATAAAAATTGATTTAATCTGGTTTAGTCCTTTTATGTAAAAACAAAACACCTAAAATGTATTGATTGACTTGTATAGCACGTAGCATAGCTGCAACTGAACATTTACTATAACAGTTGCAAAAATATGTTCCTTTAAAGTCACTGGATGTTACGTCACAGACATCAGTGACCCACCTACTGTAAACCTGCAACCAGGAGAAGGGAAACTAAAAGGAATGATGGAACACAAAAGCCTTGCAGAGTGAGCCAAAATTAATAAACCTGGGCTCTGACAAAACTGTCCAGGTCATCAAGTTCTACCCATTATTATGAACAGAATGAATATTATAATTTAATACATGTAATGCTTTGCCCCTTCTATAACTTTCTAGTCAAGGATTTCTCCTTGCAAATATTAACAAATGTAGCCTTCCAGCACCTTTGTGAATTGATGTAAGTCAATATTATTAGTCGAGCTTGCAAGGCCCTACACTCTGCTCAATGACATTTCTCCATAACATTTAGCAACAATGATTCAGCTTTTGGTTCTTCTGAGATAGAGAGATGAAATATGGTATAGTTTATCTTGTGTGGTTCTTTTATATAAGACCTTAAAAACAGATCTTCTCAGCTCTCTGTAGATCTAGAAGAACCCATGCCATTTTGTGCCTTGGCTAAAGCTTCCCTCTCTTTAGTGTTTCACAGCATTCTGGGAACTATTTGGTTGCTGCATTCCAACCAAGAGGTGGCCATATTTCAGTGGTGATGTATGCCTGTCAGACATTAAAGTATTTTGAGAGTCTTATGTGAAAAACACCCTTAGAAGTATTACTATTGTAGAGTTATTAATAGAATTCTACCACTATCCTCATGCTTGAAATGCCTTCCTACTTCCCTCTTCAACATCTTTGTGACTTCTTATGTGTAACAGGTGCTTTACCCAGTCTGTTCTGGGTACCTTCACTTCCTCAGTTTCCCATCTCCAATTAATCAAACGTCACACTGCAGGGTTTCACAATTATCTTCCCCTTCGGTCTTATTAACATAAACTTCAAAACAAGACACCTTCCACCTAGCTTCCTGTTAGGACACAGCTCTGGGTATAGGATTCATAACCCAGCCCCTATTGAGACTTTTATCTTGGCTGGCTGCTAGGCACGCTCTCCACCACTCATACATCCCTACAAATTTACACTCTGCAGGCATTCTATAAGGGGCCTTGTTTTTAATCACATGTCCCCATCACTTGACTCCTAGACTGAGAGGTAAACTAGACACAGGTGAGGGTGAAAGCAGGACTCCCTTCAAGGACCAGTTACCCTGTGACACACTTCCTCAACAATTGCCTTTTGTCTGAGGCAGATTAGTTCTGGTGAAGGAGTTGTCTTTTTACACGCCCTATAAAGGTCTGGCTATATTTACCAATGTAACGTCACACACATTTCTTTGAGGTGTACACAGTATAATTGTGAGGCAAATATGTTTAGATCATTCTGTGGTCAAAACCCAGTTCTCACTGTAGTGCTCCCTCTATGCCAGACTGCTTATGTTTAGCATTAGTCTTGTGGAGACACCCCATGCTGTCATCTCTCAGGCATTCAGTAGGAACCCAAGGGAGGAGGGTTAGCTTTAAGGAATGCCATGTTTCCTTTGCAGATGCAGCAGCTTAACTGTCTATGCCCCAAAGAGCTTTTAGAGAGAGTTTATGCCTCTCATTCCAACTGCTGTACATGACATGGCCCAAGTTTCCATCAAAGGTCTTCTCCTGCCATCACTTACTTTGTTTATGCACATCCCTTTATTTGATGAAAGATGTCTTTGTCCTGCCTGTCAACATCAGCTATTTTCAGTCACTGAGTAGCTATGTGAAAGAAATTAAAATGTTGATACTGAAAAAAACAAAACAACCTGTCAAGGTTGAAGCGGAGATTATGAAAAGAAATGGATTCTATACATTTGCCATGTGAATGAAATGTTTGTAAGCAGAAAATCTGCAACACCGCATGTTGGATCTCAAGGGACAGGTGCATCCATTACAGCCTGCTGCTGGCTTTCAAGGTCCCGGATCCTGGGACTTCTAGTCCCAAAAGACCAGGTGATGATAGGCTGAGAGCAAGGGAGAAGACACAGGCTATGAAGCCACACCACCATAGTAGTGAGTGAGATAAGGGAGGTATGGAGTTTTTATATTGGGGGAAACAGCTGTAATTATTAGTTTTGGTCTGGGGAAGGGGCCTGAGTGGAGTTATGGACAGAGACCAGTGACAGATTGCTTGGAAATATTGTGGACCTTTTACAGCCAGGAATAATGAAGGGCTATCTATATACAGACCCAACTGAGACAGCTATGAAAAAATGTCTGTAATTGAGAAATAGAAAGGCTGTTGTGACTCTCCCACATCATCTTACTCCCATTTCCACCTTGACTATGCTCCTTCTTCTCATCGTAATCTGTCACTTATTTCGTTTCTTTTCTCCCCTTTACCCCTCTTGGCTGTGCACCTTCTGTCACAGCCCTTTTTATACTTGGAAAACTCTCTCCTCACCCTGCGAGCTCCACCTGCAAACACACCTCCTTGAGCAGCTTCTGTCCCCTTGTTATGTCACCAGTAATCTCTCCTCCCTCCCCTGACCTATTTCCAGGGTTTCATGTGTATTTGTGTTACATCTTCTCTGCATTACAAAGCATGCACTAGTGTCACTCAAAACGGACCTAGCCACCCAGGTGCAAACTCCTCCTGCAGACGAATTTAAACCAGTTTAAACAGGGCAATGCGGTTTTTCATTTTAAACCGGTTTAAACAGTGCAATGCGGTTTTAAATTTCAAACCGGTTTAAA